>NC_051166.1:156148387-156263387 GCF_013339725.1 Rhipicephalus microplus
GCTCAGATTTGGGTGTACGTTAAAGAAGCCCAGGTGGTCTATATTTCCGGAGCCCTCCAATGCGGCGTCTCTCAAATACATGTGGTAGTTTGGGGACGTTAAACGCCACATATCAATCAGCGACGAAGGCACCTAAGCAGCAACATAAGTAGTTTTGTTTACACAAAGCGTCTCCCGGGGCACCGAATTGAGGGGCTTCTTTTAAGAAAATGCTATCCTGATGATTCAACGACTATTTGCGCATTTATTTGCTGCTCGAAGACCCAAAAGAAGGAGTGAAAAAAAAAACTTCTCGACTGCAAGAGCATATAATACGTTTTTTTCCTGTAAAGATGTCAGCATTGTGTGGTAAGCTTATGTCTGTGTCAGGGCACTATATAGCGATGTTAGATATGTATGTCGGAAGATTGGGAGGCGCTTCCAGATTTGGTGGTTTATGTTATTTCCTATGTCGCAATTGAAGCTTAGGTGCATATGTAACACTTTTACTGACGTGGTAATAATCAGATTTAGTATACAATAATGTCAAGAAAAGCATTGGGGATATTGTTTAATGTAACTGTAATGTAATGTGAAGAATGAAAAGTGGACGAAAGGGTAACTTGCCGTGGGCAGGGTTCGAACCTGCAACTTTCAAATAACGCGTCCGATTCCCTGCCTGAGCTACCGCGGCCGCTATACCTCCAACCATTTTATGGGGTATATATGTGGATTAAACGTGGGCGTGTCAGTCCGTGCCACCAGTATATAACCAGGGTGCGGAAGCTCCCTATACCTCCCATGTTTTCGCTCTCGGCAATGGCAGCACCGCTTATAACACTAGTGGTTGGCGGGCATCCTACTAAAAATAAATCACGAACAGAAAAGTTCATTCACGACGTCACTGGTGACGTCCCTAAATAGAGAAAAAAGTCGAAAGATTGAGAGCAGTAGGCTTGCCGCGGAAGCCCTCCCTTTTCACTTCGCATGCAAGCGGAATGTGCTCGTGCCAATTTTCAGGTCCGCTGGTCACTTGGGTGATGCGGTCATTAGTAGAACTTTGTTTCTTTTTAATATTTTCCAAACTTGTTCGTGTGTTCTGAAGAGCTGAACGTTAAGCTGACTGATTTCTCAGGAAGATGAAACTGGACCAGCAAAAATAAAATGAAGTTTTTAATGCAGATTTTGTATAAAATACCGTCATGCAAGTAGTGTGAAATTGTCAATCTATGAAAGCAGCTTTACTTTACAACTGACATACGGGCATAATGAGCAAGCACTTAACCCAAATTATCTTAACCAGTGCGAAAATTGTCAACAATCGCGAGTATGGCACGTAATATTTCACTAAATCACGCTTGCTATGACGGCGAACATGGTTTTCTGACAGAACTTGAGTACCAAATGAAACCTAAGTTCAGATGCACAGAGAGGCTTGAAGGGGTCAGAAGTTTTCTGAGAAAAACGTCACTGAAAACAGTGTCTCGTAAGTTGACTTGTCTTCGTTGGGGCAACATCGGTGCCTTAACGAAGAAAAGTTCGCTTGTCAGAACATTGGCTCCATCGACATTATCTGTAATAATTTTTAGAAGCATTTAGTCCATCAAGTGCATTTGGGTGACACTATCAGTATAGTAAAGGCTCCCAAATTTTGAAACCATGGCTAGAAGAATTTCATGAACTGGAAGCAGCCTATAATTACTTGACATCATGTAACCTACACGCCAAAAGTAGAAAAAATAAATCTATGTAGCTGAGCCAAGTCAAATTCAAGCCTTTCAATAAACCCCTTTTCCCGTCAGGAGCTTGGCTGCCGTCTTCCCTAATTGGTAAATTGACACTACATTCTGTTAATTCAGTCAGGCTTGCAGAGAACTGGGTTTACTCATATGTACTCAGGCAAAATAATACCTACTCAAATGAGTCTAAATTTTTGTGCTCACCCGTTACCTTTAGAAACGCTGAAGGCCTTCGCAGAACTAGAAATCTCCGAGTTAGAAGAGCACAGAGCCACGAAAAACATATGTTGCGCGATTAAACCATCTTCGACGAATACATGGTTCACTTGTTCGGCGTAGCTCAATGCGGCTTCTGTTCTCTACCCACCACCGCTTGCTGTCTTTATCTCTCCCGTAGTGGACACAAGGTACATTTACACTGGTAGTGAAGGCTCTATAGAAGCCCATAAGTTCAGAAAATGGCGGCTGATCAGCTGCTCGTGGGGCTTAGCGTTATCTCTGTGAGGAGGGAACACTTCCGGCGGAACAAAAAAATAAAGCCAATGTGATGCAATAGCTGGTAAACAAGTGACGTCGTTTTGTGTGCAGTAGCAGGAAATTTGATCTTAAATTACTTTTAATAGGCATTCTGATCGCTAAGGACTCGCGCTAAGGCAATCACCGGCGGGTCATCCACGAGTCTGCTTCAAGTTAACGCCAGCTAATCTAATGCGGACTCATTACACAATAGTGATGTTTAAGTGTACTGCCGTTCATTTTGCCTCAATGTTAAAAGAAAACTTATCGAACATTTATTGCCCGTTCGTGGCATCTTCCACCGATGAATTAAGGCAACCGACAGCGTAGCAGCGTATACATATCTGTAGCGTGGCTTACTTGTTTCACACATATGCAGGTTCTTTAGCATGCACAATTCCTGTGATCCTTTGTTTTAACAGGAATAAATGACGCCTAGTCACGCCAAAATGATCACATTTTTGTTTTATTCAATGGTCACAATAAATTTGGTCACAATAAATTTGTTACACTGCAAAAAATGGTAATAAAAAAAAATCTATGGACACTTCCTGCTTATACTCCGATAAATTACCGCTACGTATGCGAATGACTACATGCGAATTGTACAGTGATAGATAACGTGGTAATCTGCTCACCGATAACGCGAATAGTAGGCACTGCATGCTCAAGAAAGAAACCGCGGGCTGCAGAAATTGATTGATGTTGATTAATATGTGGGGTTTAACATCCCCAAACCACCATATGATTATGAGAGACGCCGCAGTGAAGGGCTCCAGAAAAGTCGACCACCTGGGGTTCTATAACGTGCACCTAAATCTGAGCACACGGGCCTACAACTTTTCCGCCTCCATCGGAAATGCAGCCGCCACAGCCGGGATTGGATCCCGTGACCTGCGGGTAAGCAGCCGAGTACCTTAGTCACTAGACCACGGTGGCGGGGCGGGCTGCAGAAATACTGATAGATGAAAGTCCAGCGAGCAGTGCATTCCGAACCATTGTCCCACTTTCTTGTCTAGAAGACATGGGTCACCAAGCAAACGGTTGTTGCTACTGCATCCTTGTGCAGTTACCGACGATAGCATTCGGCGTTAAAGGTGATTCGCAGCGTTCCGCTTCCCATTGGACACCATTGAAGACGTTCACCAATGACAGAATATACCTAACAATTTCGTGGACAACAGAGAACGCAAGCAAGCGCAGGACACTAAAATTTGTGAGGGGGTGTGCCTTCGCAAAGAAATTTTACGAGTGGGCCTTGCCATGTATACCGAGTGCAAGGGCCGCACCGAGTATAATAGCGTGGGCAGAGAGTGCTAGAAGAAAAAAACTTTTTTGTAATAATAAAAGCCGTCATAAAGTCTTTGTTCATTACCCCTACATTATATTGTCGTGGAAAAGAAATCTTATTTGTAAAGCTCATTGATTGCTTCGACTTTGAATCAAAGCCGGTTTTTCACTACTACTGTTTGTTCCCCCCACATAGTCGTGTTTCAATCCGTAGCTCCCATAACTCTCCATGCTGAAGTCACTGGCAGTAGCTCTTGAACCGCTTTTCGCCCGAGCCATCGTGACCTATTTAGATACAGTTTGGTGGACACGCGAACCAAGCGAGATAATTGAGCGCGATCCAACTTCTAATATCGCTGAGCGAGAAGCGAGACGGAGCAGAGGCAAGCGCGACGAACGCAAGTCAATCGCTTCCCGCACTTTGCCTGATTTAAAATTCATGAAATGAGGAAGAATATAAAACATATAAACTAAAGAGAAGTTTTTATACAGGAGCATCAAATTTATTTTATATGTTAAAACTTGTGAAAGCCATTAAATGCGAACATTCACATCAACCTCACTCCGTTCAACCGGATTTTGGGATGCCCAGCAACCGCTACGAGCGTGCATGTTCCTTGAAACCAAAACTTGCGCTGAGTTTCCGGGGCCTGATATAACTATGACAGCGAGTTTCGAACACTATTTATCTGCCTGTTTGGCGTAACGCAGTACGTGAACTTATTACCAGCTGACAGCTAACCAATAATTCCTCGAATACTATACCTGGAAGCTTCAAGTCCACCAGAGCGAGACCCTCACCACGGCGGAAGGAAAGAAATGTACACCCGTATGCAAAATAAGTCGGGATGAGCGAGCGACGACCGCGATCTTACACAACTAAAGCCAAGGGGCTTGAGACACAACAGCCTCACCGCGCCATCTGACGTGGTGAGTGCGCATGCGCGTCCTTTCGTTTTCGCGCCCATATCTTTTTACTGGTTTGTAGCGGACTGAGTGATTACATGCAGCGTTTCGCGCTAAGCGTCACTTCCTTCAATCCGTGACGCCCTCAAATAGACGGTGTCACGGTGGTGGTATAGTGCCTATATTACTGGCTAGTGTGCTGAGCGCCCGCATTCCATACGAGAGAGGGTGGCCCCATAGACTTCCCTAATATACACTAGAGGGAACTCTGGCGCTAGTGCCTATGGGAACGGCAACGCACGGCCCTTCATCGAGCATAAGAATGATGGGTAGTACACACATTTCTCTAATCTTTGTACTTCTGGCCTCCTTTTGGCTCCATGTGTGTTCGTGTGGCTTGGAGCTGTTTTCTCACGAAACAAAAATCAGCGAATGTTCAGCGGTTTCGCTTTACCACCTTATTCTTTTAGACTTACCTTTCCAAATCGGGTCACGAAAATCAAAAGGGTTGAATTTTTATTTCAAAACAAAACCGAAATACAGCAATAAATGAAGCCGCAAGTATGATTCGCCGTCCGCAAGTACGAAGACTATAGGCAGATGTGTGTACTACTCATCATTCCCATGGTCGCTGAACGATCGCAGCGACAGAGTCTCCTCTAGTTAATTTTAGGGAACTCTATGGGCGGCCCCACATGTGATGACTGCTCTCAGTTGCCACAAGCGGCGCTGCGTGTCGAGTGGGTGCACGAACGCGTGAAATTATTCTTGTCCTGTTGCTGTTGGAGCCTCGCCCCGTGTAAAATCAGTGTGTGACAGCTATCATCTGATTTACTGGGAAGCTCGACGACGCCAGATGTAGGCTGCAACATCATGAGAGGTTAAAAGCTGAGAGGCAATGTGAAGAAAGGGCGTGTTGTTGCCGCTGTGTCGAAGCAGTTATTAATCGAACAAGAAAAAATTGTCTTGTTCCCCGCACCAACAGATCCAGCACAGTTTCCTGAAGGGAAAAGTAGGATCAAGAGGGCTGACAGTACACTGGCGCCGAAGGCTGTCGTGTGCGAAATCCTTTTTGAGAGTGACTGCATCGAACTATATTTTCTGATTAGGGTGAACGGGCCCTGAGGGTATTCTAATAAATAAATAAATAAACGGTGTTGGGAAGGAAATCACGGTTTAGGAAATATTAATATTTATCTAAAAAATGAAAATACCACTTCAAATTTCAGTCACACACTTTTTTCCCTATTTCCACGTTGGACTTCCTTTGCAACAACGTATTGAGTGTCATATGCGGCGAGTGTCAGATTGTTCATTGGCATGTTATCATTCTTTGTTTTCACTCGAATCCTGGTGGAATGTAGGTGTCACACAGGTCCCGTTAATTAGGGAGGCGATCGCCGGGCTAATTCCAAGGGCTGAAGTATCGGCCCCCCGAACCGCACCACGAAAGCGTGGACAATTTAGAAGTGGTTCTTTTTGGCGCGCCAGCGGACGCCGGCTGTGGGCCCAAAGAACAAGTCAGAGCCGAGAGTAGATAAACAAACAAAATTATATTCTCAATAATGGCAGATCGAAAACAATACACAAGAATGCACACTCCACAATAGTTGCATACAATATGTCACCAATCAAACAACGTACTACACAGTACAATCAGCCACACTCGAAACAACGGACGCAGACAACAATACGCACTACAATGCGCATGCATCGAACAACCAAGACACTTAAGACTAAAGAGTTAGAAAACTTATTCAGTCCAAAGTTCTTGGAACAAAAGTCTGAATGATACTCTTCTGAGAATCACTCACTCAAAGTCCAGTGTTGTCGTCGTTCCGCTGCCCCCGAAGTTTCTCTTCCAGGAAACCTCGCGTCTTCAATTGGCCGCTCTCCAAGCTCCAAACGTCTTCGCCGGAAACACGTCGGCTTCACACACGCAGCTGTTGCCACGCGTCTTCGCTCGATAGCGGTAGACACACACTCTTGCCTGTAGCTCGAGCCTTCAACGCTCAGGTGGAAATCCTCTTGTTCTCCACTTCCTTCTTCTCCTCCTTTGTCACGGAAGACAAAAGGCTCCGCCCACAAGGCGGTACACCCTACGCACTCTGGCGCATACTTTCTTCTTCTGCTTTGTCACTAAGGACAACACCTTCACCGAGAGGCGCGGCGGGATACCCTACGCACTCTGGCGTTAACTTCCTTCTTCTGCTGCTCTCTCGTCTCGGCTGCTCAATTAAATACCTTCCGCGTGAGATTCCAGAAGGTTCTCGTCATTTCGTCGGCGCGATACGCAGCGAAGACTGGGGAGAGGGCGAGTCGGTTGGAATGCCCTCCGTGGCGGATGACTCAACTCGGTATGACCATGCCCCTTTCCATCTAGAAAAATCGAGGGCTTGCTCGGCCGCTGTTGTGGGGTGAGGAGGTTCGTCGGCGAAGCCACGCTTCCGAGAGGAGAGGCTCGCGCGCCCGGGAAGCCTTTAGATGTTCGTTTTCTTTTTGTTTCTTTTTCGTTGACTTCGCGGTGTCACTCTGGCGGTTCGTCGCGAGAATTTGGCGGCGCGCCCATTTTTAGCGCTCGTTCTGTGACAGCAGGCTAAGAGGTAAGGTTTTTGGTTCCTCTGTGATAATTCTTCCGCTCAAAAACAAAGCACCTATTTAAAAATGAAACTAGTGGTTATACTGTCAATGGTCTTTAAAATTAATTTCTTTGCATACTGCAGCCCCTTTGAGCACCTACCTACCTACCTACCTACCTACCTACCTACCTACCTACCTACCTACCTACCTACCTACCTACCTACCTGTCTGTCTGTCTGTCTGTCTGTCCGCCCTTCTGTCCATCCATCCATCCATCCATCCATCCATCCATCCATCCATCCATCCATCCATCCATCCATCCATCCATCTATCTATCTATCTATCTATCTATCTATCTATCTATCTATCTATCTATCTATCTATCTATCTATCTATCTATCTATCTATCTATCTATCTATCTATCTATCTATCTATCTATCTATCTATCTATCTATCTATCTATCTATCTATCTATCTATCTATCTATCTATCTATCTATCTATCTATCTATCTATCTATCTATCTATCTATCTATCTATCAAATCGCTGACATCCGGATTACCCCCTTCACTTGGGGTAAACCAGAATTAGGGTGGGTGGGTAAGATGGTTTGATAAATATCACTCGCTGGTTCTGACATGAATAATGTCACGATCCCGTCACGTACATTATCAAACCCTTCTCGCCACAACTCCTTTTTTAACGCGTGAGTGTGAAGAAAAAGCTGACATTGGCAACGTTGACCCCACATATGCAAAGAATAAACGTTTGTGTCCCAGCAGAGGAATCGAAGCCAAGCATTCTGCGTAAAAATCAAGTATATAATCTACCACAGAGTAACGCCAGGTTTCCAAAATACTTTGTAAGAAGGTCCTAGTGTTCGTGAAACGCCAATTCTAGTTCCAGTGTTGGCTATCCAATTTCTTGCATATATTTAACGCCACTTCGTAATGTTTCGCCTAATAAAATATTACAACAGAGTCAGTCACCTTCCATCCGCATGCTTTGCGCAGCATTGGTTCCCAAGTTACATAGGATCTGCCGTTTTTTGTTTTTGTGGGCAGTAGCCGATGACGAAATGTATGTCACGAAATTATCTTCATTTGGTATTGAAAAGTGCCGATACTGCGAAAGCAATCGAGTAGATTTTATACAATAAAGCATTTTGTAAAGGACACTCCGAAAATACAGAAAAATAAAAGTTGGCCTCACGTGGCTCGGTCTCCTGAAAGCTTCACAGCACCTGCGGAGTGCAAGGATAGAACGCACCCACTTGCACAGCAGCGCACCATGTGGGCACCACCGGCAGTCATCAGCTGAGGGACCATCTCCTAACCCGCGCTCAGCGCACTAGCCAGTATATTTCTAGACACTGTAGTGGCGGTGAAATGTACGTCATTAGCTTCACCGACAACGCAGAGCAGCGTTTGATGCACCAGTGTTGGAAGCACTTTTCGCAGAAATTTTCGTGTCGGTGTCTACGTAAGCATCGTTGGTTGAGTGCGCAAAATCAGCGTTGTCCGCTAGCAATAACACAGAGTGGATGTAAATAAATGAATAACTGATAAAGATTATCGCTCCTCTAGGGTATCGAACAAATGTGTTCTGCGTGTCGAGAACGTGTTGTATTTTACGCGCACAAGCGTTCTTTTCCTCACGAGACGTGCAAAAAGAAGTATCGATGTATGCGGCAACGGTTCGCCACTGAGACAAGGGATGCCATCTTTTTATTCAGGGCACAGGGACCCGCATACACTTCATCGCTACCGTGTCCAGGTCGAATAGGTGACCAGTGGAAGAGCGAGATTGTGGCATGCACCGCCTGCTGCTGGCTTCTGGTTCGAGAAGAGACGGCGAACCGCTCCGCCGCAAGCCTTAAAATATTCGGGATTCGCGGGCATGGTTGCCCGTTTATCTTCGTCCTGATAAACCATGGTCGATTGTTCACCCATTGGCTGCTCCAACTAGAGCGTGAAAGGCAAACGCAGGTACTAATTCCCATGGAATGAACAAAGAAAAATTAGGTGGGCCGCGGCTGTACAGAGAGCCACAGCGACAGGTAGCCTTTGGGTACGGAACGTTGAAGCCAGTGTTTGGGATGACCATTTCATCGCAGGTACGTGTGTATTACGCACTACCAGAAAGCTCACCAATGCATTTGCTGCGAATATTACATCGAGAAATAAGTTGTCGCACAGGCGCGTCAAGCAAAGATATTATCGGAATGCGTGGGCGAAGTCTACCCGCCATATGAGATGAGCGCCGGCCATTGCACCCATATATATGACAAAAACGTGAAAGCTTCACTCAAAAGTAGGTTTACACGAAGTTACGGACGAGTCCATTTGCGTTTATTTTGGTCAAACTGTGAGCTACTACGGCACACAAACGATGAAGTGCGCTAAAGAAGCGCAGGGTTTTGATTATTCGGCCCCGTCCATGTCTGACTGTATTATTTATGTGCCACCGTGCCAAGCAGCTTGATCAAGTTAAGCGTTCAAATAAGCATCTGGCTTCGACTAAGAAATGCATCTTATACCACGCTGAAGGCTAGAAAAAATCGCAGCATATCCACGGAGTGAATGGTGGTGAGTCGGGCGAAGCGCTGGAGAGTTTCATCGCTAAAGTGTGAACCACCCGAGAATATCGCCCACTACATCATCAAAGACGGGATGACAAAAACTGTATATATATATATATATATATATATATATATATATATATATATATATATATATATATATATATATATATATATATATATATATATATATATATATATATATATATACAAGATATTTTATTATTGGTCAGTGGTAGCTGTACGTAGCTTCCGTTCCCCCTTCATTTTAACGGCTTTATGGTCGGTGAAGTGATGGATCGGTGATGGGGCATGTGGGATGTTTGCGAGGACGAAGTAGAGAGCAGTTCACAAAGGTTGGTTGGTATGTGGAGTTTAACATTCCAAAACCACCATATGATTATGAGAGACGCCGTAGTGAAGGGCTCCGGAAATTTCGTCCACCTGGGGTTTTAACGTGCGCCCAAATCTGAGCACACGGGCCTACAGTATTTCCGCCTCCATCGGAAATGCAGCCACCGCAGCCGGGATTTGAACCCGCGACCTGCGGGTCAGCAGCCGAGTACCTTAGCCACTAGACCACCACGGCGGGGCAGTTCACAAAGGTGGAACTACAGGCGGTCACGTAGAAACAAGGAATGGGCAAAGTGGGCAAATCTATGGTTCTTCAACGTGCACCTGGTTACAAGTACACGACCATCTTGCATTTTATCTTGGCTACTTCTTAACAGTATTGGCTTTATGGTCGCTGAAGTGGTGGATCGGTGATGGGGTGTTTGCGAGGTGGTTACATACACTAACGGAGGAAGGACAGAGCCACACCCTAAGGAGCCTCGCCACTAAAAGATATCTCAACGCGCTCAATAGGTGCTGCGCTTCGTGTCGATCGCGCGACGATGTCGGCTGAAGCAGCAATCCTGAAATGAACTTTTTGCACACTGCTGCAATCATCCCCATTCACTGAGATCTTTAAAAGGGTGAATATTTATCTGCAGTAACGTATCATACAATGAAAACTGTCTTCTACATTGACTTATCTGCTAGCTAAACTGACAGTAGCCCCGAACAGAATAAAAGCATTGCATATCATTTTAGTACGATAAAAAAGTTTCCTTACCGTTCATGAATTTCATTGCTTCTCAACGTCGCAGTCACGTTTAGCAAAAAAAAAAGGCCTCGTATCTGCATGTTAATCTGCAAATGTCGTCGAAAGGCGATAGTCTCCGTGGGGAGAGAGTGAACGAAACGTTTCTTTGACGTTCTGCGCAAGAAATCGGTGATTGGCATTCTGGTTGATTGATTGATTTGTGAGGTTTAACGCCCCAAAACCACCATATGATTATGAGAGACACTGTAGTGGAAGGCTCTGAAAATTTTGATCACATGGGATTCTTTAACGTGCACCCAAATCTGAGCACATGGGCCTACAACATTTCCGCCTCCATCGGAAATGCAGCCGCCGCAGCCGGGATTGAATCCCGCGACCTGCGGGTCAGCAGTCGAGTACCTTAGCCACTAGACCACCGCGGCAAGGCTGTCTTTTCTAGTAAAAGACGCATACACAAAATATATAAGTGTTGTTATAGTGCCTCAGCTATGCGCAATAATTGCTTTTTAATTGACAATCGCACAAGTATGAACCCTGAATCTTTGGCAACATTGGTGGGCACTGCGGATGGGTTCAGCAATTTGGGGTATCGGCTGGTGGCGTTCAGAGTACCTGGTACCGTTAAGGGAAGACAAACAGACAAATATACAGACAGGCCAAAATTTTTGCGTCGAAGGTCCCCAAGATAGACTATCGAAGTAAAAAACCCACTTCTAAAGCACTGACTATGCATGGATAGGGCTTTTTTTTTCGACGGAGCAGTACAAAACCCACTTCAACCCACTACAACAATGCGCGCGTGCCGCTGCTAGCCCGCGTGATGCGTCGAACCTGAAGCCGTCGCCCCCACAGCTCCCTGCGACAGCCCATATTACCGGTCACCTATTGAGTGCCTCACGGATCCAAGAAACAAAGAGACGCCTACAGCAAAACGCGATATCTATTCACTTGGTCCAATGCAAGCGAGTAAAAAGATATGGATGTGAAAATGAAAGGACGGGCATGCGCGCTCACCATGTCAGATGGCGCGGCAATGCAGTTTTACGAGATTGCAGTCGCCGCTCGTACATCCCGACTTATTAGACGAAAAGCAGCTCTTTGACTAGGCAGTGTAACGCTGTCCCTCCGTTTGCACCGCTTCCCTCGCCGCAGGTGTTGGAGTGGTGCCAGGTAGCTCACGCCCTCCTAGCAGTGTGCGGGGACGTTTCTCTCGCTCCATGCGCTCGCCACGTGTCACCTCTCTCTCGCTTCCCCCTCTCCACTACTCGCAATGCTCGAGCCCACTCCTCACGTGGTCATCATCTCATTCGCGCCACCTCTCTCCATCTGTCCGCGAAATGAAGCAGTGAGCCAGCGGATGCGCGCTGCACGCGCCTCGTCAATCTCGTGGCGCAAAGAATGTGTACAGAGCGCCGCTGCTTGCCGCGTGATTGCGCCGACGGGCGGGACGCTGTCGTGGCATGCTTCCTGCTAGTGTGCGCGTACCTTTCCCGGCTGTCGCCGGCGTTGCGAGGGTTAGTGAAGCCGATTACGTTCGTGAATGGCGACGTCAACACTGACGAGACGTGAGCCAGAGAAGCCGAACGCAAGCGTCGGCAGTGAGAGACCAGCGATACCGACGAGGTGCGTGTCAAGAATACCGATCGCGTTCGAGAAAACAGACGGCGAGCGGGTAACACTGACGAGATGCGAGCTAAGGAAGCCGATCGCGAGCGTCTTCAACGCGTCCTGCCTCCCGTGCCTTTGTGTTTCAATCAAACGTTTGCTCGAGTGAACGCTACACCGAGTTTTGCTTCAAAGAGTTCTTCCAGAACCCGCATCAACGCCCGGGTCAACGCCGTGCGCACCGCTTGCGGCTTCGCATTCCATCAGGGTTCCTTTCGGGGAGATCAGCCATTTTTTTTTGCAAACAGGCGCACATCTAAAGGATCGCTTTCTTTGTGACACAAAATAATAATGAGATCTAACAGACAATCATGTGTAAGAAAGTATATAAGAGATATTTTACAAGTAATTGTAATGTAAGTTTGAAGAAAGAAAAGTGGATAAAAGATAACTTGTCGTGGGCAGGGACCAAACAGGCGACCTTCGAATGACGCGTCCGATGCGCTACCAACTTAGCAACAACAGTGGCTATCCCTCCGTCTTCTTTATGAAGTATATATGTGCATGAAACGTGGGAGTTCCTGTTAGCGCCACCAATAGCCATGACGGGGAGTGTGGAACACTCTTTATCTGCCTGTTTGGCGTCATGTAGTACGAGAATTTGTCCGAATGTCACTTTGTTTTGTCCAGCTTTTTAGATAGCGAGAATGCCAGAGACCTTTAGAAAAAATAAAGGAATTACATACAAGTTTATCGAGACTGCATAAAATATAGTTAGCGCTGCGCTAGGACACCTGTCTGTGGTGCTTTGTCAGACCAATGATATCGCACATCTCATGAGTGTGTGAACAGAATCAAGCAGGTTTAGGCAACCTTCTGTACCATTCAGAATGTGAGAGGGTTAGGGGGCCCACCTGCACCACTATACTGTCTCAACCATACAATAGACTTAAAAAGTAAGAGTACTGGGAATCTCATTTCGCCGTGTCAGACCCGGAAACACAATCCGCTATACTAGTAGCCACCCTAATAATAGATCAGGTCCAGGGGCGTAGACAGAAATTTTTTTCGGGGGGGGGGGGGCACAGGCATCAGCCTTTCTCTCTGACGTCACTGATGACGGTAGTTTGAGCCGATTGTGTACATGTATGTCAAAGTCATGAGACTCCCCCCTCCCCCCATACGTATGTTTGAGAGGAGAGTAAGAAAAAGTAAAGTAATCGTAGCAAAATGCAGTAAACCGCAGGCACAGTGACTATTTGGAGCAACCGTCTCTCCTCGCACCATTGAAAGGACTAGTATTCAAAACGCATCATTGCGATGACCAGCCCGATCGGAGAAGACATCGTTAATCACTGTTAAGCGTAACATAGATCTCAGACTCTACCCAGGTGGCGCTGCAAAAAACTCCGCCACCAGCACCGTCATCACCGCGCTGGCTATAACTGGGCAGTGCCAGAGAGAGCCGTTCACATGCAAACGGGCATAGGCCCTCCTCTTTTCTTGGTGTAGAAGCGTGGTTTCTTCACAATAGAGGACCTGGCAAGCTTCTTTCGTCAATATTGATACGCAACCGCCGGCACAGCCTGTCTGGAAGAAAGAGAAAGACGACGTTGGTGGCTGGTTTTTAATAATGTCACGACCATCGACACGATCCTGACAGAATGCCGCCGCCTAGAACAGGCTAAAGCCCGCCGCGTCACCCACGGCATCACGCGCCTGCCGAACACAGCTGCTACTTCCTCGTGTGATGACTCTGTCCGCCAAGTTCCCCGATGTGACAACCTCACCCGCATCATTCGTCGTGAGGTCGAGGCAGCCCAACCAGTAGCTACTCCATTTCCAACGCCTGATCCTTCACCGACCACAATCTCACTGATACAAGCCGTCGTTCGTCAAGAATTATCGAATGTCGGCCTACACCCCATTCAACCAGTCTACTCTGCCGAGCCTTTTTATCGTCGTCCATCCGCTCCTCGATATGGTTCCAACTACTCTCGACAGCGCAATTTGTCCGAATGGCGTACACTGGACGACAAGCCCATATGCTTCAACTGCCGACGTGTTGGTCATATTGCTCGCCACTGCCGCAATCACTGGGCTCCGCCGGCACGCTATGGGCCTCCTACCCAAGCCACTTCTGACCACCAGTCGTCCTCAACATTTGATTTTGGTTCCCCTATGCCGACCACATCCTCTGATCCTGCCGCACCTCTGACGAGACCTCGCTACGCCCGCTCGCCATCCCCTGCTCGCCGTCAATCTCGTTCGCCCCCACAACGCCGTCCTGCCTCTCCGACCTATTCGCAGCGCCCCCGACCGGAAAACTAGGCAGTGCAGCTTCTGGAGGTGAAGCTGCATTGACGACGACCTCTGCAAGAAATCCTCGTGTGACATTACCGACCACCCGGAATCTGTTGAACGTTACTTTAGACAATGTACCTGTGCGCGCGTTGATCGATACTGGCGCGCATGTGTCCATAATGAGTGCTGCTCTTCGTCGCCGCCTAAAGAAAGTTGTCACACCCGCCTTGAACCGAGCCGTTCGAGTCGCCGACGGGGGAACTGCCGCGATTATCGGCATGTGCTCCGCCCGTGTGACTATCGCCGATAGAAGCACTGCTGTTCTTTTCACCGTTATAGAAAACTGTCCTCAGGAAGTAATTCTAGGCATGGATTTTCTCACCGCTCACTCGGCCCTTATAGATTGTTCAGCCGGCTGTCTTGACCTTGAAATGCCTCTACTTTCTGATCTGACCAACCCACCCCAAAGTCGCCTTTGCTGCATTGATTTCGCACGCCTTCCGCCTAACTGTGTCACACATATCGACCTCTTCTCTACACCACCTGTACCTGACGGTGAATACATGGTGGCACCATTTCATGCCGTGATGCTTACGCATGGTGTCGCTGTTCCGCACACCATTTTGACAATCGTTGAAAACCGCACATGCCTTCCTATTGTCAATTTCGCCCACACAGCCCAAATTCTTCCACAAGGTATCTCCCTGGCCGAAATTACTGCTCTACAAGACCATACGGTTGAACCCTTCAGAGTGGATGATTGCTGCACCTCAGACAATGAACCAACTCTATCACGTTCATCGGGCGTCGACGTTGACCACATGGTACCATCAGACCTCGCTCCTGATCAAGCGGAAGCCCTTCGTCACGTCCTACAGTCTTATAGTGACATTTTCGACTTCGCCAGCACGGCTTTAAGCCGAACGAGTGTTGTTACTCACCGCATCAATACTGGTGACGCGAGTCCCATTCACCGACGTCCATACCGTGTTTCCGCGTCCGAGCGCACCGTCATACAACGGGAAGTCGAAAAGATGCTTGCAAAAGACATAATCGAACCCTCTTGTAGCCCCTGGGCTTCTCCTGTCGTCCTGATCAGAAAGAAGGATGGAACATGGCGCTTTTGTGTAGATTATAGGCATCTCAACAAAATTACGAAGAAAGATGTTTATCCGTTGCCTAGAATCGACGATGCCTTAGACTGCCTTTACGGTGCTACGTATTTTTCCACTATCGACCTTCGATCTGGCTATTGGCAGATCGCTGTGGATGAGATGGACCGTGAGAAGACCGCATTCGTCACTCCTGACGGACTTTATCACTTCAAAGTTATGCCCTTTGGTCTCTGTAATGCGCCGGCCACATTTGAAAGAATGATGGACTCGTTGCTCCAAGGGTTTAAATGGTCAACCTGCTTATGTTATCTAGACGACGTTATCGTTTTCTCGCCCACATTCAACTCCCATCTCAAACGTTTATCGGCGATTCTTGAAGTTTTTCGTCGAGCTGGACTTCAACTGAACTCGTCGAAATGCCACTTTGCTCGTCGTCAAATAACCGTACTTGGCCACATCGTCGATGCCGCAGGAGTCCGCCCAGATCCCGAGAAAATTCGCGCCGTCACGGACTTTCCTGTTCCGAAGTCAACAAAGGACGTTCGCAGTTTTGTGGGCTTGTGCTCCTACTTTCGACGGTTTGTTAAGGACTTCGCCATCATTGCACGCCCACTCACAAACCTCCTGAAGAAGGACACCCCGTTTTTCTGGGGCGCTGATCAAGCCTCATCTTTTTCCCAGCTCACGACGCTCCTTACAACACCGCCGATTTTAGCCCATTTCGATCCATCAGCTCCAACCGAGGTTCGCACTGACGCTAGTGGGCATGGCATCGGAGCAATGCTAATGCAACATCAACGCGGACATGACCGTGTTATAGCATATGCAAGCCGCCTGCTATCTACAGCCGAGCGCAACTATTCAATCACGGAACGTGAGTGTCTCGCTCTCGTGTGGGCGGTCGCCAAGTTTCGCCCATACTTATACGGGCGTCCATTCCGGGTAGTTACCGACCATCACGCGCTCTGCTGGCTGGCCTCACTCAAGGATCCCACAGGACGCCTCGCTCGTTGGTCCCTACGATTACAAGAATACACGTTCACCGTAACGTACAAAACAGGGCGGTCACACCAAGATACTGATTGCTTATCACGCTACCCTGTGGAAGAGGCTGCCCATACTGACACCTTTCCAGACCTTCTGTCTGTGACGCAGCTACTCAACCTTGGCCACGAACAACGCCTGGATGCTTCACTGCGAACCATCATTAGCAAGCTTGAGTCAAGGCCTCGCGACGCATCTCTACAAATGTTCTTGGTAAAAGACGGCATCCTGTATCGCCGTAACCTCGATCCATATGGCCATGACTTGCTCCCCGTCATACCAGCACATGTTCGTGCGACTGTTCTCAACCAACTTCATGACGCTCCTTTGGCGGGCCACTTGGGCGTCTCTCGCACATACGACCGTGTACGTCGTCGTTTCTTTTGGCCTGGTCTTGCCCGCTCTGTTCGACGCTACGTCGCCGCTTGTGAACCCTGCCAGCGCCGCAAAAAGCCATCTTCGCTACCAGCTGGATTCCTTCAGCCCATCGACATTCCCTTTGAACCTTTTTTTCGAGTTGGCCTCGACCTGCTTGGCCCATTCCCGATCTCCAGCTCAGGCAACAAATGGATCGCTGTCGCCACTGACTATGCGACACGGTACGCTATCACACGAGCACTTCCGACGAGTTGCGCAACCGATGTGGCGGACTTTCTGGTATATGATATTATTTTAGTACACGGAGCTCCACGCCAACTTCTCACTGACCGGGGCCGCACCTTCCTATCAGCTGTCGTTGAAGAAATCCTGCGCTCTTGCTCGGCCAAGCACAAGTTTGCCACTTCGTACCATCCGCAAACGAACGGTCTTACGGAGCGCCTCAACCGCACCATAACCGACATGCTTTCCAAATACGTAGCGGCCGACCACCAGGACTGGGACGTTCATTTGCCATTTGTGACGTTCGCATATAATTCGTCACGTCACGACACTGCCGGCTATTCACCATTCTATCTTCTATACGGCCGAGAACCCGCCCTACCATTTGACACCTTGCTGCCCTCGGTCACGGAGTATGCCGGCGAAGCCATCGCGCGAGCCGACCACGCACGCCAACTCGCCCGCAGCCGCCTGCAGGCTTCACAGGAGCACCAAAGACAGCTCTACGATTCCCATCATCGAAACGTGCACTTTTCACCGGGTTCCCTTGTCCTCCTCTGGTCCCCCACTCGGCGTGTAGGGCTTTCTGAAAAACTGCTGTCACGCTACACTGGACCATACCGCGTCGTTCGCCAGGTGACTGACGTTTCATACTAGATCGTGCCAGCCGATTCAACGTCATCATCGTCACCTTTGAGTGACATCGTGCACATAGCCCGACTCAAGCCCTATCACCCTCCTTCTACCGCATCCGAGTTGCTCAAGCACCGAGACGGTGCTTCTACCGCCGGGGGGTTATGATACGCAACCGCCGGCACAGCCTGTCTGGAAGAAAGAGAAAGACGACGTTGGTGGCTGGTTGTTGATGAACTGTCGCCATCTTGTTCGCCGAGCACAGTGCATCGTATTTAACCTATTAAATACGTTACCCGTAACATTATTACTTCACTTCAGCAGGAAGCTCATCAATGAGAAGTGCGTGTACAATGCAGAAGATGTGGAGGTTATTTCGGCGTGCTGAGACTCGCAATTTTAGTGCAAGCAAGCATCGCATAAGTCAACAATTTTTTACTTTACTACACGTATCCGAGCTTGCTTGCGATACGCAGCAAATCATTTTTCTTGTAAGTTATGCTGCACGTTGGCAACACCAATTCGCATGCACGCATTATTTTTCGGGCAGGCTTTCTAGACACCTTGGTTGGCATTATGATTCCACTGTGACTTTTCACACCAATGAAGTACCCCGATCGTACAGGTTTTATCGTGCAATCTGCGATGAAAAGATAATCATTGTTGAAAATTCTTCACTTGGTCTGAATCTAAAGTTTACCTGGAACTAGACTATACCTACCCACATAGGAATAGGTTGTTCACTGCCTGTATGCGCTAGAAAACCTAAATACGCACAAAAACGCCTAATGTTTACGTATTTTTTGTAAATTTTGTCACTTTGCTCCCTTAAACAATAGCGTTGCGGCAACGTGTCTTCCATTGTTTACAATCGTGCAGCTGTGATTTCCCTTTACGTGAAAAGATTCAGAACTGTACACGGTGCAGCATAGATATACACTGTTCTATTATACGTGCAATCATGTTTGCAGTACATACGCCGGCACGAACAGGAGCAGCCTCGTACCACACGAAATCTCGAGTGATCGGTTCACTAGTGATGAAGGAAAGAACTCCGGTCTTCTTCGGAACATAGTGCACTACAACCAATTTCTTAGAACGCGTGAACTCCAACGAAAAGTGCCAGTGCATGCACACGACTTTATACTTAAGCTGCACTGTGCACTGTTACGACGCGCACCTCCGACGACGTTACGAAGGGCGCTACGAATCTCACCGCTGCAACCACTGTTTCGAAAGACGGCGACGCCAACACGGTCCCGAAGGCGCCACTGCTTCGTATTTCACCGGGAAGGTCACCAGCCGTTTGTTAGCGTAGGTTTCTCAGCTCGCGACCGCTTCTGCGCAGAGCTGATAGACGAGCGGACGAGACGACGGTGAGTTAAACAAGGTTTATGTACAGCATATATACAGAGGCGTTACAAATTCGGCACTGGGGCCGACAGAGACGCGAAGAGCCGAGCTCTTCTCTCTAACACATAGCTCTACTCTCAAATGGGTCTGCTGTCAAAGGGGTCTCCTCTCGATGCGCCGCAGGGCTTCTTTTATATGCCCCGGGTCCAACCCAAATGTCCAACCCAAAGAGCCGCTGGTCGCGAGGTCAGAATCCTCCAATGAGGTCGCCGCTGGGCCGCGTCCTTCTTTCTCATCAAATCTGGAGAGGCTGCGCTGCAGGTGGCTGCACCCAAGGACGAGTGACGTCGCCGCGCATTTCGTCAGCCGCCAGACAGGAAGACGCCGGTTGTTTACTCGACGGGCTCGCGGCTGAGATGACTCACTGCACGTACGCGCCAGAAAGGCGCCGTGGCGTGATGACGCCGTTGAGCTGTTCATCGCGTCAGGCGGGCTCGCGTGCTGGCCTTGACACAGATTTCTTTTTTTCCGAGGCTGGACGTTTGCTGCGGACTCGCAGGAATAACAGCGCCCCCGCCGCCAGACAATGCGCCGGAAAGACGAGCAGCTTCCACGTGGCTCGGATGTCAGGCGCGCTCGTTCGCCAGGTCCCTCCATGTTCGCCTCCAGGGCCATGGGGAGAATGCAGCTCCAGACTCTGTCCCGGGAACACATCCCATTCTTGGGGATGGATCCCAGCTCCACTGGCTTGTCGCCACAACTTGTCGACCAGCTTCGCTCGTCTCTTCTGACAATCTTTGGTTTCAGCACTGGTCGATGGTTCTGCAACTTGCCAAGAACGGTTCGACAACAGACAACACACGACACAAGCAAGTGCCCTCGGTCACCCGACAGAACACCCGACAAAGTATAGTACAACATATACCTAGCTACGTGTCTATCGGAATTTCGTTCCCTCTACATCAAGAGGCACATGTGGGACACAAGACTCTTAAATGAGAACTCATTTTTTTACACGTACAACATCGTAACGAATTAGAATACAACATAAAGTTGGCTCCTTGAGCTCACTCTGGACGAGAGCGCTCAGCTCAGGTCGTGCTGAGGACAAAATGTAGCCCCGAATCGCCAGCGAGAAACCGAAAGGTTGAGAAGGAACTAGCTAGAATTCACTGCTCAATGCACCTGCATCAGCGTTTAGCTTTCCTTTTTTCTTTAGCGAACGTCAAAATTGCGCTGTCGGAGTATCATGCTCCACCTCAGTAACCAGCCACTTTTAGGCGACGATACCTATGCGGTACCAAGAGCGGCTCATACTTGCGACGTTGCAGAGGGGAACAACGATACGGTTTGCTAGAGATTGGCTCCTCACAAGTTAGTTCTCTATCGTGTTCGATCACCGTCGTGTTTCCGTGACAGTCCGAAAACACGTCTCCAAGCACCAAAACAATCTTTCTCAGGTCCTCCTTCTGGACTTCCCTTAACATAGGTTCTAGGTTCAACTGCTCCAAGGTTACCTCCGATCCCCTTTCGATTATATCACTAGAACTCAAAATTTCTGCTCCTTCTTCCTCTGAAGCATTCAACAGCAGATTTACGACCGCTTGGCGTTGAACGTATGGTTTCATCAAGTTGTAAATTTTGTTCGGCCACCTTCCTAATTTCACCTCATAATTCGTATCGGAAAGCTTCGATATTACTTTGGTGGGCCCTTCCCAATGAACCTTAAGCTTATTCCTTTTGAACGGCTGCAGCAGAATTACCTGACTTCCTACTTCAAAAGCGCGCTTCTTCGCCGATTTGTCGTAGTACTCTTTCGACAACACTTGTGAAGCTTTTATGTGGCTTTCCACTTGCGCTTTAATCAAGAGGTCCTCATGCTGCTCTTGAATGAGCGTCTCTCGATCAACCCTCGACAGCTCACTCCAACTTTCCGCTACAGGCGAGAGCGTTGCAACCCTCTCGCTCTGATTCAATGTCACCATGTCGTCTCCCCTTGCTACGGAAACCGTGCCGGTCGCTTCGGCGACGGGCCGCTCGCGTGACTGCTCAAATGACACACACGGAGAATCTTGTGTCTGAGGTTCCGTCGACTCGCCACCAAGTTCACACAGATCTGCTGCTTTTGAACTTGTTTTTCCACATAGAACAAGATCAAGCTCCCGCGAAAGCTTCCGCGCTTGCGATCGCGTGAGGGCCATGTACGCTAAGTTGGAGAAGAACGATTTACCCTGCTCTTTGAGAAGCTGCTCTGAGTTGTTGGAGAAAAGATAAGGAAAACGATCGGGAAGCGCGGCAGACACAGCCGCTTCGGTGCGAAGCTTACCGAACGGGCCTCCAATGACAACCGTGGCGATTGGTAAGCAAGCACTCTGCTCCTCGGCGACTTGCCTGATCCACGCGCATTCTCCTGTAAATTTATCCGGAGACACCAATGAAGGATGGACAACATCCATGGTGGCCGCTGAGTCGCGAAGTACTCGACACTATCTCCCATTCAGAATAATTTCTTGGATATACGGCTCCAACAACCGCATGTTCTTTTCCGATTCTCGAATTGTTGCAAAAGCAAACTTTTGCTTACAGTTTATTGCGATGTGCCCTTCCTTTTTGCAGTTGTAGCAGATTAGTGGCTTCCGTGATTCAAACGGCCGTGTGGCATCAGTGCGTTGTTTAGGAACCTCACTCGATTTCTCCGCTTCTGTTTGCCCTTCCCCTACACTGTCCTTCGTAAGAGACGGGTCCTTCTTGAAATTACGGTGCGGAGCGGGTTTCCGTTGATCAGGTTTCTTCGAAAAGCCCTCTTTCCTTTCATCCTTTTCCACGCGCACTGCCCTGCTATGCAACTTTCGGCGAGTATAATACTCCTCAGCTCGCTCAGCTGCCTTGTTTAACTGTACTTCACCAAGTTTGTCCTGCAGCCAAAGTTTGACATCCTCCTCGATGCAGCGGTAGAATTGCTCCAATGCAACGCATTCCACCACTTTATCGCGGTCGTCATAAACACCTTCGCCCTTGAGCCATTCAATTATATCGGCTTTGAGACGAAACACGAGGTCAACGTGTGACTCATTCCCCTTTTTAGCATACCGGAATCTTTGCCTGAAAGCCTCGGGTGACAACTTATAACGTCTCAAGAGCACTTCCTTAACCTCGTCATAGCTCTCAAACGCTTTCCTCGACAAACAAGTTATCGCGTCGGACACTTCGCTGGGAAGAAGAGCTAATAGGTTCTGCGCCCAAAGAGACCACTCCAAAGCATTTCGCTCACAGACGTGTTCAAACTTGACGAGATACATCGCCATGTCCTCGCCTACTACGAACGGTGGCAATTGGTCCCGAATTCTGTAACCGCTGACCTGAATCGTCGGAGAAGCTACGCTAGGCGCCTGCGAACACTGTGGGATTGCCAATTCTATTCGTTTCAACTCGAGGTGCTCCTGTCTCTCGGCCTCCTCGCGGCGTTCTCGCCTTTCAGCTTCTTCACGAACTTCTCGCCTTTCAGCTTCTTCACGTTCGCGAGCTTCTCGCCTTTCAGCTTCTTCACGTTCGCGAGCTTCTCGCCTTTCAGCCTCCTCGCGGCGTGCTTTGATATCCACCCAGGCCTCATCGACTTCCTCAGCCGACACTCCCTCATCCTTCATAATCTCAAGGATCGCTTGCTTTCGTTTCACACGGCCCAAAGTAATGCCGAGTTCCTCACAAATTTCGATGAGTTCCTTCACTTTAAGGTTCTCCATCGTTCACACTAGCCTCTTGCTGTTTGCCCCTATTAACAATTTACTTGCCGTACCCACTATAAGTCAACTAGGAAGACGCGCAAGCAATTTTTCACACCCCCGTGTTTACCCCCTTCGCATTACTTTGGTTTCAAAGCACTTTGACTTGGCTTGAAACGATGAAAGCTCGCTGTAATGCTTCACACAGCCCTTCTCTAAACTACTATAACTTGAGCTAGAGTAGTCTAGTGAACTGAGGGGAAAACATCAGGCACTCACCGCATCGATGTCGCTGACGCCGGCCGATCCCGCAGCTGCCAACCACTGTAACAAAGCGCACCTCCGACGACGTTACGAAGGGCGCCTCGAAATCCCACCGCTGCCACCACTGTTACGACGCGCACCTCCGATGACGTTACGAAGGGCGCTACGAATCTCACAGCTGCAACCACTGTTTCGAAACACGGCGACGCCAACACGGTCCCGAAGGCGCCACTGCTTCGAATTCCACCGGGAAGGTCACCAGCCGTTTGGTAGCGTAGGTTTCTCAGCTCGCGACCGCTTCAGCGCAGAGCTGATAGACGAGCAAACGAGACGACGTGGAGTTAAACAAGGTTTATGTACAGCATATATACAGAGGCGTTACAAATTCGGCACTGGGGCCGACAGAGACGCGAAGAGCCGAGCTCTTCTCTCTAACACATAGCTCTACTCTCAAATGGGTCTGCTGTCAAAGGGGTCTCCTCTCGATGTGCCGCAGGGCTTCTTTTATATGCCCCGGGTCCAACCCAAATGTCCAACCCAAAGCGCCGCTGGTCGCGAGGTCAGAATCCTCCAATGAGGTTGCCGCTGGGCCGCGTCCTTCTTTCTCATCAAATCTGGAGAGGCTGCGCTGCAGGTGGCTGCACCCAAGGACGAGTGACGTCGCCGCGCATTGCGTCAGCCGCCAGACAGGAATACGCCGGTTGTTTACTCGACGGGCTCGCGGCTGAGATGACTTACTGCACGTACGCGCCAGAAAGGCGCCGTGGCGTGATGACGCCGTTGAGCTGTTCATCGCGTCAGGCGGGCTCGCGTGCTGGCCTTGACACAGATTTCTTTTTTCCGAGGCTGGACATTTGCTGCGGACTCGCAGGCATAACAGCACCAACCGTGCATGTCGGTTGTCTGTTTTAGGCGTTCTGATTCGAGTCGCTGAAACTTTACTGCTAGCACCAACTCCTCCGCGTTCATTCCCGTTTGTGGTATGGCATCACAACGCCACAGAAACTACCCGCCTTCCGTAGGGGTGTAATTACGAAGGCGAGACGTTTCGCGTGCAGAGCAAGATAATGGACAAGCGCAACCTTACCGGCACCAGAAGGGAAGCGGAGGAAATGTTTACCCGCGAATCTTTCCGCCAGGGGAAAAATAAGCGCAAGCGTTTAAGGTGGAACTTTACCAGCCGACATGTATCGTCGCTTAAGTACGCGTTTCTCGCATTCGGTATTACTGCCCGCGAACCATCCGGAGCACGTTGCTTCCTAGCAATGCGAAGTCACCCCCTTGAAATACGCTGCATACACGAATTAGTGGGTAGTTCATATCCTGTGTAAATAAGCGCCCTTCTATGAGACTCGATGGCCGTGCCGAAACGCCGTAAAGTAACGCTTGATTGTTTTTCTCGAAAGGTGACGCTTGCCCCAGTGCACACTGACAAAAAAGCTACAGCAGCCAAAGAAACTCTTTCCACCTGTAGTTCTACACTGCCTGAATGCGACTCATGTGCCAAAAGAGCTCGGGAAAGCTGATCGGAGCATTTTGCATGCACGGAAACTGTGGTTCCTGACAACAACATCGGTTTTGATGTGTTCAAGGGGCCAAGACGCCAGGAGTTTCAGGACGACGAGACTAGACGACGTTCGCTAATGACGCCAGAGAAACCGGGCGCTCCCTACACATTTTCTTCAGTTAGTAAGCCCTAACTGAAGTTCCAGCCTCTCTGGCTAGAAATTTTTTTCTGGCTGGTATATTCCAAATATCACAAGGGACGTTGCAAGACATTGCGCTTTTTGGAAAAGAAAGTTCAGGCAAAGAGGCTTACCAAGTTTTTGGTGGCTTGGTCCTCTTTCCGTTCACGCGTTGGAAGAACGCGCACGAAAAATTCAGAAGCCACAAAGAGTGTGACTACGACAAGATCACTGCTTTCTACACGTGTGAATTGAAAAATATAATGAGCCCTATTTCGGTATGTCATGTGTCTCTTTGATGCGTGAAACGTTGATTGTACAGAGCGTATTTTATTTGTTGCAAAAATTATCGTTACATGTCAATTGTTCTTAGTTTGACATGATAATATGTCAACCCATGTTTCTTCATTCTGTGCATTTCTTGTTGTGCGTTATATGTCGTTAGTTAGAGAAATCGCTCAGTGGGCCCTTCTAGTCATGTCAATGTAAAGGGACGTCGAACATATGAGCGATTCAATATACTTATGTATACTTTTAATTTGTCGTATATTTTTCCAGCAACATGTTTCTTATTCTAGCGCTGTTTGCGATCTTTTGCTGAACAATAAAATCTATGATAACTGCAGGTGCCCACACTGCAGTTCTCATTACACTGCATGCTTTAGGCTTACGACCACCAGATCGCGGGGTCGAATCCCAGCTGTGGCGGCTACATTTCGGATAGAGCCGAAAAGGCTGCAGGCTCATGTGCTCAGATTTGGGTACATGTTAAAGAACACCAGGTATAGTCTAAATTTCCGGAATTTTCCCAACGGCGTGTCTCATAATTATACGGTGACTTTGGGATGTTAACCAGCACAGATCAATCAATCAATCAGGTTAATAACCACGATATTTTTATTTCTCAGCTTAAGGTGCATGATGAGTATGTTAGTAGGCCTTTCTGAGTTTATGATTGGCCTGCACATTTGGCTGCGTTGCACCTTCGTCATAAGACACTTCGGAGTGCTTTTAGCAGTTGGGGCATAGCAAAGATATGTATCAATATATTGTACACTCGCATATAAGTGAAGTTTGGTGAATCAGCCAAATATTCTGTTGCCCGCGCGTGTATATGTGTGTGGGCGTGAGCGCGTTGCTTGTGTATCTTTAGATGTTATCAGAACGTGCGAAGACTCAATAGAAATTTTATCCTCAGGTTTGAGTATATCTAAGCACACGTATGAAGGGTCGCACTGTAATGTGCTTGTGCCAGGCCAAGCACTGTAATAGGCACTGTGATAGGCCAAGCACTGTAATGTGCTTGGCCTATCATACCTTCAAACTACGTCTGGCTATACCAGTAAAACGAATCAATGCCTAGTGAAAATTATCGTGGTGATCGATTCCGGTGAGATCTGTTCTGGCAGGTACACATGAGCACCGCTGCGTCATCAACACCATCGCCCAGCCAACTTACCAACACTCGCGGCCGAGTTTCTTGCCCAATATCTCACACAGTGCCAAAGCCTTGACAAACACAGCAACATATTTGACATATTTTCCTGCGTACAGACATTATTCGCCGTAAAAGCGCCCGGAAATGGCATTGTGATACTAAAGCCACTCAGCTTCTAAATCATATCAGCGCGAAGCGATGGAAAAAAAGGTGGGTAAGTTGCGGGAGGGGGAGGGGTTCACGTGAAAAATGGGGGTGGGGGGTGGACCCCCCCCCCCCCCTGGCTGCGCCACTGATCACGTCCGCCGGTTGGCGAGAACCAGTGCAGCCCTGGACCTAGGGCACCATCCAGTTAGCTCCCAAATTCTTCGTTACCCCATCCATGAAACAAAGTTTCTTCTTCTTTGAGCCATACGTGGTTCATGCAAGACCACAAGATGAATCACAAGTATGTGGTCCAAAAAATTTACCAGTTATCTTGGGCATACACCCCAGATGACTATGAGGCGCCAATCAATTCATTGGGATGATTGCTAATTGTATTGACTATAATTGTGTTTGCTTCGTTTTTGCTGTTTTTTTCCTTCCCCCACCCTGCTTGGACCTGTATAAGGTCTGCAGTATTGAATAAAGAAAGGAAAGAAATAAAAGTTTGTTGTCTTAGTTCACTTGGCGATTATTCCCACCCACCCGAACGCTCTCTGCACCTAAATTCGTTTTGCACGGCCTCCGTGATCATCCCACCATTCGCCAAACAATGATGCCATCTGATGACGTCAACAAGTGACATCTCGTTACGTGACTCCATGATCACGTCATAGCGATGCCATGATGTTGGTGATATGTGACATAGCCGCGTAATAATTCCGGCGTTATACTCATGTTCACGGGGCTGACGCTGGACGCTGGCAGTAAATGTTTGCATTTGATTATTCATCTAAGACTTCCACCTTAATAAATAACAGGCTTATAACAGTCATCTTGTGCAGAGAGTACAAAAAAAAAACAAGCAGTGACAAGCGCATCTGTGTGACCTGTGGTGCAATTTTATACGCGTGCCGAATCTGGATGTAGGCGTTCTGTTCTATCGAGTAGCTCGTGATTGCAGACTTGAGCCATGGGGAAGTCGTGACGTTCTAAGTCACATGAGCCACATTCGGAAGGAGGCGTTCCGCTCCATCGATTCACACGCGATTGGCCCATTTGAGCAGTGACAAATGCCATGACTTTATCTCACGTGAGCCAAGGTGTCACGTGTCTGTGTTTGTCCGTTTCTCGGACAACGGCGAAGGAACGGTAGGAGAGACCGTCCGAAACAAAACGGGTGGATTGAAATGGCTGCAAGGTGGCAAGGATTAGATTTAAATGTAAGTGCTTCACGCCTTTCAGTATCCGGGTACTTTGAGAACATGGCGTTGCAGTGGGCCTCGTGCACTTACGCTGTGGCTCAATCTCCCCATCGTTTTCATAGCCATACCGTCTGTGTCTGTGTCCGTTGTCGTACACAGACAATCAGACAGACAGCTGGATGGACAGACAGACATACAGTGTTACGAATGGGCTGACAGAAAAACTAACAGACAGACGGATGGACGAGTAGGCAGACACAGACAGACATATGGACATACAGACAGAGGGACAGACAGACGGACAGTAGAAAGAACGCCGGATTCACGGTTTACTGATGAAACCCTTTCAAGCTTCGCCCCACTATTCATCATTCCCTCCGTGGTGTTACGAGCGTGCTGCGTCACTTGCAGAGACACTGAGTGCGTCCGTCACTGACACTGGGCGCGTCCTTCGCAGGTCGGAGACATGGCGCGCGTCCCACAGAGACGCTCGACGCGTCTCTTTTCACACGAAGCGCGTCCCACGGAGACACTGGAGGCGTCACGTTACAATTGCGCTCCATCGGTGCTCAAGCCAACGTGAAAATTGTGCATAGGCCTTCACTGGCCAAATTGGCTGTTCGCTTCTCCTCGTCCTCGCAGACCGATGCGGACCACCCACTTTTTAACGTAGTGAACGGAACGCCTCCATCCGAATTCGGAATACATATCTCCCCCTCGATATCAATTACGCCACCAAACGAGAATGACACCACTTATGCGAACTAACTACGGGCGCCAGGACCTTGAATATCAAGTACCCCGGCTATTGAACATTGTTGAACATCATATAGATTTTCATGCACCCCGATTTAAAAAATTTATAATAAACTTTCTGTTACATTCCATGATAACTTATCAATAAAATATATCTGTCTAATTTTCTACGTGTACCGCATATACAGTTTGTGCTACAATTTGAAAGTTCACAATTTAATGCGTATAGGTATATATTATTGGAGTGTCTGTATGATATGTTTGTTTTCATGAAGAGTTTTCATGTATGATGTCTACCTGTAATGCTTTATTTGCAGTGACAATTATGTACATGCATGTTTTGATTTTCTGGTTGCTCTATTGTTTGTATACTCGCATCGCATGCAAACTTGTACACGCATGCCGAATGCACATGGGAGTAGGAGCCTCTGTCAGGCAATACGGCCTTTAGCTCTTACTCCTCTTTCTGTATCAGAAAGAAATAAATAAACTTCAAACTTCAAACGATATAAAATTGCACCACTGATCTGTCGTTGTTGCGCAATAAAACACAGGAATGGGCCGTCAATTACTGCTCGTGGCGGCCGAAATGGCTAGTCGCTTACCTAAGTTACAGGTCCTATATATATATATATATATATATATATATATATATATATATATATATATATATATATATATATATATATATATATATATATATATATATATATATATATATATATAGTCCAGTAGATCCTCCGTGAGCGGTCACAACGTGGTTTTATTTCAACGTTTTGGTCTAGAGTCTGGCCTTCATCAGGATTAAAGATACAGTTTGTTGGTGCTCAGCTTTATACAATCTCAAATCAGAGGGCAAGGAAAGAGGAAAAAAGACAGAAAAGAAAAAGAGGAAAAAAAGAAAAAGGAAAGAAAAAGAAAAAAAAACAGAAGAGAAATATAATATACGGTGGACGCCTCTCGGGTGCCCCCCTTCCACTCTTCCCTCCACATCCCCCTTCATCTCTCTCCCCCTTCTCCCCTTCACCTTTCTGATGTCAGCGGTCTGTGTATGTTTCCGTTCACTAACGCATTCCTCCCGATCAGACGGCCCCTCCTGGCACTGGCGGTTCGGTGTGGGGCAAAAAAGAGCTTTTCAGGAAGTCCTAAGCCTTTAACTACTCGGAGTTCACAATATTAGTTCACTGTAAGACAGCAAGATCACTTCCTTGAAAAACCGGCACTCGGGGAGACTTGTAGTGGCTATGGGCAAAAAGAACACACGCACGCACGCACACACACACACACACACACACACACACACACACACACACACACACACTCACGGAAATGCGAAAACGAAAATAAAGAAAACTATCTGAAAACCACACTAGTTTTTGAATTTGTGGTTCACTGAGCAGTTACCTGAATTAACGAGCTCTCAGAC
Organism: Rhipicephalus microplus; assembly: GCF_013339725.1. Classification (NCBI taxonomy): domain Eukaryota; kingdom Metazoa; phylum Arthropoda; class Arachnida; order Ixodida; family Ixodidae; genus Rhipicephalus; species Rhipicephalus microplus. Next base: position 156,178,379 of record NC_051166.1, read on the forward strand.
AACCAAACACTCATAATGGAGGCGGGCAGAGAGAGTGAACAGTCCAGCCGTCAGTTTAACCAGCTCAGAGGTCACGTACATCGAGTGCAGATTGCTGGACTCCCGCTTTCGCCCCGTCCTTAATACTTTGTGTTCCACTGCTGGGACGAGGCCGAGGCAGGGAATAGTGTTTCAGCTCACTGCACATTGTTTGCACACATGGGCACGCAGTGAACTACCGAATCACGAAAGGCCGTCTCATTCGTTGGTTTTCCGCTGGCGCGAAGGATGATGGACAGTTACTCCCCCCCCCCCCCCCCCCCCGAATTCGGGAACGTTTTCTTCCAAGCGTGTACACTCCGTTACCACTGGAGAGAGAAAGAGAGAGAGAGAGAGAGAGGGAAACAAGAAAAAAAAGGGAAGGCAGAGAGGTTATCCAGATGCTAGTATCCGGTATGGTACTCTACACTGGGGTTGGGGAACAGGGTGTTGATTGACGGAGAGAGACAGTTCAAAATAAATAAGTGCAAAACACGGACACACGCACACACAAAAGCAATCCACTAACTTGATATCAGCGTCACCACTACGCAACAACGGCCATTTCACATCAATGAGAACTCATCGCAATCAATGAGAAGTGTAGCGCTACACTCCTTCAAGACCCTGCCGTGGTGGTCTAGTGGCTAATGTACTCGGCTGCTGACCCGCAGACGGCGGGATCGAATCCCGCCTGTGGCGGCTGTATTTTTCATATAGACGACAATGCTGTAGGTCCGTGTTCTCAAATTTGGCTACACGTTAAAAAACCCAGGTGGTCGAAATTTCCGAAGCCCTCCACTATGGCGTCTGTCATAATCGTTTGGTGGTTTTGGGACGTTCAACCCCACTTATCAATCAATTACGTTTATTCGAAGAGTGGTTCTGTGCTCAGTCCTGTGGAATTCTCACATAGGGGATACAGATGAATACTCAACTGATCACTATGTTGGACCTGTGTGAAGAACAGAACATTATAGTTGTTAACAGAAAGAACAAGTGCCGCGGCGTATAGATAAATTGGCAATGAGAATATAACAATGTCGGCTATACGTTGCTTTTATAAACAAATTTTATAAGAGAATACATGTATACCATCAAAGAATAATTGAGCACTAAAATGCAGCTTTGATTATAAAAATAACCTTAAGCTTTGGGAAATATATAGGCTCTGCACGGGAATCAATCGCAACCGCGTGTTTGAAGGTGGATAAAAAGTAAACAGCAGAGATCGCAAAAAGCACGCAGAAAAAGATATGGGAGCAGCCTGGAATCATGGGAAAATAGAAAGGCCATGAAGCAGGAGATGGAAAAAAGCACAAGTAACGCACTGTGGAGCGAAAAGAGAAAACCACGTACATAGAGTGAGGTAATCTGTGGAACACCACAAGAAAGCTTCTACGGATTCCCCAAGAGCTGGAAAGCGGAGATTGGAGGTTAGGTAGAGTGAATACCGCGAGAAGATAGGGATATTAACCAAACTTGAGCAAGAAAAAAAAAATCAATGCGTCAGAGAGTGGTTGGTGCAGTGAATTCGTACGAGGGATAAAGGCAGAGGAAAACGGTTCTGAAACCATATAACAGCGCTAAGACCACGAACTGAAAATTCTGATTATACTCAAAAAGGTTCCGATATACTCAACGAGATCCAGAAATGAAGTTCTTTGAGGACTTCTAAAATTTCACTGTAGAGGAGTTTTACTGTATGAAAGCCGAAAAAAATCTTTCTGACGACACGGCAGCCGGGTTATATGAAATCTCAATACCGCTAACGGAGCGACTGGGTTCAAAGAGGCACGGATATCTAAATTGAAAAAAAGTTTAAAGCCCTTCAAAATTGGAAAAAATGGGGACGAGGACACCTAGGCGCGTGTGCGCGATCCCCTAGGTGTTTTTGTTCTTTCTTTCTTTCTTTCTTTCTTTCTTTCTTTCTTTCTTTCTTTCTTTCTTTCTTTCTTTCTTTCTTTCTTTCTTTCTTTCTTTCTTTCTTTCTTTCTTTCTTTCTTTCTTTCTTTCTTTCTTTCTTGTCCACGGAAACTTATAAATAGATCGTGCCATTATGAAATGTCCGCTTTTCATTGCCGTCCGCCGCATGCTTCTTGATTGGAAACTTGCGTTCTCAGTTTGCCGTAGTACGTTGAAAACAAGCGGACCCATGTGTTCCAAATGAGACAACCAATGGATGAGACCAAGCGATAACACGTAATCGTTTTGGTAACAAGCGCTTCTCGCGATTTCAAAACACCTGGCTAAATATAGTCGGTAGAAGTGTGAAAATAATCGATTCGAACAATTCGACTTCTCCATGCTGCCAATGTGCTTTTCTCCCACGTATTTATTTAAAGTATTCATAGAGGAAGTTTTCCCCTGCCAAAATCTCCCAATTGTGGCTGGATGAGGGGCTCTATCGCATATGCCAGACAAAAAAAAAAAACACAGCTTATTGACGGAGTAAATGGTGATGAGTGGGGTGACACTTCAGAGGGTTTTATTGGTCCGTCTGTCTGCCTGCCCGCCTGCCTGCCTATCTGTCTGTCCTAGTGAACACTCCTAGTGAACATGCAGTGAGCACTCAAAATACCGCAATTAGGGTGGCTAGCCACCCTACCGCCATCTCGGATCTTTTTATCACATACAACTACCGCCACCCCACAGGTCGCGGGCTCAAATCCCGGCTGTAGCGGCTGCATTTCCGATAGAGGCGGAAATGTTGTAGGCCCGTGTGCTCAGATTTGGGTGCACGTTAAAGAACTCCAGGTGGTCGAAATTTCCGGAGTCCTCCACTACGGCGTCTCTCATAATCATATGGTGGGTTAAGGAAGGTAAACCCCACATCTCAATCAAATCAATCAATCAATGAATCAGCAACTACCGCCATCTAGTGAACACAGCAAGAACTAAACTAGAAGTGGCAACACTTAACTTTATGCGTCGAAGATGTACAGACCTACGCCTTTAAGGGACCATGAAACGCTTTTACAAGTAACCATGGAATGAATTCACTGAAAGAGTTTCTTGCTGCACGAATTGAACACCGCAAACATTTTGAGAATCCGTCCAGTGGGAGTGGAGTTACAACTCTCCTCCCGATTAAGGCAAAAAAAAAAAAAAAAAACTTCACGCACGCTTTCTGACCTTCAACATTTTTCTTTTCTTAGAACGCTTGGCTTTTTCGGTGTGATCACGTGAGCATGCGTGGACGAGTTGCGGCCTCTCGCAGCAAATTTTGTAACGACCAAGCGTGCCATGTTCAAACCAGCCAATAACCGATAGATGGACTTTTGACGAGTGATTTTGCAGCATCTCCTGTGATTTGTCGAGAGAAGAGAAAGCAATTTTCAGCTGACTTTCATAATTTATTGTGAATTCCAGGCCGCGTGCTGCGCTATATTATTTGGCTCGCGTGTTCTCGGGAGCCTCTGCTACCGATCTGCAGCGTTTTCTGACCATGCTCACAAATTGCTGCAGGGCGTTTAAAGAAGCTGTGTCCCTAAAATGGAGCGTCTTGTAAAGTGCGGAGCACTTTAGGAGACAGAGCTGTCAAATGCTCTCGTGTGCTGTAGCATGCTGCAGTAAGCTGTCGTCATTGTTTCGCGTAATGATCAATAAGTGGCATATTTAGCGTGCACTGACGCCAACCGGACCTATTTTTCCTGTTGTCTTTCGAGTGCCTTCATGATGATAAGTGAGAGCTCGTACAAGCCAAAAAGAGTCTTCTTTGTTTTAGGCTTTGAATGCCTTAGTGACCACCATAATAATTTAAAAAATCAGTGTGCTTAACGTAGCGCAAATGCCTACATCAACGGGCCGACAATTTGAACCTTTTTTTCGCATGTCGGCACTTTCACAAAGGAAAAAGAAACAGGCTAGAAACTAAAATGACCATAAATTTAAGCAGCCGGGCTGACTACGAGAAAAGAAAGGAGGGCTTGGCCAGCATTTCAAGTGTGGCAGCTTGGGCTAGTTGGTATGGCTTGACGATAGTTATACCGCGAGAACAAAACGACGACGTGTCTTTCGTGTCCTTCTTGTCTCTGTGTCGTCGTTTTGTTCTCAAGCATTTCAACCCGGGAACTCTCACGCGCTATGCGAGGATCATGCCCTAGACCAACGAGCCGAGCCATCATGGCATGCTCAGACTTCTGTAAAAAGAAAAGTGACGAAAAGTACAATTACCATAAACTGTAGCAGCCGGGTTGACTCAAAAAAAAAAAAGAAAGGAAGAAAGGGGAGGCCTCACTCAGAATTTCGCTCCAAGACCTCTCGCACCCTTAAGCGAGAATCATACATCTAGACAAACAAGCCGATCGTCAATGAACAAATGAACAATCCACGAGCTCAGTGGTACGTCATGTTGCCCAAAGGCAAGCTTGCGTCACTGAGCGTATGCGAGACAGGTTGGTCAGAAGAGGCACGGATGTTGTTTTATTGTGATAGCAAATATGTTAACAACACTCTCGGCTGGATTTTGCCCGTCGGCGTCGGCATAAGCATCGGTGTCCCCGTCACTCCCCATATATATATATATATATATATATATATATATATATATATCTATATATATATATATATATATATATATATATATATATATATATATATATATATATAAGGGAAAGAAGTGTATACCTAAGGGCTCGTTTTTCCGTGTTTTTGACACAATATTAATGAGAGCTAACAGATAGTAATGCCAAGGAATGGACAGGGGATGTTATTAGAACCAATGGAATGTAAATAAGAAAGAAAAGTGGGTTCCTGCTCACGGCTGGTTATTTTTTTCACCCACTTTTCTTATTTACATTCCATTGGTTCTAATAACTTCACCTGTACATTCCTTGGCATTACTGTCTGTTAGATCTCATAAATAAATAATAAATATATATATATATATATATATATATATATATATATATATATATATATATATATATATATATATATATATATATATATATATATATGTGTGTATGTGTGTGTGTGTGTGTGTGTGTGTGTGTGTGTGTGTGTGGTGTGTGTGTGTGTGTGTGTGTGTGTGTGTGTGTGAAAACCCAGAAAAAGAAATCCAGAAAAAGAGGCACGCGTAATCGAACGTGGGATCTCCGCGTCGTAAATTCAAGGCGTTAACCAACGAGCCACCAAAGGACACCTCGTTCAACTTTCAAGGGGAAAGCTATTTATATCTGCCACTTACCGCTGTTGGCGGGACTCGAGGAGGAGGGGGAGGACTCTCATGTTCTCAGCATCATCAGCAAGATGGCGCAGTGAGCACGCGGCGGCTCTCATCTCTCACTCGTACTTTGGCCCGCGGAGAGGAGGGGAGTGGACGATTTTTCCCGCGCCCTTATCTCCCGGTGGGGAGGACCATACGTCTTCGCTGATGTTCGGCTTGCAGTGGAACAATTCGGTTGTAGTTACAGGGCACACAAAGGTCACTACAATTGTTAAGCAGCCTCCGTTCGTGAAAAGGGGTGCTTTTTAGATACAGCGAAGTAACAACTGAGACGCTTATTCGCGTTCATCTGTACCTGTGAGTATGTTTCGTACGTAATTTGTGCGCGAGAAACGCGGGCCACGTTTCGACCTGCTTGCCATTCTGTGCGTTACTTTCCAATTTGTGGCTATCGCATCCATTACTTTGCCTTTGCAGCAAAGTTATGACTTTTTTTCGAAATGGAGGGTCTGCATGGCCCTCAACCTTTTAATATTCGGAAAATCTTGTCGCCGTGATCTACTGAATGAGTGAGAGCATGTTTGGAAGTGTTAAAAAGTAAAATCGTGTTTATTGGCCCTTTAACGCGTTTGAGGACATTCTGTCCTGGACCTCGACTGTATATTGCCCTGTAGAGAGGCGGTGGGAAATACATCAAATACATCTCTGCGTAGACTTTTTTGTGACCGTAAACAGGTGTCGTACAGCAAGAAAACATTTATTATAGTTTCTCCGTGAAGCCAAGCACTCTCTCTGGCACCCTCTGTGAGCACACAATGAATTTGGGCAACAAATGGGCGAGCGCGACTGTACAGACCGCTTGCAAAGATGGGTCCCCGTTGTCGCGGAAGAAAAAGAAACGCCCAACTAGCTGTCTCACAAAGTGGTGGGCCAACCCCACTGAAAGATTGATATGTGGGGTTTAACGTCCCAAAACCATCATATGATTATGAGAGACGCCGTAGTGGGGGGCTCCAGAAATTTCGACCACCGGGGGTTCTTTAACGTGCACCTACATCTGAGCACACGGGCCTAAAACATTTTCGCCCTCATCGGAAAAGCAGCCGCTGCAGCCGGGATTCAATCCCGCGGCCTGCGGGTCAGCAGCCGAGTACCTTAGCCCCTAGGCTACCACGGCGGAGCGTGGGGCAACCAGTCCTCAAACTTTAACTCTGCTGAACAAATAATTGCGACTACATCTACCCCAGCTACGTACCCACACAAAGACACCAACACTGTGAAATTTCTATGCATTTATTTGGTTAGAGAAAATGATTCGCATTGCATACTGATAGCTTCTAGCGACGAAAAATAACTTGCAGATTACAGCCTTTCCAATACTGAAAGGCTCTTCACTTCCCATGTTTCAGCTTTTTCTTTATTACATTTATTCTCACACTTCCAGTATTCGTCGCTTCGTTAGTGCGCCTGAAGCGGTGCGCCCAAGTAACTTGCTGGCGTTGTCAACTGCTTGATATTCGCAGGGGTTATAGCCTATTCTCCGCGTCAAATACCTAGGCACTTGCTCTAGTGCAGTCTACTGCCAGTAATATACCAGGTCTTTTTAACAACGTTTACTGTTTGCAAAACGGTTTCATTATTTTTGCAACGCACGGCTACGTCATCAGCATGGCCCAGGAGTGTTACTTGTGGCGCTTCTATTGTAAACCCTTGAATGCATTTGTTCTGAAACACCACCACATACAGACTCTTTAGATAAATACAAAATAAGATTATGCTGGAAGGCAGAGCCCCCAGTACTTTGTTAATTAGGAGCTTGGTATAGTACCGCTCCTGTTACGCAATAGCAAAACCATCAGTATAATCATGGCGCCGACGTTTACATGCTCCAGAATGACACCTAAAAGAACACAAAGAACACAATCAAAAGCCTTCTCTAAATCCACTTAGACAATTGCGACTCACGCCTTCCACGCGTCACAACATTCGCGAATCAATCTCATTGAGTGTATGTTTGTGTTGATGTTACGCCCTTTGATGCGGCATGTTTGGCTCTCACCAACAATGTTTTAATTACTGATTTTAACCTGTTAGAAGTTACTTTCATATATGTTTTGTAAGAAAAGTTCGTAGGTGACAGTGCTCTGTATGGCATAACAAGCACCAGTCAGACGCAAACCTTATAAGTAAACCTCGGGTTTCTCGTCCTCTTAGAGCATTGTCTCCTGCACAGCTAAACCATCGGGGTCCACCATCATGCTCTACACTTGGCTTTATTTGCGCTTCTCGGCCTGACCTTTCACGTTCAGTGTGCTTAGGCTAAGCGTTGGGTTGGTTGTCATTTCTAAGACGAAAAAGAGAAAAAGGCCCGGAGCTCCAAGCTTAACACCAAGTATATTCTGTGGCTCAGCCCCGTGGCGGGAGGGGGGCTAGGCGCCTACCCATCTACCGAAATACGGATGGCGAGAGTGGTTTTCTAAGTAAAAATAAAAGAACACGCGTTCTTCAAGACCTTCAGAAAGTTCTTTTGAAAAAAAAATATCCTGGCTACGGGCCTGTTGTGGTTAGACGTTTCCGGGACAATTCGTTGGTCTGGTGAAATCCGTAGTCTGTGGTGGCTTGTCACCACCCTTCCTGACTCGCGGAATGTTTATGCGCGGCCTGATGCTAGTCCTTCTCGTCACAGTTGCATTTGCAGGCAGCCCATCGGTGTGGCACTTGGTAGTTTTCTCTTTGATAGTGTCTACCGGTCGCTTGGATGAAGCTTAGCCGCTAGTATTCATATCACCACAGCATTGAATGGATTCATACCTTCTGTGGCGTACGTGGCATCATCAACATCAGAGTGGTTCTTGCATTCTTTCTCCAATTCTTCTTCATGAGCCTGTTACTCCCGTCTTTCTTTTTGGGGTACACTCTCGCCTTCGGCACCTCCTTCTTTAATCAATGTCTCCGCCAAGTCACTGGCCATCTCCTGGTCCCAAGCCCCCTTAGTGGCGCGTCTACGGCTTCAGCAGCGTTCATCATAATCTGCATGTGTATTTCGCCCGCTGGTGGCCCCACGGTGGCCACGTACGCGCGTACACATAGGTCTTCAGTGCACCCGAAAATTCGGCATCACAAACATTGTGGCCCCTTGTACTAGTGCTGGACATGGCTGACTATATTGCACGACAGGCACTGGATAGGCTGTCCAGGAGCCAGGGCAAGGGCATGGTTACTGAAAACTTGGATTCGGTGCGGTAGTTCGTCGGCTTTCTTTCTGCTCTTCAGTTTCATGAGTGCTGTTAGAAATGTTGAAAAATTTTCACCGATGCCTCTGACGCACCGAAGTCTTTGTGTCACTTCAATGACCTTGCGACAGGCTGCCAGCGCTGTCTTAGCGCTTGATCAGCCACCCAGTACAAGATTTATTGAAGGTGGAGACGTACAAGTGCTTCAAAAGTAAAAGGAACCACGTGACCTGTAATCAAGCTAGACAAAAGTGAATGCCAGTGTGCTCTATCAGAAAAATGGTTGTTTATTTTTCTACGGAACCAATGGCCCTGTCTTCTGGTACATTTCCGCATAAAAATAAAAGACTTTTCTGATGGAGCGTGTTGGCATTCACTTTCGCATATATTGGTCATAGCTCGCTTGCTTCGTTTTACTTTTGTCGCACCTGTATCTGCATAGTCTTGGGGATCGGCAGCCATGCAACGACGCCCCTTTAAGTTGAGCTCCTTGAATGCCAGCAATTTCTTTACCCCGTCATCGCTCAATAAGGTTACCACACACGCGCGATCGAACTCATATGCCGCAAGGGCCGTGTCCTCCAGCAACAATCTACTCCTGTCGAGTGCATCGCGGAAATCTTCAAATAAGTAAGGCCTTGCTCGAACGTCGTCGAGCGAAAACACTGTGTTCTTTACGACAGGTCCTTTGGGCGAGAAAAAAATCAAAATAAACTGATAGCTTGCTTCCTCGTTATATTCAATAAATCTGTTGGCGCGGCAGGCGGCTGCATAAGCGGCTTCGTTATAGTAACCCCATATTTCACCCGTTCAAATTCACCCGTCTGGCTGTGGGATGTATTATCCCTCGACAATCAGCCGACAATTTTAGCTCTTTGCTTCATGTCTGTGCTATCTTAAGGGAAAAAAAAACAGGCTAAAAGCTAAAACAACTATAAATTATAGAAGCCGAGCTGACTGAACAAAAAACAAAAAAGGGCTCGTCCGGGATTCGAACCCGGGACCTCTCGCACCCTAAGCGAGAATCATACCCCTAGACCAACGAGCCGACGATTGCAACTGCTTGTAGGATGCCTACACTATCGCAAATAGTAAAGAGATTAAATACTAATTATTGACTGATATGTGGGGTTTAACGTCCCAAAACCACCATATGATTATGAGAGACGCCGTAGTGGGGGGCTCCGGAAATTTCGATCACCTGGGGTTCTTTAACGTGCACCCAAATCTGAGCACACGGGCCTACTACGTTTCCGCCTCCATCGGAAATGCAGCCGCCGCCGCCGGAACCCGAACCCGCGACCTGTGGGTCAGCAGCCGAGTACCTTAGCCACTAGACCACCACGGCGGGGCGAGAATAAATACTAAAACGACCGTACATTCTAAAAGCTGGGTGACAGCGAAGAAAAAAAAAAACACTGAACGGCTCACTCGAAGTCTGAACCGAGACCTCACGCAGATTAAGTGAGAATCATTACCTTAAACTAACAAGTTTTGTCTTTGTTGCCTGTTTAGCAAACGTGGAACAAGCTAATATAGGATTACAGTGCAGTGTCACATGTTTAATGCTGTAACATCTTCCAGCACATGGGAGTTAAGGCAGATCGTTTAACCAACCCATTCATCCAAGCAGAGCAACCACTCAGGCTCATCATCTTGTGTTTCATATGTAGTCATCAAATATTTTACACTTTCAATCAAGTAGTCCCCAGCATGCCGGAGATTCAAGTCTACGTTTCGCACTGTCATCCGTGTTTTCTACACACTGTGAAGAACCAATGCCATGAAGGTATCATAGGACACACTGCCTACGTGTATAACAGGCAGAAAACGGATGCCATATGGTGTGACAGGCAGCTCTTTTTTCAAGGTTCTTTGAATGATGTCCCTTAAAAAGACTGCATCAGTATACAGTCTAGAAAGATGTGGTCAACCATCCAAGGTTTTCTGTAGGTAATTTTATCTACTGAAGGGAAGAATATTCTGTTTTCATGGAGTCAATATTTTGTACTGAATGCGCCATTGTGAAGTATCAAAAAGAATGTCTTGACTGATGGTCAGATTGCCATTTTTTTTAACTCTGACGTCATCCCTGAGCCCATCGAGGCACAATGTTTCAGACAGAAGCTCCGGCAACATGATTTCGAGAATATTGTCACGGGGCTTCAGAAGTATTGATGGGGAGGGTTATTAAACCACCGAGTAGCTAGCCTTTGGACAATGCATCCATCTGGGCTGGCTCTCGAGTAGAGAAGAAGCATGCGATCTTATTTTTTCCTTGAGGGCGAGAGCCGCTCTTGCCCTCGACCCACTACGTATGGGTGGCCATATCCCCCCTTGCGAAAAAGAAGTAACAAAAGAGAGAAAGAAAAAGAGATAGCATCACCCAGATGCTACAACATTGGCACGTGAAACAACAAAAAAGGAAAGTTCAGACAAAATGAAAGTAGAAATTAAAGAGCGTGACAACCTAGGAAATGTCAATGAATGAATAAGGAAGTTCACAAAATAAATAAAAACACAAACAAAAAGCGGTGAACGGCAAAAAGAAAGTTACGAACAACGTGCAATGAATGGTTGCATGCGCACAACATGAACAACGTCCAGCCTCGGTCATGTCTTGGTCCGCGCTTGCGGTGTTGAGTCCGGAACCACTTCGTGGTGTATGTCACTGACGCGGTGTAGCACTTTATATGGGCGAATATACAGTCTCAGCCACTTTTCACTAAGGCCACGGTGGCCTACAGACGTCCACATCCAAAATTGGTCTTCAGTGTTGTAGAACACTTCTATGTGGCGGGTTTTATAGCGTCGTGCGTCTGCCTGATGTTGCTGGCAGATGTGCAGTCACGCGAGCTGCCGAGCTTCTTCAGCACGCTCTGTGAATTCTTCGGTGTCAGTTGCTAACTCGCCGTCATTTTGACACGGTAGCATATAGTCCAGTACGGTCTGCACTTCGCGGCCACAGAGAAGCCGAAATCGCGTGAATCACGCGGTCTATTGCATGGCATTGTTATAGTCGCAGGTCACGTAAGGCAAGATCCGGTTCCATGTTTTGTGCTGTACGTCAATGTACATACATTGCGATCATGTCTGCGAGCGTCCTATACAGTCACTCGGTAAGTCCGTTGGTTTACGAGTGGTACGCAGTTGTCTTTCAGATTCTGGTGTTGCTCAGTTGGAAAACTTCGTCCGTGAGCTGCGCCGTGAACGCTGTCCCTCTGTTCGTTATAATACTGGAAGGAGCACCGTGACGTAGCACTATGTGGCGCATGAAAAATTGCGCTACCTCAGAAGCCATGGCTCGTGGGATTGCCTGCATCTCAGCGTAGCGTGTCAAGTAGTCGGTCATGACGATCACTCACTTGTTGCTGTCCGTAGACTGCGGAAATGGCCCGATAATGTTCATGCCGACTAGGTCGAACGGCATACAAAATGCTTCAATGGGTTGAAGAAAACCAGCTGGCTTAACAGATGGTTGCTTTCAGAGCTGGCGTTCCTGTCAGCCCTTGACGTACTTCTTGATGCTTGCCGAAAGTCCGGGCCAATAGTACCTTTCGCTCACACTGGCAAACCTCCGCGAATAGCCCAGGTGACCAGATGTGGGTTAGTCATGGCAAGCGAAGAGGACGTGGTCTCGCATGTGTCGAGAAACCATCATGATGTAAGCATAGTCATTCGAATGGGCGTTCTTGGCAGAACGACGTCAACGAGCGGAATAGCCTGCGTGCTAGCCCTCTAAATGATCGATGATTGGAAAAACCTCGGCGTCATCTCGCTGCCGTATGATCAAGTCTGATGAGCTAATGGTGCCCAGGAAACATTCATTGTCCTCTGCTTCCTGAGTGACGAGAGAAAGGGATACGCGTGACAGTGTGCCAGCGTTTTCATGCTTACGGTCGGACTTGTGAACGATGGTGGTGTTGAGTTCCTGCAGCCGCAAGCTCCACCGTTCTTGTCCACCTAAAGGGTCACACAGGCTTGCCAACCAACATATGGTGTGGTGGTTCGTCACTATCTTGAAAGGACGACCATAAATGTACAGGCAAAACTTGCTGATTGCTCACACGAGTGCGAGATACTCTTTCTCTGTAGTAAAATAATTCCCCGCGATAGGGAGCGGCTGGCGTAGGCTATGACTTTTTCGATGTCATCTTGACGCTGAACGAACACTGGACCAAGACCAACGTTACTAGCATCAGAATGCACCTCCATGTCAGAACTATCATTGAAATGAGCGACAATGGGCACTGATTGCATGCGTTGCCACAGTTCATTAAAACCTGCTTATTTCTCGTTTTCCCAGACAAATGGCGTGTCGTTCCCTGTGAGGTGAGTCAGGTGTTTTGCTATCCGTCGAAAACCATGAATGAACCGGCGATACTAGGCACTATGACCAAGTAAGCACTCGACGGCTTTCTTATCGACAGGAGCTGGTAATTTGGCAACAGCGGCAAGCTTGTATGAATGGGGCCGGACCACTTCGGTGCTAATTCATCATCATCAGCCTGACTATGTACACTGCAGGACAAAGGCCTCTCCCATGTTTCGCCAGTAAACCCGGTTCTGTGCTTGCTGCTGCCAATTTATACTAGCAAACTTCTTAATCTCATCTGCCCATCTATCGTTCTGTCTCCTCCTAACCCGCTTTCCTTCGCTAGGAATCCGGTAAGTTACCTTTAATAACCAGTGGTTATCATGCCTACGTGCTACATGCCCGGCCCTTGTCCATTTGCTCTTCTTGATTTCAACTACGATATCCTTAACCCCAGTTTGTTCGCTAATCCACTCTGCGCTATTCCTGTCGCTTAAAGTTACACCTACCATTTTCCTTTTCGTTGCCCGCTGCGTCGTCCTCAATTTAAGCGGAACCCTGTTTGTAAGTCTCCAGGTTTCTGCTCCGTAGCTAAGTACAGTCAAGATGCAGCTGTTATGTACCTTCCTCTTGAGGGATAGTGGCAATCTACCTGTCATTATTTCAGAGTGCTTGCCAAATGTGCTTCACCCCATTTTTATTCTTCTAGTTACTTTAGTCTCGTGGTTCGGCTCCGCGGTTATTACCTGTCCTAAGTAGACATAGTCTTTTACAACTTCAAGTGCACAATTACCTAACTCGAAGCACTGTTCTCTTCCGAGGTTGTTGTACATTACTTTCGCTTTCTGCAGAATCATTTTCGATCTTTTTTCTGCTCTCTTTGTCTAACTCCATAATCATGAGTTGCAATTTGTCCCCTGAGTTACTCAGCAATGCAATGTCATCGACGAAACGCAGGTTACTAAGGTACTATCCATCAACCCTTATGCCTAACTGTTCCCATTCCGGGCCTATGAAAACCTCCTGCAAGCCCCACCGTGGTGGTCTAGTGGCTAAGGTACTCGGCTGCTGACCCGCAGGTCGCGGGTTCGAATTCCGGCTTCGGCGGCTGCATTTCCGATGGAGGCGGAAATGTTGAAGGCCCGTGTGCTCAGATTTGGGCGCACGTTAAAGAACCCCAGGTGGTCGAAATTTCCGGAGCCCTCCACTACGTCGTCTCTCATAATCATATGGTGGTTTTCGGACGTTAAACCCCACAAATCAATAGAAAACCTCCTACAAGAGAGAGAGAGAGATAAATAGAGAGGAAATGCAGGCAGGTTTGCCAAGCTTGGCTCGGTTGGCTACTCTACACTTGAGAAGGGAGAAAGAGAGGAAAGGCAGGTAGGTTAACCAAGCTTGGCTTGTTTGGCTACCCTACACATGCTAAAGGAGAAAAGGGGAATAATAGAAAATAGAAAGATATAAAAGAAGAGTAGTAAGAAAGAGAAGATTCTATAATCAGTTCGAGACTACACAGCACAGTCTCGCACAGTTCTTTCACAAGCGGTCGTGAAGTCTGGTGGTTCTTAAGAAGTACAAGAGGGCTTTGGTGGCTTTGCGCGTATGCGAAACCGTCGGCCAAGGTCCCAGGATCTTCTTTTCTGTGAGCGGCCGTGAATCTAGCTGACAGAGCTTGGCTTCCATATATGTCATTTAGACTGGTATTCTTGGCAATGGCATAGCGTTTCCTCGCAGGCCCAGATGTTGCATGCCTAATTGCTCACCATTCCAAGGAGACGAGAATACGCATTAGTAAATGTCACGCCCAACCTCATGCGACACAACAAAGTTTCAGCGCGTCATGGGAGCCCGGATTGCAAACGAAGTTGGAAGTTTTGGTCGTTGGAATACTGGCGCGCATTGGAGAAACCCGGTGTATTCTATTGTGGCAAAGTTATACGGCGAGCAACTGATTGTAGTCGCCTTGCGGCGTCCATTCTCAAGAATGATATGGGCGTACGTAAGTCTTGGTCATGAGCTGATCGAGCAGCTTCATACGAGTGGTCATTGCCGACTACTCCGCAACGACTCGGCAACCATCAAAATAAAACATCGTGATGTTCCTCGAGTGCTTCGTAGTGGTCGTGCCTTATCTGATATACTGATTGTTCATGTAACCCGTGCTGCATAACGAATCGTAGTGTCTGTAAGGCTGACCTCGAGTCGCAAGAGATGGCCCATTGATTAGGCTGCTGCTGAAGAATGTACTTGACTGCACCTTGAAGCACTGTGAGCTCTGCTGCTGTCGACGTCGTGGTGTGAGAAAACTTGTATTAAAGCAACACATCACCAGATGGAACAACCATCGCTCCTGTAGAGCTGTTGGAATTAGTGGAGCCATCGGTGTAAACGTGTGTGCGGTCAAACTACTGTCACAAAACTAGCGCTCAAAAAAGGGCGCGCCACCAAATTCTCGCGACGAAGCGCCGAGAGGTCAACGATAAAAAAAGAAAGCAAGCATCCAAAGACTCCCCGGGCGCGCGTCCCTCTCCCCTCGGAAGCGTAGGTTCGCCAACGAACTCCTCACATCGGTGGCCGAGCAAGCCCTAGAGAGTTCTCGATGGAAAGGGGCGTGGTGATGCAGGGTTGCGTCATCCGTCGCGGACGGCCCTCGTACCGTCTCGCCCTTTCCCCAGCCTTCGCTGCGTATCGCGCCGACGAAATGATGAGAACTTTCTGGAATCTCGTGCGGAAGGTATTTAATCGAGCAGCCGAGAGGGGAGATCAGGAGAAGAAGGAAGGTAGCGCCAGTGTGCGTAGGGTATTCCGCCGTGTCTGTCGGCGAAGATTTTGTCCTTAGTGACAAAGCAGGAGAAGAAGAAAGTATGCGCCAGAGTGCGTAGGGTGTTCCGCCTTGTGAGCGAAGCCTTTTGTCTTCCGTGACAAAGGAGGAGAAGAAGAGGATTTCCACCTGAGGGGTGAAGACTCGAGCTACAGGCAAGAGTGTGTTTCTACCGCTATAGAGCGAAGACGCGTGGCAACAGCTGCGTGTGTGAAGCCGACGTGTTTCCGGCGAAGAAGTTTGGAGCCTGGAGAGCGGTCAAGTGAATACGCGAGGTTTCCTGGAAGAGAAACTTCGGAGGCAGCGGAGTGACAACAACACTGGACTTTGAGTGAGTGATTCTCGGAAGAGTATCACTCAGACTTTTGTTCCAAAAACTTTGGACTGAATAAGTTTTCTAACTCTTTAGTCTTTAAGTGTCTTGGTTGTTCGATGCATGCGACTGCATTGTAGTGCGTATTGTTGTCTGTGTCCGTTGTTTCGAGTGTGGCTAATTGTACTGTGTAGTACATTGTTTGATTGGTGACACATTGTATTCAACTATTGTCGAGTGTGCATATTTGTGTATCGTTTTGATCTGCCATAACTGAGAGTATAATTTTGTTTTGTTTTTCAACTCTCGGCTCTGACTTGTTCTTTGGGCCACAGCCGGCGTCCGCTTGCGCGCCAAATAGGATCACTTCTAAATTGTCCACGCTTTCGTGGTGCGGTTCGGGGGGCCGATACTTCGGCCCTTAGAATTAGCCCGGCGATGGCCTCCCTAATAAACGGGACCTGTGACAACTACCTTTCGTTCAAAAGACGCAAAGTCAGTTGCTTCAGGGCTAGCGGTGACATGCGTGCCTTCTTAGCGATTCCAGGAACCGATAAGCGCACGTCAGGTTGGCGGAGACTCCATAACGCAGCTTCTGGACGCATCGCTAGTTTGAAGCCAAGCGGTAATCTGTCCTGATATTACGTCACAATACTTCAGAACGAAGAATGGAGCCTTCGCGTTGTCAAACACGCTAAATGATGTGAAGGACGCCGTGATAAATGCTGAATGTGCACTCTCAGCGTCTCGACAATGATATGCGTTGTGACCGACTGTTCTTGCGTGACAACAATAGTTGCCACTGTTGATGAGCATCTGGAAGGCCAAGACATGTGTGAAGTGCTTGAACTTGTACGCTCTGTAGTGCACGGATGTTGGTCTTGCATATGATGTACAGGGCAGGAATTCTGTACCGGAGAAGATCGAGAAAGAGGGCTGTATAAAGCTGCAGTTTGTAGTGCACGAATGGGCCCCATGATGGGCTTACTGTAAGCACGCGGTAAATATCACTGGGGAGATTATATACCCCTGCCTTACAACCTTCTTGATTGGTATTATGTTGCTTTCTTTATGAAGCAATATAGCAGCAGTTGATTCTCTGTATGTTTCTTCCAGGATCATTATATATGCTTCATCGACGCCCTAATTCCACAGCGTGTGCATGACTGCTAATATTTCTACTGAATCAAACGCCTTCTTGTAATCTATGAAGGCTATGCAGAGTGGTTGGCCCTAATCTGAGCATTTCTCTATTACCCGATTGATAGTATGAATGTGGTCTTTTGTTGAGTAGCCTGATCGAAATCCTGCTTGTTCTTTTGGTTGATTGAATTGTAATGTTGTCTTATATCTGTTAGCAATTACCATTGTAAATAGCTTGTCTACTACGGAGAGCAAGCTGATCAGCCTGTAATTCTTCAAGTCCTTGTCATCTCCTCTTTTATGTATTAGGATGATGTTAGCATTCTTCTAAGATTCTGGTACTCTTCCCGTCAGGAGACACCTTGTAAACAGGGTCGCTAGTTTTTCTAACACCATCTGTCCTCCATCTTTCAGCAGATATGATGTTACCTGATCCTCACCAGCAGCTTTGCCTCTTTGCATGCTCTCCAAGGCTTTTCTGACTTCTTCTATCATTACTCTTGGGGTGTCATCTGGGTTACAGCTAGTTCTTACTTTAAGGTGGTGGTTGCTCTGGCTACTGTACAGATCTTTTTAAAACTCCTCCGCTAATTTCATTATCTCATCAATATTAGTAGTTATTTGCCTTGCTTTTTCCTTAGTGAATACATCTGGTTTTTGCCTATACCAAGTTTCCTCTTCACTGCTTTGACGCTTCCTCCTTTTTTCAGAGCGTGTTCGATTCTCTCCATGTTATACCTTCTTACATCGGATACCTTACGCCTATTAATCAGCTTCGAAAGCTCTACCAGTTCTATTTTGTCTGTTGTACTTCAGACTTTCATGATTTGACGCTTCTTAATGAGATTCTTTGGTTCCTTGGAAAACTTGCTGCTGTCCTGTCTAACTACAGTACCTCCAGCTTCCACTGCGCACTCCGTAATGATACACAGTAAAAAATTTTACACCCTGAAGGGTGTAAATAAGCTTGTCCCCTGGACGACACCCTAACGGTGTTAATTCAGCACCTTCAAAAAAGGGTGCTTTTCCATGCACCCTTATAATAGGGTGTACATGTAAAAAACTGTAGGGTGTTACAAAAACACCTTTAAGGAAGGGTGCCTTTGATGTCCTTCACTTTTTAACACCCTCTGAGGAGGGTTCGAGAAGGGTGCACAAGGGTGTTGAGTGCCCATGGCAGGGGTGCCAGTATTCTTTTAGACTGCACTAATAGATATCACCATGCACTGATTACACACTACTTGAAGAAAGTGGTCCTGATTATCAATGGTGCGCCACCTGTCGAGCTCCATTCATTGCGTGTGGGCAAACATATAAACACGTACAATCGTGTATGAACTTCAGTTCTCCAGAGAAATCAGCGTCACCACCCTAAAACAATCAATTGAACTGCCATCACTCGCGTCGCACCGCCTCATCTCGCGCCGATGCCTCCTCCACAGTTTCTTTTTCCGACCCCAATCAAGACACGAACTTTTACAGCCCCCAAACAGAACTTCTTCCTGCATTAACCATTCAAACCCCATTGCACGAATCAACGGCCATACATCCGCAATGAACGACTCCTTTTTCCCCCAAGAAATAACACTTAGGAATCGCCTTCCCGACACCATTGTTGCCACACCTGACCGCACATCATTCCGCGCGAAATTGGAATCCCACTTTGATTCCACCCATTAACCCGTGGCTGTAAATATATTTTACCAACGTACTGTATGTATAATTTGCTTGTGCCTAGTTGTTTGTACTCTAATTCCCAGCCAAAGCGTTTCTTTTGTGTGTTATTTGATTCATTTTTGTTGTCGTATTTGACCAAACTACCATATTAGAACTGTACTGTTTATAATAATTTGTTCAACTTGAGTTATACACACTCACAGCGTATTTTTTGCCTCCCCCTTATGTAATGCCCTCGGGCCTTTAAGGATGCAATAAATGAAATGAAATGAACTTCTGCTGGATCTATATATACACTTCACAGTATATGCATAATGTGCGTTACAGAAAACTAAGCCTTGCTGCCCTTGCATATTGCATTTATTTAATAGGCAAATAAAACTTATAAACTTTTCTTCTGCCACACAACTTTTTCACCAGATGTGTAACATGTTGACGTATACGTACACTACACATGCAACACCTCAAATATTATATTTTTTCAGTTTCACTTTATTGACAATTCTTTGAAACATACAATCACACTGGTTTCAGTTTAGTATATTGCTTCATGTACATAGAGACTACAAATGAAATACACGCTAATATCATCATCATCATCATCAGCCTGACTATGTCCACTGCAGGACAAAGGCCTCTCCCACGTCCCGCGGCGGAATGCGCTAATATATCCCTACAATTCTTTCAAGTATCTACAATCCCAGTGGTTTCCAGTTTAATACTCCTTCATGTACACAATCGGTAATAGGAATGAAATGCAGGCAAATATATACTTATAATTCATTCAAATATATACAATCACCATGATTTCACTATATACGCCTTCATGTACACAATCGTTCCCAAGAAGTGATGCACACAAAAATATATACGGTAGTCTTTTCAAATGTATACAATCATAGTGGTTTAAGCTTTGTATTCCTGAATGTATAACAATTGGTTATGAGAAATGATGCACATGCAAACATATATGGGTTTTCGCAAATTTAACTTCAGCGAATACTTAAAAAACCAATACAATGATCCGAAACAGAATAAGCTAAAAACGAACACAAAATTGTGTCAGGACACACAAAAAACAAAAGAGGTAATGCATAATTATGGCTAATGACACAGCTGGGTCATTTTATGCCAAATGTCCCAGCCATTTGGCAACCATCTCAAATGTATTCGAAAAACTCGTGCTCCACTGAAAATGGTGAACTTCAGGAATACTTAGGAGAGGAAAAATATTTGGTCACATGGCTGCCTTCTGAACTTCCTGGAATGCCGTCTAGGTGTTGTACGTGAAAAATTTTATTTTAAAAGCACCGATCCTTCTTTCTATACGAAACTCGGTATACGTGTTACGTAACAAGAGTTTAATTTGGGCGAGTTAGTTCATCATGGTTGTATGCTAGTCATAGCGCGACAACTTCAGAAATAGACAGAAAGGACTGGAAAGAGCACCGACTGTCAACTGAATTTATTAATGCGCTACGAGCGCTTTTATACGGAGTATAAGAACCGTGCTCATGCGCGAAGAAACATGTAAACACTACAAAATAATCTTAACTGAGAAAAGAATACTCCCTCTCGGAAAGGATAAGTGAATGTGTAGTAATGCACTGATTATTGGTTTACCTGATAAAAAATACTTCTACAAACGTAAATGGCATTAAGTAAACCTATTCTCGTGACGAATAGTGCAAGATTGACTATTTTTTGTTGCTGTTTAGTACACACACTTTTGAAAGCTTGCAAGGAGTTGAAAACAACACGTTAATATTATATCTGCTGGCTATTTTTTTAATTGTGAGACACGTGATGTGGTATACATGCAAAGGTTTTGGTCATTGTTTTTTTGTTGGTCCTGTCTTCTTTAACTTTACTTTCTGCAGGAGGGTTTCGCAAACGGGTGTGATGATTCTGTTCTGATATCCCGCATCTCTTAGTCTTTTAATCTGGTTTTTAGGCCTGACCTCACCCTTGTGCTAACATGACTTCTGAAAGGTGGCCTGAATTCATGAGGTATCAATTCCTCTTTTTACTAATTTTGAATGCCCACTATCAAAAGGCAGAACATTCTTAGCAGTCCTGGGCTGATAGCACCAGCCAATACCCCAACAGCATCATCACACTCGTTTGCGAAACCCTCCTGCAGGAAGTAAAGTTAAAGGAAACAGGACCAAAAGAAAAAGAGAATGACCAATGACCTTTGCATGTTACACGGTACTACGTACATAAGGTGTCTCACAATTTTAGGAAAAGAGCCAGAAGATATAACATTGTTGTTTTCCACCCCTTGCAAGCTTTCGAAAGTGCATGTACTTACAGCAACAGGAATAGTCAATCTTGCACCATTCGTCACTAGAATAGGTTTGCTGAATGCCAGTGTAATGTGTATGAGATACCGCAAACATATGGAAAAGTAAACATAGGACAAACTAGGCAATGCTTCAATGATCGAGCAAGACAGAATGCTTTAAATGTTAAGAAGGGCTATAGTAGTCTCATGGCCGGACATCGTAAAGAATGTAAGTGCAGTCCTAGGTTTCATAAAACACGGTTTTTGAAAAAAAAGCAAGCAGAAAAAATGAGAGATTTTAGAACTTTTTATCAGGAAGGCCAAGGATCAATGCATCAGTACACCTTCACTTATCTTTTCCGAAAAAGAGTATTCTTTTCTCGGTTAAAATTATTTTGTCATGGTCACACATGTGTTGTTGCAGATGAGCCCTGTTCTTGTGCTTAGTATAAAAACGCTCGTAGCACCTTCAATAAAATTCAGTTGACAGCGCTCTTTCCTGTCCTTTTTGCGATAAGATTTTTATTATAGAAAGAATTTCATTTTCTTACAATTCAGTTGTAATGATGAGTTTTCATTGTATTACGACATGGAGCAAATTGCATCTATATACGGACAAAAATCACGATTTTGTGAAATTTGTGATATTTTCTCGCATAATTCAGCAGCTTGAGAGGTCTAAAGTTTTTTTTCCTCAAAATATACTCTATGTGGAGTAAGTATTTACTGCTTAGTTAAGTCCAATATTGAAATAAAAAATGCAAACATAACACATTTTGGCTTTATTCTTGAAAGCAAATGTGGCAAAAAAATTGCACTAATGTTATTGAGCTTCAAATACCTTACGGAGGCACATTTACTTGTCAGGTAGACCGAATTTGCTTTAGAAAATTAATTGGTAGTTTTAAAATGAAATTTTCCACAAACAGCACACAGACGGCATTATGCCAGGAAGTTATAAGCCAGCCACATGAACAAAACTTTTTTTCTCGCTGAAATATTCTAGCAGTTCACTGTTTTCAACGCAGTAAGTCAGCACATTTTTTTTTTCAAATACATTTCAGATGGTCGCCAAAGTGGCTGGGACGTTTGGCATGGAATGGCCCAGTTATATTTAAGCAAAATAACTTACACAATTAACAATATTTGTTCATCCACCATGACCACACCAGAAAAAGTTGTTCAGGCATTGTGACACTAAAATTTTCAGCGTCGTACTGCCTGAACAACTTCTTTGATAAACTCCAAACTCACGCCGAGAAAAAGCCGCTAAATCACGGTGGTTGTTAAAGGCCTTGCGGCCGTAGACAATGTTGAAAATTAAAAAAAATCAACTCATCAGTGCTGTCACTCCTTCTTCGTCATTACTGACACGGAAGATTTTTCGGTCATCCACGTGGAGGTTCAGGAACTAGGCTTGCTCTAGGCTGGGGCCGGGGTAGATTACGCAGGACGTCAGCGGCACCCTCTCATCCTGTAATAAGAGCAAATATGACTTCTCATAAAAGGATGTTTGTGCTGTTCCGGCAGCACCATATAAGAAGAATGTGTAGTGCGTATCCTTTGAAATGGCGTGTAATTGACATCGCACTGCACTCGAAGCATACAACCCATACATTCCGATAATTTCCTGTGATAAAGATAAGATAATTTTCCAGCATACAGCGAATTCCCGAAGTGAGGTGAAGTGTAAGACTACAGCTCAAAAAATGGCACTTACGAAAGCCTGAACTTATCTAAGAATCAAACTCCTTATAGGGTAGTGAGCCAGTGTGAGAAACAGTTCTTAAAGTACAACGTTCAGAACATGTAGCATTAATCAAAATGCACAAGAAACTTACCTCTTCATGTACAAACAGCCCCGCCGCGGTGGTCTAGTCGCTAAGGTACTCGGCTGCTGACCCGCAGGGCGCGGGATCGAATCCCGGCTGCTGACCCGCAGGGCGCGGGTTCGAATCCCGGCTACGGCGGCTGCATTTCCGATGGAGGCGGAAATGTTGTAGGCCCGTGTGCTCAGATTTGGGTGCACGTTAAAGAACCCCAGGTGGTCTAAATTTCCGGAGCCCTGCACTACGGCGTCTCTCATAATCATATAGTGGTTTTGGGACGTTAAACCCCACATATCAATCAAAATTCATGTACAAACAGTGAAGGCATCTCTGCTTTCTCTTTTACCTGAGAACAAATGATCTTGGGCGTGGAACTAGCGAAGAGGTCTGCAAAAAAATAATAGATTTACTGACTTTATTAGTCTCTAACAATTTGAGGAATTGTGACAATTCAGCAATAAGTGCAATTATGACTGCCTCTATAAGGGCATCAAAAATGAACAATTTTCTCATTTTTTCTACCCTCACAAGAAGCTCCGTCCATGGCATCTAATCCAAATTTGACGCTGTGCTTCCTGTTTGCCTCCTTTCTAGACGTAGGGCTGCGAACATGTATTTTGTGCACCTAATCTAGCACAGAAATTCGTCATCTTTAATTCAATCATCTACACTTATTGTAATTTGATAAAAGATGCGATAGCTCGTCCAGTTTTTAAAGAGTTGCGGGCCTGCAACAGGCACTGCCTAGCACGTATGAAAGTATTTCTTAGAAAAATTCTTCAAAGCTTGCTTGCAGAAAAAGCGTCTGGCATATTTCGACAACCAAGCCCATCCTCTGATGGCAATCAGGGGCCCGCTATTAGCGATTATTCACCACGGGATTTACAAACGTAACCCGTGCCTAAATACTCAGTGAAACACAATAAAGCAGGTAGGAGCGCTCGAACGACGCAGCCATGGCTTATGCTAGAGCTACCGCACATAGCTCCCACAGTCACGTATACTCTCTCGATTCTGTTATAACGCCGAACGTTATCGCAGATGAAAGCAAAACACGAAAACACCAAACAGGAACGAGGGAAAACAACGCACGGTGATGGCCACAACAACGCGCCTTTGGAAGTCTACTAGATCTTTCCCTGTTGCTGGTGACACGTGTCCTAAATATTTTAAAAGACCGATGCGCACATGCGGGGAGTATCGCGGCATATCAGCACCTCAAACTATACCGTCTTCAAGCAAAAAAAGCCATTTCGTACAGTGCACATCTGTACATAATTTTTTATTTTTCTTTCTTTTTTTACGCTTACACCTACAGAAGCACGTTGCATATTTGAGTATTAATAGAAATGTTATTACGATGTAGCCTAAAGCGCATCTTGAAACAATATCAATCACTTTGAGCAGTGTAGAGACAATGTGCGATCAGCAACTATTCACGCCCTTGTTAAGTGATCATATCACTCACTGTATGAGTGATGCAGGCACTTACACAACATCGCGCATAGCAGTGTGAACACGTTAAGTCACACGTTTAATCGGGCATCTGCAACAGGCCCGCGAACGCATGCTGTTGTAAATGGCTGGCAGCCTACTTCGGCAGAGCTGCTGCAGGCGCCCAGCTAGCGCTGTATGATTACTACTACGAAAACAGTACACTCACCGTTAACAGGCCCACGTTGTCCGCGTCCGCCACTCCATGAATATTCCTTAATATGAGCGTCACTTCGAACATGGTGTCATGCGTGACCACCATTGAAGATGCGCCTGTTCGCTGGAACTCACACAGCGACCAAGACCCCAGACCAACGCAACGCATTTGAAAGACGTGTGAGACAGAGAGAGCAACGTTGAGAAAGAGGAGGAGGAGGCACTGGCGGCGGCGCCGCAGCTGTCGACGCAGGTGTTCGGTGACGCAACTATTCGCTTATCTACACCGCCATTGTGAGGGGGGGGGCAACGCTGGCCAGGGTGAGGGAGGGGGAGCGGAAAACCCGCCAAGACGGCGCCGAAAGACAAACGCTATGGCGCATATGGCGGGCGGCGGTTCGACGCGGAAGGCAATCGAATTGCGCTTCAAGAATGACTCCTAAATGGCAACTCGCCTTCCACCCAGCCGCACAGCGGCGCAGGGTATTTACCAGCCTCGGGTTCTTTGAGTATTTTGACGGAATGCGATTGCAGTGGGCGAAAAATAGTGAAGCAAAACTTGCCGAAAACAAAGTGCACTCTGGAATGGCCAGAAACAATAATTATTTCGTCCTCGGTGGCATTAGCGGGAGAGCATCGCTACACCTTTTTTCAGAGAAATTTCTTTTCGCATTGTCCGTGTCTGGCGATTCCGCGTATGGTGCCGCCAACAGTGAATGCGTAGTCGAAGCTGGAACAAATTAATCCACAGTCGTGGATGTTTAGAAGGCTTGTCACGCACCACGAAACGTGCCGAGGTTGTTATCACAAACTTTTTGCTGACCACATGATCAGCACATAATTCCATATGGTTGCCCGATGAGCTAGCTATGCACCTGTAGCAAAGGTAGGGCACGTTCTTGTTAAACGTTGTTAATATAAACGATGGTTGTGCATAAGTTCAGTGACAGGTTTTCGTGTGAATTGGTCATAACTCATGTTTTTGAGCGTAGAAGCGCCTCAGTGGACCTAATCAGCTACCACAGCAAGTTCGTAAGCAACGATGAGGTACGAGAATGTGCAGGTGTTTTCCGTGTACTGAATAGTCCGTGTACAGTGCGTTGACCACCGCCATTCCTCAAGCCACCTCCCATATAGTCTCCCAGTCTGAAAGGTGTGGGACCTTAAACACTAAGAAGCAGTCCCCCCCCCCCACGCACAAACACACACGAAATTTGAGGGCGCACGGGCTGATACACACGCATACTTATTCACAGGCGCACACACACACACGTATACACACATACGGCCCCACACACACGCGACCGTGAACGCACGCATGCATGGGCATACACATGTGCACAGGCACGCTTAACACAAGCACGGACTCGCACATACACGCGCACGCACACATGCACGGGTGTACACACAATAGCGCTTACACACGAACACATGCGCAGGCTCACGCACACACACCCATACTCGGGCGAACATTATGTGTGTGTATATAATCCATTGCAAACATGTAGCCTATAACCAACGCTAAGGAAAGCTTTCGTAACATGAATGGCAGTAATTGTCATTATAGATGAAACGTGATTTGCTTCTTCTGTCATTTTGCTGTATTCGGAGAGCACCTTCACACATTCTAAGTCAATTAGGCAGTCATTTAACGCAAGGTCCACATATTCGTGCAGTAGCTACGCTGCTCGGCTGCCAATCCGAAGGTCGCGGGTTCGATGCCGGCCGTGGCAGTCGAATTAAGACGGAGGCGAAAAGGTAGAAGCCTGTGCACTGTGCGATATCAGCGCTCAATAAAGAACACCAAATGGTCAAAATCTCTGGAGCTTTTCACTACGACGACCCTCATAATCATATCGAGGTTTTTGAGACGTAAAATTCCAAATATTATAATTATGTGTCCTTCTCATGCTGCATATTTCATCTAATGAATCGTCACCTACACGCTTCTCAGGCACAAAAGCACCCTTAGAGCCAATTTTAGGGTGCTATCGAGGCAAGCGCCCAAACAAAGGGGTGTTTTTTTTCAATCGACCAGTTAAGGGTGTTAAAGGGTGCTACAAAAAGTGCTTTCTCGTAAAAGCACCCTTTTTACACCCTTTTGGGCGTAAAAATTTTTACTGTGCACTCGTCACATTATAATTCATTGCGTCAATGCTAAGGCTGTTTTCCGCAATAAGAGCTGAGTACCTGTTCTAAAGGGAGACTCTGAATTCTTGTACTTTCTCTCTCAGTGCTATCTTATTGATTGGCGTCTTGCGCATCAGTTTCTGTCGTTCTTCAATTCTAGGTGAATTTGGAACCGTTCTGTTCTATGGTCACTGCATCGTACCTTGCCAAGTACTTTCACATCCTCCAAGATGTCTTGGTGTGCGCCCTGTATAAAGTCTATTTCGTTCTTATTTTCGCCATTAGGGCTCCTCGATGTGTACCTACAGTTCCCTCGCTTTCGGTAGAAGGTATTCAAAATCCGTTAATAACTGCGTTTTGCGAATTCTACTAGTAGCTCCCCTCTGGCATTTCTAGTACCAATGCTATAATCTCCTACTCCCTGTTCTCCAGCCTGTTTCTTCCCTACATTTGCATTGAAATCTCCCATCAATATAGTATACTGAGTTTTTACCCTATTTGTTGCCGATTCCACGTCTTCATAAAAGCTTTCAACTGACGCGTCATCAAGGCTGGACGTAGGCGCATAAGCATGTACCACCTTGAGCTTGTATCTCTCTTTTAGTTTAAATACGATACCTAACACCCTTTCATTAATGATACAGTATTTCTCTAAGTTGCCAGCTATGTCTCTGTAGATAAAAAAGCCCACTCCCAGTTCTCTTCTATCAGCCAAGCCCCGATATCAAAGGACGGGTCCGTTTTGTAGCACTGTATAGGCCTCATCTGTTCTCCTAATCTTACTGAGCCCTATTACATCCCATTTTTGCCCTCTAGCTCCTCGAATAGTACAGCTAGACTTGCCTCACTAGATAAAGCTCTAGCAATAAACGTTGCCAAGTTTCGGTTCCAATGGCGGCCTGTCCGGATCCAGAGATTCTTAGCACCCTCTGCCGCGTTGCAGATCTGACCGCCGCTATGGTCAGTTGCTTCGCAGCCGCTGGGGACTGAGGGCCATGAGTTAACTGACGTATGCATGTGGGAGGTAGTGGCCAGATACTACACCAGGGTGGCCAATTCTCTGGTGAGGGAGTGCGTTACCGGTGGTGGTCACTGGTGAGGCCGCACCCCAGGCCTCTTAATGCAGTTCCATCACCACGCGGACTTCTTTTTTTAATCCGGTTGGAACTGGGCGGCACCAGGATTCGAGCCATGGACCTCTTGCATGCAAGGCTGATGTTCTAACTACTACGTCATCGCTGCCTGATTATTAATTTTATTATAACACATTATCATTATTAGAGCACGTACTTATTCGCAAATTCTTGCAGCAGCATGTTCACAGAGCAAAAGTGCGCATATTCCTCTTCATTAATATTTTGGGCCTCGGAGTTGTTTACAGGCCCTTAAAAAGTGACAACTGGCAAAAACAATAGCTCGAACCTATGTAGCAGAGGCCGCTGTTTTAATTAATGTTGTTTCAGGCCAGAAAGTCCAACAAAAATCTGAAAAAGATTTTCCGTGTGAAAATTCTCAAATCTTTTTATAAATTGATGCCTACGGGGCAGATAAGGAACATGGACTCAAAGGGAGCTTTTCCTAGTCTGCGACATGAATCGCAGAAGAAGAAGCTGAGAAATCACTGTTTTTTTTCAGCCCATCTTGACTGATGCTGGCAGCAGATCAGTTGCCCCAATTGTGTAAATATATTAAGTTTAGCTTCTGCATTGCGTCATTCGCGATAAGACAACTACAGAACATCACCCCTTCAGCACTTAACTAAGCTAACCAAAAGTAACACTGTGACGTTGCTGCCTCATAAAAAATATGCTTAGGGATCCTCTGCAATGTTTTTTGTGTGTAATTGCACATCGAAGTATTTGAAAAATATTCGGAAAATATATTTAGGTTATTCAATTTGATTCACACTCGAACTTTAATATTCGAATTCACTTATCATCTAGAATTTTTCTATTACCATATTCAAATTTTTTTAAATTTCAGGCTTAATATACCACATGTAATATCACAGATTTCAATGTGTATTTCTCTTATTTTGGTGACCTTGGGCGAATCAAATTTCCTGAATATCAATATACTAAGGAGAACCGACGCAAAATTTTCGAGAATACTAATGGGATAGATTTGTGTGGACACACACACAATGTACGAAACGTCAACAGATAATACAGTCCATAACATACTTAAAATCATTTTAAGGTGCACGTAGCTGCACCACACACGAAGTGCATCTTTGGTTTTCGTGTCAACAACCAGCCACTACTACTAGCAGACCTTTTTGACGAAAAGAGGGAGCGGGCTTGGAGTACCAAGGCCGATTTCCTTGCCTCAGCAGTGCATTTTCTGGGGGTCATGCATATTTACATTGTCTCGGAGGGAGCCTTCGTTGAATAGTTGTCAAGGTGGTACATGCTGTTTTATGTGCACGACGCTATTTGTGATGACGCAGTCAACTAAGTTTACAAGGAAACCACCCTGGTTCCTCTCTCACTCAGTGATCTTTGAAAGTGAAACTGTGACTGAGAGCCATAAAACCACCTTCAAATAATTATTCGTCAGGCTCTTGAAAAAACGAACTTTCTAGTCGTGATAAGTGGGTCATAAGCACCCTGCTGCAACACAAAAAACAAGATGCAAAATTTTTACGTCAGTGCTCCGGTAAAGCTAAAGCCGCCATGGAGTACACAATGCACTTCATTTTTACTGATTAAAAACCAAGAAGGACCTTTTACTAGTATATGCTTTCAAAATCTATTGTGCCACGACGTTTGTTGCAGGAATTTCCATGTAGCATCGACACCCGGATTTGATTTGTGCGAGAATGAGTAATTGAATAATATAAGGGTAATAATTTTTTTCTCTTGAGTGTTCTTTTAAAGCTAAATTAGATTAGCTATGCTGCAGTTGAGAGAGTTAGCCATTGTAATCGTTTAAAAATTTTCGCCACCACGTTTTTATTTTCTATCAACATGCTATAATTATGCCAAAAATATATTGGTAATTACACCATAATAATGACTTCATTCTAGTAGATGTGGCATTGCACTTTGAACATAAAATGCACAAAACATGACACTCACTAACTACATGACACTCACTAACACGCTAACTACAAGTCCAAGAAATTGGAGTTCTGCATAACCGAAGTGGAACTTCTGTAGGTTTAGTGTGAGGTTTGCTAATTGGATAGCCTCCAGCACGCTGCGCCGGTGGTGAAGGTGCTGCTCGAACGTGGCAGAAAAGAATACCACATATAAAGGTAGACGAGACAAGTCTGTAACTTCAGCCCTGTGAGGTAACTGTCCATCATACGCTGTAAAGTTGCCAGCGCTGAACACAAGCCAAAAGGAAGTATTCGAAATCGGTAGAGGCCATCTGGAGTAACAATGACTGTTTTCTCATGGTCTAGCTGATCTACCTCAATTGGCCAGTACCCACTTTTCAGAGCGAGAGAAGAAAAATAATGGGCACGATTAAGTCTATCCAGCGAATCATCAATACACAGCAGCGGGTACACGTCATTTTTGGTCACGTTGTTAGGCTTCCGGTAGTCGACGAACGAACCTAGCGACCCGTAACTCCTTTTCACAAAGATGACTGGAGATGACCACAGGCCATTGGATGCTATAATAACGTCATCGGCAAGCATCTCGCCGATTTGCGTACGTATCGCTTCACGTTATTTAGCAGACAGGCGGTTGGGTGGTGGTGTCTAGGGCGTGCGTCCTCGTCCGTGATGATCTTGCGTTGAGTGATGGATGTATGGTGGATCTTTGAGGAACTTGCGAAGCAAGACCTGAGCTTGCACAAGAGTGCTCACAGCTTAGCCTGGTTATCAGTGGACAGATCAGATTTCATGTCAATTTTACTCATCGACGTGTCGGCGGTATCCACAAGCTCTGACGTGAGACACTTCGTGATATTTGCTACTTCGTGGGCAAACGCTATCGAAGTGTCCCAGAAAGGGTGTGGAGGCTCGTTGCTAAAGTTGGTAACGAGCAATTCCAATCGGCCATCACGAAGGTGTATTACACTTATAGGTACACAAATGCCTTGCTGCAGAAGGTGTTCTAAGTTTGTTTCGGCCACCACTTCGTCATCGTCCAAACCACAGCATGTGACGTCGACTAGAACACTTGCTCACGGAGGAAGCGTCACGCTCGGTTCAGAAAGACGGAGTACGACGACACGCCGTTCGTCATTCGGCACGTCGATTGCTCTCTGGGCTGAGAACGTGACGCGGAGTTCTTCAGTTCAATAATAGCACCATTCTCCTGCAGAAAATACACTCTCAGAATGACGTCACGGGAGCATTCGCGTAGGAAAAGGCAGCTCGATACGAATGTATATCCTCAAATCAGAACTATAATTGCGCAGGCACTTAGTGGAGTAATGACGTGGCCATCAGCCATCCGAATATGCTAGTGCATAAGTACTAGATTTAGCTGCGTTGCCAGTTTCCCATTCAGTATAGAACTATAGTCTGCGCCGGTGTCTACTTACGCTTTAATGCAAACAGCTTGCGAACATGCAGTCCTTATTCATGATTCTCAAATAAATAAAATGTCCAATTTACATTTTAGCCACAACACGTGCATGCCTTATGCATGCATATTGTGATGTATACCATTAAGGAGAGTTTTGAGTGATAAATTAAATATTCCTTTCTGAAAACACCAGATATCTCTTCTACAACTGTAGCGCATGCCTAGAAAATTCACTTAAGCATGCCATCTGATATGAGAGGAATTAAAACAACACGCTGGCCACGATTGGAAGCAAATAAAAGCAACGATGTTTTGGCCTCCGTACAGGAGCCTTGCTTACAAGTGACAAAGATTGTGGTTTTATTCGTGGTTAGTGTGTGGTTTTTAATTGTTTACAAGTCCGTTCCTGACCAGATGGGTTTAGGCTTGTCATATATTAAAAAATTTTATTGGAGATGGTGGTCTAAACAGTTCTTATTGTTTGTACTTGTCAAAGTGTTTAGCAAAGTTTCAACACCCAGGTTGGGCGAGGCGCACACAATAGTTAATAAACTAAAACAAAATAACGGAATGCAAGCATAGTGAAATTAAGCTGAGTAAAATCAAATGTGCTCAACAGCATGGACAAATGATCGAATTAGGGCTTGCACAGTTAAGATACAGCCATTTTGTCACAATTAGCCACGAACGATTTGTTCAAAAATACAGTTCAAGTTTAATAAATAGGAAGGACTTCATGAGTCCCGGCCTAATCAGGCAACCTATGTTGCGGGTGTATGCCGTAAGCTCGGATTTGACTAACCGGGCAGCATGACAACCTAAACGTAAGTGGAAGCTTTGCGATCCCTACTTAAGGCGAAGCAACATGCTGCATGCAAACACTCGAGTTCATCATCATCAGCCTGACTACGTCCACTGCAGGACAAAGGCCTCTCCCATGTTCCGCCAGTTAACCCGGTCCTGTGCTTGCTGCTGCCAATTTATACCCGCAAACTTCTTAATCTCGTCTGCCCACCTAACCTTCTGTCTCCCCCTAACCCGCTTCCCTTCTCTGAGAATCCAGTTAGTTACCCTTAATGACCAGCGGTTATCCTGTCTACGCGCTACATGCCCGGCCCATGTCCATTTCCTTTTCTTTATTTCAACTATGATATCCTTATCCCCCGTTTGTCCCCTAATCCACTCTGCTCTCTTCATGTCTCTTAAGGTTACACCTACCATTTTCCATTCCATTGCTCGCTGCGTCGTCCTCAATTTAAGATGAACCCTCTTTGTAAGTCTCCAGGTTTCTGCTCCGTAGCTAGGTACCGGCAAGATACAGCTGTTATATACCTTCCTCTTGAGGGATAGTGGCAATCTACCTATCATAATTTGAGAGTGCTTGCCGAATGTACTCCACCCCATTCTTATTCTTCTAGTTACTTCAATCTCGTGGTTAGGCTCTGCGGTTATTACCTGCCCTAAGTAGACATAGTCTTTTACAACTTCAAGTGCACTATTACCTATCTCGAAGCGCTGCTCCTTTCCGAGGTTGTTGTACATTACTTTCGTTTTCTGCAGATTAATTTTAAGACCCACCTTTCTGCTCTCCTTGTCTAGCTCCGTAATCATGAGTTGCAATTCGTCCCCTGAGTTACTCAGCAATGCAATGTCATCGGCGAAGCGCAGGTTACTAAGGTATTCTCCATTAACTCTTATCCCTAACTGTTCCCATTCTAGGTTTCTGAAAACCTCCTGTAAGCACGCGGTAAATAGCATTGGGGAGATTGTGTTACCCTGCCTTACACCCTTCTTGATTGGTATTCTGTTGCTTTCTTTATGAAGCACTATGGTAGCAGTTGATCCCCTGTAGATTTCTTCCAGAATGTTTATATATACTTCATCTATGCCCTGATTCCGCAGTGTCTGCATGACGGCTGATATTTCTACTGAATCAAACGCCTTCTCGTAATCTATGAAGGCTCTGTATAGTGGTTGGTTATACTCTGAGCATTTATCTATTACCTGATTGATAGTATGAATGTGGTCAATTGGTGAGTAGCCTCTTCGAAATCCTGCTTGTTCCTTTGGTTGATTGAATTCTAATGTTTTCTTTACTCTGTTAGCAATTACCTTTGTAAATAGCTTGTATACTACAGAGAGGAAGCTGATCGGCCTGTAATTCTTCAAGTCCTTGTCATCTCTTTTCTTATGTATTGAGATGATGTTAGCGTTCTTCCAAGACTCTGGTACCCTTCCCGTCAGGAGACACCTCGTAAACAGGGTGGCTAGTTTTTCTAACACAATCTGTCCTCCATCTTTCAGCAGATCTGGTGTTACCTGATCCTCACCAGCAGCTTTGCCTCTTTGCATGCTCTCCAAAGCTTTTCTGACTTCTTCTATCATTACTGGTGGGGTGTCATCTGGGTTACCGCTAGTTCTTATAGTATTAAGGTCGTGGTTGTCTCGGCTACTGTACAGATCTCTGTGAAACTCCTCCGCTATTTTAACTATCCTATCCATATTGGTAGTTATTTTGCCTTCTTTGTCCCTTAGTGCATCCATCCGACTTTTGCCTATCCCAAGTTTCCTCTTCACTGCTTTCATGCTTCCTCCGTTTTTCAGAGCGTGTTCAATTCTCTCCATGTTATACCTTCTTACATCGCATACTTTACGCCTATTAATCAACTTTGAAAGCTTTGCCAGTTCTATTTTGTCTTTTGTACTTGACACTTTCATGCTTTGACGCTTCTTAATTAGGTTCTTCGTTTCCTGGGAAAGCTTGCCAGTGTCCTGTCTAACTACCCTGCCTCCAACTTCCACTGCACACTCCGTAATGAAACTCGTTAGATTATCATTCATTGTATCTACGCTAAGGTTGGTTTCCTCACTAAGAGCCGAGTACCTGTTCTGCAGCGACACTCTGAATTCCTGTACTTTCCCTCTCAGTTCTAGCTCATTGATTGGCTTCTTGCGTATCAGTTTCTGTCGTTCCTTCTTCAAGTCTAGGCGAATTCGAGACCGTACCATTCTATGGTCACTGCATCGTACCTTGCCAACCACTTCCACATCCTGCACGATTCCTGGGTGTGCAGTCATTATAAAGTCTATTTCGTTCTTATTTTCGCCATTAGGGCTCCTCCATGTCCACTTGCGGTTTTCTCGTTTTCGGTAGAAAGTATTCGAAATCCGCAAATTATTGCGTTCTGCGAATTCTACTAGTAGCTCTCCTCTGGCGTTTCTAGTGCCGATGCCATAATCTCCTACTGCCTGGTCTCCAGCCTGCTTCTTCCCTACCTTTGCATTAATATCGCCCATCACTATAGTATACTGTGTTTTTACCTTACTCATTGCCGATTCCACGTCTTCATAGAAGCTTTCAACTGAAGCGTCATCATGGCTGGATGTAGGCGCGTAAGCCTGTACCACCTTCATCTTGTATCTCTTATTCAGTTTAATTACAATACCTACCACTCTTTCATTAATGCTATAGTATTCCTCTATGTTGCCAGCTATGTTTCTGTGAATTAGGAACCCCACTGCCAGTTCTCTTCTGTCTGCCAAGCCCCGATAGCAAAGGACGTGCCCATTCTGTAGCACAGTATAGGCCTCATCTGTCCTCCTAACCTCACTGAGCCCTATTATATCCCATTTAACACCCTCTAGCTCCTCGAATAGTACAGCTAGACTTCCCTCACTAGATAAGGTTCTAACGTTAAACGTTGACAAGTTCAGGTTCCAAAGGTGGCCTGTAGTCCAGAGATTCTTAGCACCCTCTGCTGCTTTGCAGATCTGACCGCCGCCATGGTCAGTTGCTTCGCAGCTGCTGGGAACTGAGGGCCGTGAGTTATTTGATGTATGCATGTGGGAGGTAGTGGCCAGATACTGCACCAGGGTGGCTAATCCTTCTCTGGTGAGGGAGTGCGTTCCTGGCGGTGGTTACCGGTGAGGCCGCACCTCAGGCCTTTTAATGCAGTTCCATCAACATGCGGATTTTTTTTCCGGTTGGGAACTGCGCGGCACCGGGATTTGAACCACAGACCAAGAGGTCTGTGGTTCAAACACTCGAGTTACATGGTAGTTAAAAGATGCGTGCCAGCACGGATGCATGCACCTGCATACGTCCGGCTACCCGCCAGAGTTTGTGATAGCAATTTAAAAAAGGACGTACAGCATATGAAACTGG
The DNA here is from genome assembly GCF_013339725.1 of Rhipicephalus microplus. Classification (NCBI taxonomy): domain Eukaryota; kingdom Metazoa; phylum Arthropoda; class Arachnida; order Ixodida; family Ixodidae; genus Rhipicephalus; species Rhipicephalus microplus. The sequence continues at coordinate 156,213,620 of NC_051166.1, forward strand.
CTTAGACAGGTTCACTCCTATAGCACACAATATGAACACCAGTGCAAAAAAAATTCAACGAATTAACAGATCCAAGCATACGTGCCCTAGACGTGATGAACGCTTACAACTAATAAACGCAGTCAAAATAGTAGTCCATCACGAGCAGGGCCCCCTTCCAACCCCACTGCTGACAGAGGCGGGCGCCGCCACAACTCTGCTGAAATCTGCCGCCGAATTCTCGCTGCGCACACATGTCTTGGTTCCCACACTGAACCATCCTTCAATCAGAAGAAAAAGCTCACCCGCGCTTCGCACAAATTCCCCTTCATCCTGAAAAACAATACACAGAAACAGGTTCGCTACGTTAACAAACTTCACTTGTCGTCCACATGTTATGAAAAAGGTAAACGTAGCACAGCATCGTTATCACGCTCTCGGTGTTGACAAAGCACTGAGAGCAGAAATGTGGTACATACCTAGCGAGTGCTCCACAATACGACACCCCACGTCCTCGCTTGAGTATAGCTTATCTTCGTAATAAGCAGCACTACGAGAACACAAAAAAACAGAGTGCATGCACACCTAAAAATACGGCAAAAATCGACGCAAAACCGGCCTCTGCGAGGCGCCCAAAGGCCCCATCTGGAAGCAGCATGACCTTCCTGAACAAGTATCATGGTTACAGCCCCTCAGACGTACATCACATTTTCGCACTAAGAACTTTCTTACTGCATTTAAATATAAACAACATGCGTAACTATATGTTACACAGTAATCAGTGGCGATGGCGTAATGGTTAGAGCATCAGTATCGCATGCAAGAAGTCCATGGTTGAAATTCTGGCACCGCGCAGTTCCCAACCGGATTAAAAAAAAACGCGTGCACGTGATGGAACTGCATTAAGAGGTCTGGGGTGTGGCCTCACCGGTGACCACCGCCGGTAACGCACTCCCTCACCAGAGAATGTTTGACCACCCTAGTGCAGTAGTTGGCCACTACCTCCCACATGCATATGTGGGAGGTGGTGTCCGCTCTGAGTTAACTGGTGGAACATGGAAGAGGCCTTTGTCTTGAAGTGGAGGTAGTCAGGCTGATGTTACACAAATACTTTGATCGCAAACTATTTTCACTTTGTTAGGAAAAAGAGTGAGAAGTTAAGCGTGCTGAATTTGAAACGTTTGCAGGTACCACATAGTGAACGCAAAAAGAAAAAAAAAACCCAGAGAACTGCAGCAGTCATAACCACCACAAAACACTCATGTCTTTTGAATAAAAATTATACCATTGTTGATGCAGACATGTACACGCGAGATTTTAATGCAACAATTATTGGCCCTTGTGCATAGGCGTGTGCACTACGAGAGGGGGGCGGCCATTTCCCCCTTGGTCACTGAAGAGGGGGTAGCAAAGTAAGCCTATACATAGAGAAATAGGGAGGGGTTACAGCAACGAGAAGGGGGGGGGTGCAAGATCGGCTCATTTGTTGACTTCACCCCTCCCCCTGGAAAAGGTGCGAAACTAAGCAGACAGCTTATAGAATTTTTAAGCCATGGGATGCTATATATATATATTATATATATATATATATATATATATATATATATATATATATATATATATATATATTATGAAGTCTTGGTCTGGATTACCTTTTATTAGGCCCGAGGAACCGGCAGCCGATAGCTACGATGAATGAGCCAAGATGATGATGCTACGCGACAACGATGAGGATGCATGAGCCACACATGATAATGATGATAATGTACCGGTGAAGAGGATGCGTATACTAAATGCCCACATCAATTCCCCCCACGTGAAAGCGGCCAGCCTGGCCGCGGCAAGTCAAGGGGACAAAGAACGTCGCATGAAGGGCTTCATACGGGAGACATGGACGACCTTTGTAGTTCGATAACGGCGATCTGCTGGGGCTACAAGTGGTGTCACGCGATAATTCACTGGTGAAGTCTCTTCAAGAACGGTGTACGGCCCAATAAACCGAGGCTGAAATTTGTCGCACAAACCAGGTGTGCGAACAGGCGTCAAAAGGAGCACTTCGTCTCCAGGTTGGAAGGATACATCACGATGCGATTCATCATAAAGTAGCTTTCTGTCTTGCTGGCGGGCTTCAGTGTTTATACGAGCTCGTTGGCGGCACTGTGCGAGTCGTGAAACGTATTCCTCTGAAGAGGATGGAGATGAATTCGCTTGGCAGGTAAAGAAGGAGACGTGAAGGAAAGAAGTAGGGGAGCGTCCATAAACTAGGTAAAATGGCGAGTAGCCGGTTGTTCGCTGAATGGCCGTATTGTAGGCGAAAGTGACGAATGGTAGAACAACGTCCCAGTTTTTGTGGTCTGGTTGAATATAGGCGGCGATCATGTCAGCAAGAGTGCGGTGGAATCGCTCAGTGAGGCCGTTAGTCTGGGGATGATAACTAGAGGCAGTCTTGTGAGTTGTGCCGGAGGCCTGAAGAAGTTCGTTCACTAGTTGTGAAAGAAAGGCCCTTCCACGGTCACTGAGCAACACACGTGTAGCACCATGACGCAGTATAATGGCTCGGAGGATGAAATCGGCAATCTCAGAAGCTGAACCTGTAGTAACGGATGCCGTCTCGGCGTAGCGCGTCAAATGGTCAATGGCTGTTACTATCCACCGGTTTCCAGCAGCACTGACTGGGAGGGGGCCATAAAGATCGACGCCTACAACTTCGAATGGTGTGGCTGGGCACGGAAGAGGCTGTAGTTTACCGGCGGGAGCAGATGTTGGTAGTTTTCTACATTGGCAGGTAGTGCAGGACCCCACGTACCGAGCTACACTAGTGGTAATGCCTGGCCAATAAAACCGACTTCGAAGGCGATCATAGGTTTTATGGTAACCAAGGTGACCAGCAGTCGGATGGTCATGAAGTGCCCTGAGGACTTCGGACCGAAGTGATCGGGGTAGAACGGGAACCCAGCGCTGACCGTCAGGATGGTAAATTTTGCGGTACAGCACCGAGTTGTCCAGTTTAAATTGCGAGAGTTGGCTACGGAGCCTTGCATTAGGTGGACGGGAACTGCCAGTGAGGTAGTCTATAATACGTCGACAGTATGGGTCAGCCAACTGTCGAGAAGGCAGCTGGTTCATAGAGGCGAGAGATGAAACCGCCGTAGACGTGGACTCCGAGGGCGTGTTGTGCAAATCGATGGCGGAAACCCCGAGTGGAGTCACTGGTAGTGGGCAGCGAGAAAGAGCGTCGGCGTCACTATGCTTCCTGCCACACTTGTACACGATCTCAAAATCATATTCTTGGTGGCGTAGAATCCAGCGTCCGAGGCGTCCCGACAGGTTCTTTAGTGTCGAAAGCCAACATAAAGCATGGTGGTCGGTCACAATGGTGAAATGGCGGCCATGCAGATATGGACGAAATTTCTGTACTGAGCAAACGATGGCGAGGCACTTCGGCTCGGTTATCGTGTAGTTCCTCTCGGCTGCGGAGAGGACGCGGCTGGCGTATGCAACGACTCGCTCTCGCGAAGAGTTGTCGCGTTGCAGGAGCACGGCTCCTAAACCGCGGCCGCTAGCGTCTGTGTGCAGGAAGGTCGGTGCATCATCGTGAAAATGAGCAAGTACAGGGTCGGTCGTGAGCGCACTCTTCAACCTGTCGAAAGCCGATTCACATTCCTGAGACCACTGAAAGGGCATACCGGAAGCAAGTAGCTTATGAAGTGGTGCGGCTATGGAGGCAAAGTTTTGTATGAATCGCCGAAAGTAAGAGGCGAGACCAAGGAAACTTCGCAAATCTTTTGGTTTGTCAGGGCGAGGGAAGCGAAGCACTGCAGCAGTTTTATCAGGGTCTGGGCGAATTCCGTCCTTGCTCACAATATGACCGAGTACCTTGATAGATCTGCTGGCGCAATGGCACTTTTTGGTGTTAATTTGAAGACCAGCGCCCGCAAGACAAGTCAGGACCTCGTCCAAGCGTTGCAGATGTTGAGGAAACGTCGATGAAAAGACAACAATGTCATCGAGGTAACATAGGCAAGTCTTCCATTTCAGGCCACGCAGCACGGTGTCAATCATGCGCTCAAAAGTTGCGGGCGCATTGCATAGACCGAACGGCATAACATTGAATTCGTATAGGCCGTCCGGGGTCGCAAACGCAGTTTTTTCTTTATCATCTTCGTGCATGGGGATTTGCCAATAGCCGGAACGCAAGTCGAGGCTTGAAAAGAATTCAGCACCCTGTAAAGAATCGAGGGCGTCGTCGATACGTGGCATGGGGTATACGTCCTTCCTAGTGATCTTATTGAGTGCTCGGTAATCGACGCAAAATCGTACGGAACCATCTTTTTTACGCACCAGAACCACTGGAGACGACCAAGGACTGGTTGAGGGTTGGATTATCTCCCGTTGCAGCATATCGTCTACGTTTTCCTCAATGATTTTTCGTTCGGCTAGGGAGACGCGGTACGGGCGGCGGTGCACAATGGATGTTCCGTCGGTCTGAATACGATGTGCTGTAGCAGTTGTCTGGCCCAGGGTGGACGAATGAACGTCAAAGGAGTTTGCATGCTTTTCCAACAAATCAAGCAGCTGCTGCTTCTGTGAGTCATTCAAGTCTTTGTTGATGGCTGCTGTAAAGGCCGAGGGAGCAGCATGATCTGCAGAATGGCCTTTAGAGGAGACAGGGGTAAGAGGCACAACGCACACAGGCTGCAGATCGGCAACGCAGGCGACAGTAGTGCCCCGTGGTAGTAAAATTTTATCTTGTGTGGTGTTGGTAGCAGCGAGGACAGTTGATCCATTGTTGAAGCGAGCCACACCTGATGCCAGATCTATGCCTTTATTAAGGCAACACGGTGACGGAGTGACCAAAATGTCACCAGAGTCGACGTCGTTGGACAAAACTGTCACTAATTGATGTTCGTTTCGTGGTAACTCGATGTCTACTGCAGCGATGAGTCGAAGTGGCCTGTAGGTTTCGTCGTTGAGCAAGTGGTCCGTGTCAGTAAGATGGACGACACGTTGTGCACAGCAAATAGCCGCAGAAGCAGAGGAAAGAAAGTCCCAGCCTAAAATGAGTTCATGGGAGCACGGGGATAGCACAGCAAATTCTATATGATGAAGAATTTCGTCGATTAGTACACGGGCAGTACAGAGAGCGGAAGGGCGAATCATTGTTCCCTGGGCTGTAACCAGTGTCGGTCCATCATGAGGCGTCGTGAGTTTTCGAAGACGGGCACACAAATCAGCACGAATAACAGAAAACGCAGCCCCAGTGTCCACCAAAGCATCAACGTCCACTCCCTCAACTGTGACCGCAATCATATTGTAGGGGCGCGCTGGAGGAATTGGAGTCCTGTGTTGGAATGCAGTTTGTCCTCCAAAAACTGCATCGCTTAGTTTTCTGGACGCCGATCAGAAGTAAGGGAAGCAGGCTGAAGAGGAGAAGAAGAGCGCCGGTAAGGCGACGGTGAACGGCGTCGGGTTGATCGATGACTACTGCGCAGTTCACCCGATGCTGGCGGAGATGGAGACCGACGCGGCGGTGACGAATAACGGCGACCCTGGTACAAGGCTCCTGCGGTATAGTCCCGTTCGCGTATGTCATACCCTCGGCGCTCGTCTTGCTGGCGCTTGCGGCAAAAGCGTGCAATGTGACCACGATAGCCGCAATAATAGCACGTAGGCCGAGGCGATCGATGAGGAGGGTAGTAGCTTGCGCTAACTGCACCAGGAGAGAGAGAAGTCAGAGGGACAGGTGACGGCTCACGCGGTGGTGATGAAAAGCTCGTGGGAAAGCTTGTGGGAGGTGCGGCAGCAACCGACGCGTACGTTCGTGGCGGGGACGTCGAGCTGATGGTGCCTGGTGGGGCGGCGGCGGTGTGCGGGAACGATGGTAGAGTACGAGAGACAATGGGCTGCAGGTTGGCCATGTGGGTCATGGACGTAAGCTCCTCCCTGATGACATCCCGCAATGACGTTGAAGAGGACTGAACGGGACACACTGAAGGTAGTGTGAATCCCATTGATTCTAATTCTTCACGTATAATCGCCCTTATCGTGTCTCGCAGGTTTGGATCAGTCGTAATACGGGCCGCGTCACTGTCTGATTGTAGGCGCATAGACTCAAGTTCTTCGAGGCGCTGACAGGTTGTCGCAACGTCAGCAACGGTAGCCGGATTTTGGATCGCTAGGGCGTTGAATGCGACGGGTGCAATCCCCTTAAGAAGCTGGCGCACCTTGTCTGATTCTGTCATTGGTGTGTCAACCCGGCGGCAAAGTGAAAGAACATCCTCGATGTAGGATGTGTACGACTCCCCGATGTGCTGTTTCCGAGTCGCGAGAGCTTTCTTGCGAGAGCCGAACGAACAGCCGGTGTGCCAAAGACATGGCGAAGCTGATCTTTGAAGGCTGACCAGTCGGGGATGTCGATGAAGTGGTTGAGGAACCACGTCTTCGCGACACCCGTGAGGTAGAATGACACGTGAGCGAGTTTGTAGGCGTTATCCCACCGGTTAGCAGCGCCGACACGTTCGAAATCATCCAGCCATTCTTCCACATCTTCCCCGCGCATAGCAGCGAAGGGATGGGGCTCACGCTGGAGGCTGTTGATGACGTGAGAAGGCGCGGCACGCAGTGGTTGAGTGGGGAACGGCTGCAGCACCGACCTCATCTTGGTGCGACATATTTCCAGACACCTGGCCCAAGCGGCGACCTGAACGTAGCTCCAGGGGGTAGAGTGGTCGAGAGGATGACGAGGGATCTAACAGCACTCTCCACCACGTATGAAGTCTTGGTCTGGATTACCTTTTATTAGGCCCGAGGAACCGGCAGCCGACAGCTACGATGAATGAGCCAAGATGATGATGCTACGCGACAACGATGAGGATGCATGAGCCACACATGATAATGATGATAATGTACCGGTGAAGAGGATGCGTATACTAAATGCCCACAATATATATATATATATATATATATATATATATATATATATATATATATATATATATAATTGTATATGTGTGCGGGGTGCGTGTGTGTGTTATAACGGGAAAGGGGGGGGGGATTTGGCACAGTCACTTACTCCTCTGGCCAGCCGTGGTACTGGTAAGAACTGCGGCCACATATAGGATGAGAAACCATAAAGGTCATGTAGTACATTAGTAGGAAACAGACAGTACATTGCCAGGACATCACCATTTTCATACAGGAAACAACACAGCAAAGGCGTGATTTAGTGCAAAATCATGAAGAGAGTCACCCAGGGTTAGCATCTCTATGAAAGGTAGAATGCGCTTTACTCGTGGGTATTATTAACGTTGCGTAGGCGTCGTGCACCGATTCAGGAAAGAAGAGCGTAGATATTCCAGTAAACTGTAGTCAACCATTTTATCCACTGACAATCGGCCCAAACCGCACGCAATGAAGCGCCGCTCATGTAATTGTACACGCGCCGCCAACCATCCATCCACACTTGTGCGGGGACGGTGCTGCCACCTATATCCCGATCTCGCCGCGAATAGAATGGGTGAGTTCGCGTAGGCAGTCATTGCTCCTTTCAGTGGCGGTGAAAATGTCAGCAGTGGACATGCCACTGACTTGCCTCTCGTATACATAGCGTGCACGTGCGTCATCAAGCGCCAATTCCTCACTTCCGGTAGGCGCCACCTTCATGCCCGGATACCTCAGTCGGGCACCTATGGTAGGGACCCTACCCATACACGCTGGCGCAGGCCACAGCTGTGTTGTGTTGTGCGTGCGCTAGCTCTGTTCGGCTTCGCGATGTCAATTTGTGCAATTTTCGGCTGCAGAAGCAGAAGCAAGTCGTCTTCAAAGCCTACAAATAGGGAATAATCCATTGGAACTTTCTGTCTGCCAAAAATTATCACCCGGCATTGTTAGCGCACATTCCGACTTTCTGATGAACGCCGGCGCGTTTGGCTGGCGCGCATTAACAGGAACGACCTCAAAAACTTGAAAAACATTCGCGTCTGCAGACGTCACTTCATCACAGATAAGTAAAATCAAAGTAAACATACAGGTTACTGTGATTTCTTTACATACAAGCTAGCTCTTCGCAACGAGCAGCTGTTTCGCGCTGCGTGCGATTCACTGACGTCAGTCCCTTGTACCTTATTTTCCTTCGCTTGCTCGAAGGTAACGATAACTTGTTTGTGCATGTAAGAAGCTTGCGAAGCGAAGTAAAAATGGGGTGTGTGGCGGGGAGGTCAGATAGCTTGGAGAAGATCCATCACGATAGTTTCAAAATCGCGGACCTCAATTACAATGACAGCTATCAGTGGTTATCGTAATTGCATGCTCTTCGTTGTGAAGTGCACTCATGTCGATTACGTTCCGCGCAGCTTGACCTTTGTTTTGGGTGATAGAGAAGTTCTTTGCTTGCCCTTACTTTGACATTACACACTAAACTCCCTGCTTGGTGAATTGCAGCCCCGGGAGGACTTGCATTAGGCTAAAAACATGCGTCGCAATTTGACAAACAGTGCTTCCTTGCAGGAAAGCCCTCCAAACTCATGGACGACAGCAAACCAGATTGGGCTCCTAGCCGGCATCTAGGCTATTGGGCTGATGACATACGTGTACCTGGCAGGACACTAGTTATGAGCGCACGAAGTGGCCCAGTAAAAAAGCGGCCACCACCAAGATCGCTGAGGTGTACACCCGGCCGTCTGCGGCTGATACATTTGTGCCAATGGGTCGTGCACTTGAAAGTGAACCAGCCCTCCCTCGCAACTCACCAGGCGAAGAGCGCGACAAAGGTTAGCTTGTCCTACAAGTATTTACTTAACGCAAACTGCACCTGTTGTAGAATTTCTATCTAATGGGAATAATTTTAATTGTTAATTACAGGTGAAGCTGTCCAGACAGATATCCCCATGCCAGACATACAAGTAATGCAGGCGGAAAATGAAAGGCTGACCTGGAACCTCCACACTGCAGAGTAGCAAAAGCAGCATTTGAACACTGCATCACAAGCCCTGAACACAGACAACCAGAGGTTGGCTAGTGAGCTACTCCTAGCTGAAGAGAAAGCAAAGTTGGAACTGTCCCGCCGCGGTGGTCTAGCTAGTGGCTAAGGTACTCGGCTGCTGACCCGCAGGTCATGGGTTCAAATCCCAGCTGCGGCGGCTGCATTTTCGATAAAGGCGGAAATTTTGTAGGCCCGTGTGCTCAAATTGGGTTGCACGTTAAAGAACCCCAGGTGGTCGAAATTTTCAGAGCCCTCCACTACGGCGTCTCTCATAATCGTAGAGTGCTTTTGGGACGTTAAACCCCACATATCAATCAAATCAATCAAGTTGGAACTGACAGAGGCATCACTACAGCAAGATGATGGTAAAGTTTTCTTTTATGCAGGGATAGCTAACATTACCCTGCTTTCTGCGATTTTTCAACTCGTAGAATTTGCCGTGAAACACACTCCTCAGAATGGCCTGTCGAAATTCCAGGAATTCCTTTGTTTTTCTAATGAAGCTGAAATAGATTTTTTCTCTCCAGGATCTTGCCTACGGGTTTTAAATTTCTCATTCCACAGCAAGCAGGATCCTGCAAAGGTGGCTGCATGGGGCATTTTGGAGACTTCTTGAGTGTCAAATAGTATGTCCAGAGAGAAGCAAACTGCAGAAGACAACGCCACAGGCATTTGTAGGCCCTTTTGGAGCTAAGGTGGCTGTCGTGAGAGACTCTTTTGAGATTACGATTAAACGGTCATCATTTTTGCTCCCAAGGAGTGAGACATCGTCCCAATATAAAGTGAGTAACACTGCTAAATTTCTAATTGGTATTAGTCCGCAAGGCAAGGGTGGGATGGAAGATCGAGTGACAAATACATCATGGAGCAATGTGACCTACTTGACGAATTCGCACACCGGGACGTCATGCTTGCAGACAGGGGCTTTGACATTGCAGACAGTGTCGGCCTGTACTGTGCCACTTTTAGAATCCCGGCTTTCACAAAAGGCAAAAGTCAATTCTCGGCACTTGAAGTTGCCAGCACCCGCCAACTTGCCAGCGTACGCATACACGTGGAAAGGGTCATCGGTCTGGTTAGAAATAAGTTCGTTATCATGAAAGCTGTTCAGCCAATAGGTTTTGTGACAATCAATCCAGGTGAAAAATAGACTGCATCGGGCAATATTGTTACTGTGTGCTGCGCGCTTGCAAATTTGTGCCCATCGGTAATACCAATGAACCAAAGCAATGACCATTAGTAGCTGTAAATGCAATCACAAACTTACCACATTGCTTTTTTAAAAGACTTGTTGCATGCAAAAATTTTAGTTGGTCATTCTATTATTCTGTCATTTTGTTGATGCCAAGTAAATTTAGGTCTGTCAAGTAAATGTACGCAATGTCTTTTCAGCAGGAAGCTATGCCGGAGACATATCATGCTGTTGAGCCTATGTATTTTCCTTTTTGTACAAATAAAGGTTTTTTACTCCTTTGCACCAAAATGTTGTAGAATTCATTACAACTAGCATATCTGAGTGATACACAGGAACCTTCGCCCTCATGCAAGACTGATGCATGATTGAAAACAAAGTCACATCTGTGGGTACAAGCCACCATCAATGTGTTGGTAGGCTTCACAAAGGTTATTTATTTGTTAAGCAAAATGGCATAAAGTCATTTCTTTCAAACAACTGGTATTTTGGAAATATGCTGTGAACATTCTAAGGTACTCTTCCCAGCAGCACATTCAGAACACAACCAGGTGTTCTGCTTTGGAGCACGCTTGATTCCCAGGCACCTGTAGTGAAATAATTTATATCTGCATTTGCTCCCATCAAATCTTAGCGTCTTTCCTCTTTCAGGGCCTCCACAGTAGCAGAATGATTCTGCATCAGTTCTCTTTGTAGTATTCAGAGTTTTCTTTTTTGAAAAGTACTGTGCGAAAAGCTCTGGTCGGACCACATGGGCAAAAACTTCTTCGCCCGTGACAGCACACCTTCAAAAAAGGGGAAATCTCGAGGTATTCTCTCGATGTGCAAACATTTCGGCGACCAAACATCGAAATCACAGTATTCAGCTCCACATATAGCTATTTGCGTTTGTCCACTTTACTGCATGCTGCCTGAAGCCCATGAGTAACCAGGGTCAATGGGCACTTCAACAGTGCCCTTACCACAGCATGTAAATTGCACCAAGGTATCAGGGCTCGCTGCCATGAGTGGATTTCGTGTGCACAGACAAACGCCTGACTTGGCGTATGAAGAGTTGAGGTGGTGCCTTGTACTTTCCTCGTAATAACTGCATAACTAAGGCGTCACTTTCATGCTGCGATCCCCAGGCCGTTGCAGGAGTAGAGAACTTATGGCTATTGAAATCGCAAATCTGCTTTAGCCAGCTGAATGACGGTTTATCCATGCTCGTACAACAAACAGTCTTCATTATTGCTGCTGTTATGCGACCACTTCTGTACAAATGCCATTTCGGCAACTTTGACTGCATTCTTGTGCTTTCTTCGACATGGCTAGCCATCTCTTCAGTTACATTCAGCTTTGCAAGAAAGTTCTCACTTCTAGAGATAAGTGCTCCGACCATGCCTCTGGGGACGACAATGTGCAAAGCAGCTGTGATTCTCTGTTTCGTGGTGGCTTGAACATTTCTGCGAAGCGTGGAAGAACCATAAATATAGCTGGCTTTATACCTGAAGCTTCAACTCTGTGATAAAATAACTGCAGCTATTCTTGTGTCGGTGCTTGTGGCACAGGAACACTTTGTTGTGCAAGGTCAGGCTCGGTTCTATTTAAACATTGGCTCATATTGTAGATTTTCCTCTTTTTTGCCTGAGCTGAAGAAAAGTCTATTTCCCTCCGACGCTTGAAGAGCGTTTGAAGTGCCCGGTAGGAGCAGTCGCTCATTGCGTCGGGTCCATGTTTTCTGGATGCTTCTTGGCATTAATAACCATATACATCGGATTCCTCGTTACGAATTGACGCCACAAGTTATCGAGACCATCCTGGCGCAAAATCAAATGAGAGGACTTACATTTGACTGTTTTACGGCCGTTTTTGTGTTCGCTGTGTCGGCAGAAGAGCCACCTCCATAGCGATCGCCGTAGACACTTTCGCCACCGCTGCGACGCAGCTAGACGTCGCGAGGAACCACAAAGAACACGGCGCTCTGCACGCTTTGCGCATCGAGTTTTTCGACCAGATGGAAATGACCGTGGGGGGAGAAAGCGTTTCGAAAGAAGAATTTGAGGGTAATATTGGATGGCGACCGGTGGGACAGCAAAACATTACAGAGAAAGTGTTAGAGCAACCAGGCAAGCAGCATTCGACAAGGCAGAAGGACAAGAAACTGAGAGAACAACGGCTTCGCCAAATCACCAGAGGTAGCAGAATGCCGCCCGTTCCAAGAGAAGACTACAAAATAGTTGTTTAGCCTCGTGGGGCACTTCGCGTCAGCGACCACGATGCTGCCCACATTGCCAACAGCAACTACCAAGTGGCCTATATACCAAGGGAAGTCCGAGAGCAAGACACAATCTGCCTCAACTACCAAAAAAAAAACACCGTTGTGGTCAGTATTTTTATCGAAGAACATGCCAGCAGATACCAGCGAATTGCTTGTATCAAAATAGGCACGCAAGCATTTGAAGCCAGCGCTTATGAAGCAGCTCGAGAAACACCTCCAAGGGAGTGATCCGTGGAATACTGCTAGAAGACACAGCCCGAGATATAACTCAAGACGTCATAAGCCCCAGGTACCCAACTGCGCTCGTGGCCAAAAGAATGGGCGCTACAACCAATGTGATTGTACTATTAGACGGCTACTACGTGCCAAGCTACGTGAAATACGGCGGGGCATTGCTACGATGTTCGTTGTACAGAAAACAATCGGACGCGTGCTACCACTTTGGACGCTTGGGGCGTAGGGCGGATGTTTGCCCTAACCCTAAAGACAAGATCTGCCGAGGCTTCAGGATGCCAAATCTTCTCGAAAACCACGAATGTAGTGCCTGTTGTGCGACGAAGACCACCCCACAGCAGACCGAACCTGCAAAGCAAGATATAAGACCCCATTCCTAGAGCGAAAACGCTGCTAGGAAAGAGCCAGACAAGAACAAGAGAACGCGTCCTTCACCACTTAAGACAGGCCATCTCACGCCAACGCAGCGAAGGACAACATATCGGAGTTCTTCCCCAGTTTGCCGCACGAGAGGAAAAGCCGCTCAATGTCCAGGAACCACTCCAGGTCCAGGAACCACTCCAGGTCCAGGAACCGCTTCAGGTCAAAGTCACGCTCCACGTCAAGAGCCAAGGGACCCCGAAACCCCGACGCCGATACATCGTTCAAGGTGAGTTGGGCAGACAGGGTCAAGGGGGCGCGCGCGAAGGCGGAGGCTGCTTCTGACCAGAAAGTAGGCAATCTCGAAGCAGAGTTAGCACAACTTAAACAAATGATTGTGCTAAACAATCAGATAATTGCCGCCATGAGGAAGGAAAATAAAAAATTAAGGAAAGAAATTCACAACTATAGAACATGCATGGTGCAGTGCAATGACGCAATGATTAAAACCCAGGATAGTGTAACCAGTGTGGAGGAGAGCACTGATTCCCCTCTCCCAAAACATAAGGCTGTAGAGAACAACTGTGATGGTACTAGCAAGCACAAGAAAACCAAGACTACTAACATGTGGCCCAAATGTCAAGAGGAATCTGAACAATGCGTAGATTTACAAATAAGAAAGGTCGAAGAAGCTGTAAAAACTCAAATTGAGGCAATGAACGACATTAAGGAAACCATGGGAGTGCAAATCGAAAAGTGGGGACTGGCTATTATGGAGCAAATTAACACAGTTATACAACAACAGCAGGTTCACCAGCACCAACTAGGTAGCTTATCTACTAGAGTTACAGAACTTAAAAATGCCCCTCTGCTACAGGCCTACAAGCCAATAGAGTAGCGCCCATTGTAACAGTCATCAAACCTCCGCTACTAAAGCCAGCTATCATGAACCCAGTGCCTCCTATGTAATAAATGTTGCCGTGGACAGACGATACAAATATGTATTATGACAATGAAATTGTAGAAGTTACAGGAAAAAGAAAGCTATCTTACACTGGTATCTTAGAAAAAGAAAAATCAGATATTATCATCCTACAGGAGACGAATGTCCTCGCTAAATTCTCTCGCTACCACTCTATAGGCAGTGCCACGGGGGAGACTAAAGCCCGTACAACTTTAGTGCGGAGGGACCACACGGCAGTGCAAAGCATGCATAGGTTACCGATATCGAAAATATACTAATTGAAGTCTTACCCACAAGAAAAACAGGGGACAGTGTGTTCATCCTAAACGTGTACAGTAGCCCGAAATTCACACGGCACAGATTTTTAACTCTCTTTAGGCGCACGCTTATCGTAGCGGGAGACCGTGTTGTAATTATTGGAAGGGACTTTAATGCCCCCCTCTTCCATTGTACATGGGGCTACAAACACGTTCACCCCAATGGCAGGAATCTCTGGCTCGACCCGCAGCAGGAAGGCCTAACACTCATCACTAACCCCCCCCAATGTCCACTAGGCAAGGAAATAGTGTCCGCAGTGATACCACGCCTAACCTTACTTTGATGAAGGACACGCAATCTGCACGATGGCTGAATACACAGCAAGACTTTGGAAGAAACCATTCCATTATTGAACTCCAGCCTATTGGGGGGAGGGGGGGTGCCAAACACATGGGCAGACAGCTTAGGCTAGTTGACTGGGTTAAATTCAGAAATATACAAGGGGGCATCACAGAAAACATTACAAACATCGACCAATGGACAGCTTATCTAAAGAAGGGTGTTTCCGAGGCAACACAAATAGTCCCTCCGGACGCTAAACTTGAAATTCTGGGCAGTAGGCTAATACATATGTGGGAAGCCAAACAAGGGCTGCAAAAACACTGAAAAACGCAGAAACATAACAGAACACAAAAAAAAGATAGCCACACTTAACAAAGAAATCGAATAATATGCACAACAGCTTTGTTGCCAACAATGGAGAGAAACTTGTACGGTAATGAACAACGAATGGAGCCTAGGCAAAACGTGGAATTTACTATGTCAGCACCGGGCCCTGATTCCATTATGAACAAAACAATGTGAAAGCTAGACGATACATCCATTGGCAAATAAACTCCCCGTAATAATGAATGCTGGAGACAAATCCACATTCCACAGCAACGAAAAACGGCACACGTTGTGCTTATACCCAAGCCTGGCAAACGCTTAAATCTCGAAAACCTAGCTAAGACCTGTATCACCAACTTCCTGCTTGGGTAAGGTAATAGAACACGCCTTACTGACCCTATTGACTAACTACCTAGAGGACAACAACCTACTCTCATGTACATGATAGGATTTCAGAAAAATCTCTGCTCACAGACGCCATGCTACAATTGAAACACCAGATCATAGGTGACCCTAGCAGATAAACTCGAGCCATCCTTGGGCTTGATCTCAAAAAAGTCTTTGATAATGTCACCCACCAAGCCATACTGAGTCATGTCAGTAACCTATAAATTTAGGTGAGCAGACGTACAATTACATCCGGAACTTCCTAACGGATAGGCAAGCCAAAATAGTTGTAGGAGGCCTCACATCCAAGGAAATATCTATTCGTAGTGCAGGGACACCCCAAGGATCGGTGATATCACCTATGTTACTTACCTTGGTCCTAAATGGCCTCCCAATTTGATTAGAAAAAATAGAAGGCTTGCACCATACAATATATGCAGATGATATTACTCTGTGGGTAAGCAACGCCAGCGATGGGTCAATTGAACAACGTTTACAAGAAGCGATCGACAACGTAGAGCAATACCTAAAAGGAATTGGTCTCACGTGCTCGGCCGAAAAGTTTGAGCTGCTTCTATATAGACCAACATTAAAAGGACAGCCTCCCAAGCCCACACGTACGCAGACATACAAATTAAAACAAGAGACGGACACACCATACCCACTGTCAACAAAATAAGGGTACTGGGGTTAATAATGGAAGCCAAAGGCACCAACTGGGAAACGGTACGCAATATCGAAGCAAAGGTTTCTCAAAAGATGCGCCTAATCAAAATAATTACGGATAAGTATAGTGGCATGAATGAGAAAATGTCATTAGGCTCACCCACGCGTTTGTCATCAGCCACATTACGTATGTTTCTGCATACCATAGATGGTTCGCAGCATAAAAATCAAATTAAAGAGTCTGATAAGAAAAATCTACAAACAAGCGCTGGGGCTCATGCAAAGCACAAGTACAGAGAGGCTGCTAGAGCTATAGGGTTTACATAATACACTTGAGGAACTGATAGAGGGGCGACGTATTGCACAGTACGAGCGCCTCTCTAAAATCGAGACTGGTAAATACATCCTGGAAAAATTAGGCATCACTTACCACACACAATATGGCACAAAATGAGACATTCCTCGTGACGTGCGGGCTAAGCTCACTGTGCCTCCGTTATCTAAAAACATGCACCCCGTGCACAATGCACGTAGAAGGCTAAGCAGAGCCTAGACCATATCAGAGCTTCGGAAACAACGAAGAAGCGGTCTTTGTAGATGTCACTCGTAACAAACACAAAGGCTCCTTCGTCGTGGCAGTAGTTAACCACAAGCAATGCAGCACCAGTCTGACAATACACACGAGACGCGTTGAAACAGCGGAAGAAATAGCTATAGCTTTGGCCAAATCACAAACTGATTCGTGTTATAAAATGAGCGATTCACAAGCAGCTGTACGCAACTTTACAAATAGCAGAATCTCCCCTGAAGCACTGCGTATTCTTATAACAGGCAAAACTAACCAAGACAACAGATGCCTTTGCATTCTCTGGTTCCTAGCTCGCATATCCGACACCCAGGGAGATATCAACCCTAACGAGGTGGCACACAATGTAGCTCGAGGACTCACTTTCCGGGCTCCGACAAATGTTCATCCCTCGCCAGAATTTCTAAATGTGTGGAGGTGGGAGGGCCAAATTACTACATTTAATGAAATTACAAAACACTGTAAATTACAGTAGCGTGTTTACCCCCTCCTCACCATAAACTCACAGGGCATAGGCTGTCCAGTGGCGACAATTACAAACCAGATCCTATAGGAATCCAGCGCTGCTACATGCTATGTATCCAGAGACCTACGCGACCGCTCAATGCAAAGATTGTCATGCACGAGATTACTTAGAACATATACTGTGGGAATGCCAGGAATTGAAACTCAGTAATGAGAACGCGGCCTCCACCGACAGCCTCCGCGCGGGTTGGCTGGCCGTGCTGCTCAATTCAGCCCCGGACGATCAGCTATGGGCAATCCAGCGGGCTGAGGAAGCCACTAGGAGGCAAGACCTAGCCGACGCCTAGGCGGGAACCCAGCCCACTAACACGCCGGATACAAAATAAAGTTTATTCCATCCATCCAGACGCTTGAACTCAGCACGTGGGATGTGCGCTGGCAGCCAGATATTTTCTTTCTCGGTGCATGTTCTTGCCTCTCTTATGCGTACTGCTGTATTGATTGCGAATAAGACTGCTCCAACATGCGAGCAAGCATCGCATATGCCCGCCGTACATGTGCAATGCGCAGTAATGATGGTGCCATCAGCATTGGTTAAGATCCAGGTCTTAAATGGCTGATCCCGGAGCCTCTGAGAGTGGTTTACTTGGGAGAAGTAACAAATGGTAAAAATGAGAGCACAGTGAGAAGTGAGATACCACAAAACATCTTATTGAGGAAGTTATTAAAGTGCAGGGGCAAGCGACATGCACTCTGCATTCTTGCACATCCAGCAAGTTATTAGGTAGGGAGGCTGGCACAGAAGTGAGGGGCTTGACATTGAATGATACTGTGAAGGAAGCGAGCTTGATTCGCCGATTCACTAGGAGTTTTAAGCACAGCACATATAAACCCAGTGGGTTAGTTTTCTCATTATTTCGAGTTATGACGTCAGCTCAGGTAGTTTTTTGATGATAGCTTTTTTAAGTATTCTAGGGCCGGGGCTACGGGGCCACTTGGTTGGGGGAAGGGGCTGGAGCCCTTCTAGTGAGCAAACAAAGTCACAAAACAAAGAGAACGCATGAGTTACCCGCCTTCCTGCCCCCTCTGGAGGAATTCACTTGTAACGGGTGCCCCTCCAGTAACAAAAAAAAAAAAATCCTGGCGCCACCATTACAAGGTTGGTTATTTGTTTGAACACTGGTACGTTGTAGACATGTCACTGCCCACTGGTGCAAAGCAACAGTAAGAAATGGGTAAAGAGGAAGAAACTGTTCTATGAGCATTTTTTTTCCGTACGAAAACTCCAAGTCGCTACCATGTACTAAAAAAATACGGTTTCTGGCGTCAACCAAGAATGCAGGGCAAAGAGCTTCATAGTCGTCACTCTTTCACACACGTGGAAAGTCGTACTTTCACGCTGCTAGAACTACATCCATGGAGCAGGTCTTAGCTCCCACAAGCTTACAACGCTGAGCACGATGACTCGTTTGGATGGGAGCTCCTCCGCTGTGAGACCCTTCACTCATTCACTTGTGATGAAGTTGTGGGCCTCGATGTACTTGTAGGCTTTCATTTCTCCTCGCGTCACATAATTTGTGGTGACCACAAGATAAATATGTCCGCATAAGTCGTGGAGGGTAACAAGTCGGCGTGCGTAGTTGCCTCCTTTCTGATAGAAAGCCGGTACGGGTCGACGTCGTCATACGTTTTTATCTTGGTCTCGTATCGAGCTCTAGCTGTCCCGACGAGCTCATCGAAGTACGACGGCAAAAACCCACACGGCCTGGTATCTGGCATTGCGTGCAGCACACAGCAACCTACCGTCAACACCATGCACTGCAAGCACAGCGGCGCGTAGGCGCGTCGCTACGCGTCACGGAGGTACCCGGGTATGTCGGGAGAGCGCGAGCACAGGCAAATGTGATGGAAGTGACGTCCCATGAACATTATGAATAATTTGGATCACTGCTGCACCACGTTTTCCATTGTCACGGCATCTGACAAGAACTCCGCGACCATTTTCGGAGGGCTGCGCACGAGGCCGACACAAAGCTGCTAATTGACACCGCGCATCAGGTGACGCAACTTCTTGTCCTCCGCCATTCTTGGGTCAGCTCGTCGGAAGAGGTACGTCATGTCTTCGACGTACGTGGTCACAGTTTCGTTTGGCAACTGGACGCGGACCAGAATAGCCAGTTACGCTCGTTCTTGGCAATCAGCGCTGGCGCAGGTCTGCAGAAGTCTTTGAGAGAATTCGCACCATGACGTCAGCTGCATACTTCTTTCGATTCTGATACCACGTACTATCGCGAGCAATATCAGCTCGAACATGCGAGCGCCTGTCGAATAGCTTCGAACTCTACAACGGCTGATTTAACTGGGCCGCTGTCGGTAACAAAGTGGAAAAGGCGGCGCACTTCCGACTGCTGTTGACATTCTCTCATCGATATTGTTGCTGTGAAACGCAGCTTATAGCGTGTGAGTGCCCCGCCGCGGTGGTCTAGTGGCTAAGGTACTTGGCTGCTGACCCGCAGGGCGCGGGTTCGAATCCCGGCTGCGGCGGCTGCATTTCCGATGGAGGCGGAAATGTTGTAGGCCCGTGTGCTCAGATTTGGGTGCACGTTAAAGAACCCCAGGTGGTCAAAATTTCCGGAGCCCTCCACTACGGCGTCTCTCATAATCATATCGTGGTTTTGGGACGTTAAACCCCACAAATCAATCATTATAGCGTGTGAGTGGCTGCTATCGGTGATATGAACTCCTATCAATGCGCACAGCCACAATCAGTTGACCCAGCAGGCTATGCAACTAAAATGATATTGGCTGTGATGTAGCCGGCCGCGACGCACAGTCCATGCTTTTATTACATCTAGATGGTGTTCGCTGGGCACTTTGATACGCATCCTTTTCGACGAATTTTATTTTCATGTTACCGTTGCCAGTGGCCAACGGCACGCGATAACTGCCATTTTACAGCAACGATCTGTGGGTATGGTGATGCGGGAGTGCCAACAGTCAGTGGAAGAGCGCCCTCCTTTCCCCTACAGTTTCAGCAGCGCCATCATTGTATCACGTTATCCGCATTTTGAAGCTCTTGGCCACGCACTCGCGCGTTCGAACTCTTATTTTTGACAATAGTACGGGCCCCACATTTGTGGTAGAAATATACACGACCCAGTTAAGCGCGTCGTCCCTTTGGTTTAAGGTGGCTACGCGCGCGAAGTTTGCATACCAGTCCTCAATGTCTTCGTGCTCCGTGCCATGGAATGTCGCCGAGACCTGTGGGCTGTCCAACGTATAGCGGTTTGTCGTCGTGCTTTCCGTGCCCGTTGGCGAGGTGTGCACCGATGCGAGGTGTGCACCCATTACGTGCGGGTGGAAATATTCTCTTGCAATCTTTTTCGCGAAACCTCAGAGATACTCCGTCTAAATGACGCTCTCCAAATTTCAAAAGAAGCAATCACTTCTTTGATGTAGCCCTTAGGCCTGCTTGTTGCCCCGTTTACTGTGCTTACAATAAAATCGGGCACAAATTTGGACAACCACAAATGAGTCAGCGTTCTCCAAAAACAACCACCTTGATCTTGTGAAAAGATAAATCTGGCCCTTATCTCCATCAGGGCCAACCGTAAAGACCTATCCCCCCCCCCCCCCATTTCAGAAAAAAAGTAACAGGTACGTTGGTTCTACTTCTAGTTTCCTCCATGGAAGCCCAGATAAATCTTGCTAACACTTTGTGAAGTCTTCGTACAGCGACTCCAGACATAAACAGCAGTTGTAAACACTCGTGAAATGTGAAGTAACCTAGATTTAGAGCAAAAAGTCGACAATCTTAGCCCATCATGGCATGTGTGCACTTTTACAAGAACAAAACAGACTAGATACTAAAATCACGACAATTTGTAGAGACCGGGCTGCCTCTGCGAACAAACAAAAAACAAACAAACAAACAAACAAACAAACAAAACAAACAAATGAAGGGCTTGATATGATGGGGCTTCTAACCCGGTACTTCTTGTACTCCAAGCAAGAATCATACCCTAGACCAAAAAGCAGACAAGTTAACTCATTGTGGTACGAGTGCACATTCTTAAGATGAAAATAGAATACTAAAATGACCATAAATTATAAAGTACGGGCTGACTGATAATGAAAAAAAAAAACGGGAGGGGGGGGGGCTCACCCGGGGTTTAAGCCTGGGTCCTCTCCTACACTAAGCGAGAAAACATACCCCTAGAACTACGAGCCGACAATTCAACCCATCCTGGTAAGTGTGCACTTTCGCAAGAATAAAAGAGACTAAATACTAAAGAACCAAAAAATACAGAAACCGGGCTGGCTGCACAAAAAAAAGCAAAAGAAAATTGGAGGGCTCGTCCGGGATTCGAACGCGGGACCTCTCGCACCCTAAGGGAGAAGCATACCCCTAGACCAACGAACCAACAAGGTAACCCTCCATGGTATATGTGCTGATTCATAAGAAGCAAGCAGACTAAATACTAAAATGACCATAAAGTACAGAAGCCGGACTTACTGCTAGTAAAAAAAAAAAAACGCCGCTCGCGTCTTGCCACGTGAGGAACTCGAGTAAATGCGTCGCAGAAATGGGGGGGGGGGGGGGTTCGCGAGAATATGTGCCGTAAGTGGGTATGGTTTGGGAATGGCTATTTGTTATTTTGTTGCGATTATCTTATTTAATGGAGGAAGGAGAAGCGTAGCTCTCAACGAGTGATGAAATGGTGATGTGCAATTCAGTGCCTACATATACGGGGTGGCCAATAAACGGTTATGTAGCGTGAACAGTTGGTTTTTACTAGTAGACGCTGCCTGCGTCGGCTTTGTGAGGCGAGAAAAAAAAGGGGGGGGGGGGCAAGCAGTTGGCATGAAACTCAAACATGCGCCACAATACGCGAGGCACGAGCATGCGAAGTGGGGATGTGGACATCGCCACCGGCGCGCGACGCATGACATTGTGCGACTGAGAACTGCTCCACCTTTAAATGGAGGCCTCACCCTAGATTTGAACCCGGGTCCTCTCCAACACAAGTGAGAAAATACCCCTAGAACTACGAGCCGACCATTTTTATCCATCGATGCAAGTGTGCACTTTCATATGAAGAAAGCAGACTGAATACTAAAATGATCAAAGATTACAGAAGCCGGGCTGGCTGCGAAAAAAAATGAACGAAGGGCTCGTCCGGGATTTGAACCCGGGACCTCTCACACCCTAAACGAGAATCATACCCCTATACCAACGAGCCGGCAAGCAACCTCTACGTAGTATGTGTGCTCATTCAAAAGAAAACAGACTAAATACTAAAATGGCCATAAAGTGCAGAAGCCGGAATGACTGACAACAACAACAACAACAAAAAAAAGGAAGGGTTTGTCCAGAATTTTATTCAGGGTCCTCTCCCACACTAAGCGAGAAACATACAGCTAAAACTATGAGCTGATTATTTTAACCTATCGTGGCAAGTGTGCACTTTTGTATGAAGAAAATAGACTATATAATAAAAGGACCAAAGGATATAGAAGCCAGGCTAGCTGAGAAACATACACACCCACACACAAACGAAGGGATCATCCAGGGTTCGAAACCAGGACCTTTAGCACCTTAAGTGAGAATCATACCCCTTGACTATTACTCTTTTTTCTATTTATTGCATAGAATGAACACCAGTAATTGTGAACTACGCACAACATAATTCCTCAGAAGTAAGACAAACACACTCAAGCGTCCAGAAGGGAAAACCACTGAGGAACGGGGTAAAAAATCCCAACACCACTGGGCTCTTGAGTAGCTTCTTCTCGGAAGACAGGCCTTGTTGATCGTGGTGGCTCAGCGTGTTTATTGATCATGCGACTTCTTCATAGTGACAAATTTCCTATTAACATAAACGGAATACATGAAGTATTACCGGTATGGCACTGTTATTTCGATAGCAATTATATGCACACTCTCGGCTGGATTTTGCCGCCGGCGTTGGCGTTGACATCGGTGTCATGCATCGTATATTTAAGCGTATATATATATATATATATATATATATATATATATATATATATATATATATATATATTGAAAACGCACGAAAGATATAGAAAAACGTCAGAAAAAAATATTACCCTCCTCAAAAAAAAAAAAAAAACACTCCGGCACGCGGATCGAATGATGGACCTCTTGGTTGTGAGGGCGAGGTGTCAGCTACTGAGCCACAAAGGAACACCTCTTTTTATGTGAAACGGCAAGCTATTTATATCTACCACTTACCGCTGGCAACGCCCATCTCGGAATCGTGTTTTGAGCATTAGAAGCGAGATGGTGCAACGAGCGCGCGTCGCCTTAAACCGCTTGGTAGAAGAAAGTAACGGCACTCTTTCGCGCGCGCGTTAAGTCCTCGATTCTCCTCTTCCCGCCTTCGGAGCGCGCTGCACCCGATGCCATTTTTCCGACGGGGCTCCAAGTCTCCCACGGATGCACTGCAGTGGTGAACGGGTGCTGCCGCGTTTGAACACGTGATCTAATGGCCTTCTCCTTTCCACTTCCCATCCGTCGCCGACGGCCAGCCAATTCACCGCCGCCGCTCCCGGTTCAAAGGCCAGCAAACCTCGCACAGCAGTGATTAGGTGTTGACATGGCAGACGATGTGATGAGCAACGGGTGTTTCACACTCTCGCATTGTCGCCTGGCAGCACACCCGGCTCGGCAAACTGCTCACGGGACATATTTTCTTGCATTGTGCGCAGCGCCCATTTCTCGCCGTAGGCTGCAGGACAACGTCCGCCACATGCCACATCGCGGCGGCGCCACCGAGAAGTAGGCCGTGGTGCTTCGGTGCGGTGGCGCCACCTATTTTTGCTTAGAAAAACTAGCTGTGGAAAATCTTCTACAGAGGCGCGTGATAACGTGCCACTTGCGCAGCCCGGTAGTGCAGCGACATCTGAAAAATGGTGATCAAAGACAGAGAACACTTCAATGAACGTTCATTAGAAGATTAGTGTTTTCCGCAAGCCATATAAAAGTGGCGTGCTACTTTAAAAGCAGCTTAATAGAGAGTTCAATGATATAGATGTTCTTTTTTTTCAGATGACAATGTGCTTTACGTCCGAATCATATATAGATTTGCTTGTGGCAACTGCTATAGACGTGAAAAGGAGCTGGTAGCAACAACCACTCACTGCTATCAACTCGAGGTTCATGTCCTGGTCGAGGGGCCTTCTTTTCGGCAGGGTGGCGGAAAATAATGTTCGAACTGCGTCGGATTTCAGGTTTTCTTCCCAACTCATTGAAAATATGCGGCTAAATTTGGTCTTCAGTGGAATATAGCAACAACGTATAGAAAGCAGCTGATCCCTCAGAAACTATGTGTAATTTCATTTACAAAATGACAATTGAGATACTAACGCACTGCAAAGTTATTAATTATGGGTACAGAAGCTCTCTAAAATATTACTTAGCAATCATAATCGTAACTGACTGCTAATTGTTGCCCAGCCACGGTGGTCTAGTGGCTAGGGTACTCGGCTGATGACCCGCAGGGCGCGGGTTCATATCCCGGCTGCGGCGGCTGCATTTCCAATGGAGGCGAAAATGTTGTTGGCCCGTGTACTCAGATTTGGGTGCACGTTAAAGACCCCAGGTGGTCGAAATTTCCGGAGCCCTCCACTACGGCGTCTCTCATAATCATATCGTGGTTTTGGGACGTTAAACCCCACGTATCAATCAATCAATCAATTAAATTTGGGTTCGTGTTGCATAAAAATAAATGTCACCAAAAAGCTGCAGAAAGGTGATTTTAAAGCTCTCACTGGCCGAGCGAAAATTTCAGGCCTCTGCCTCGAAGTTGGTACCAGCAAGCGAGTACGATCCCGATAACACCCCTTGCACGTCACTCTTGTATATGCGCGGGAAAACCAAATATTATTCGGCACGCAGTCATGTGCGGGTTGACATCCAAATATGGACGCAAATAATGAAATGAAAAAAAAACAACGCAATTTTCACCAACTGACGCTGCTCATCAGTGATATCACGGGCGTGCTTATTGTTTAGAACAGAACCTTAGATCCCTGTTCAAATGTGAATTATGACTGTCGGCATCTCGCGTCCGCGATAACAGGTGATGCAAAAAATCATCATCACCAGATGACGTGCCCCATATGACGAAAATTCATTGCATGTCGCAAAATTTGCGGTGTCATAATGATGTCGCAGTGCCGTCACGTGACGTAACTTACGCCACGTGACATAACAACACATTTTTTTCTATGAGGAAGTTAATGTTTTTTCTCGTCAATTTTTGACCACCCGTGCTTGTTTTTATTCTTTCTAGCACGTGATCACACTTGTGTCATTATCTTGCGTGTGAATACCCACCCCTTCCACAAAAAATAACACCATTTGGTGACTATATCGCCAGTGTCACCTCGATTTATTCGTTCATTCACTTATTTTGTTTACGCATTAATATTCAACAAATCCTAACGATCACGATAGGCGCAATTGAGAAGCTGTATCATAGCAGGTAACTGTTCGCAGCGAAAAGCAGTTTCTGTAGTTCGTTTGAGACTGAATTACAGTTACCGACGTGCGATTTGTTAAAGTCTCATCAGAATATTCAGCACATTCAAAAGAATCTTATTTTAATTCAACGCACAGTTAGCAGCAAAAAAAATACATGTTTGTCATCCAGGAAGAATACTCAAATACATACAGCATTCGGTGATGCTTTCGTACGTGAAATAAGAAGAGCGCCGTGACTCGCAAAGAACATGTTCTGTGAGGAGATCAAGTTATTTCAGCCAATTTAGTTCAGCTCTCTCTAAGTAATTATGAAAAGGAAAGGAAGAGAAAAGTGCCGACCTAACTTTCTATCACTTGGATGACACCTCAACAGTTCGGCCCAAGGAATGGAGTAGTGGGAGTAAATGTGGATAGGCAGGGAAAAGGCAAAAGAGGAGAGAAAAAAAAAAGGTCACATTCGATCCGTCTCCACCAGCACACGTCCGAACAATCGCAACACACAACCGTTCAGGAAGGCTGCCGAGAAGACCGGGAGAAGATCCGCCGAGTTCGGTGGGGTGTGATGGGCCGTATAGGTGGGTTTGATGTTGCGTGAGCACGGAGCGCTCACCGGGACTCGTAGCTTTGGCTCAGAAGAAATCAAGGTTCGTTGAACTAACGGAAGAGAGTTAGCTGGACCTTGGTGTGATTGAAGCGACTTCTTCTTACACAAGCTATCGCGTGTTCCTTGGGTATTGTAAAAAAAGGCATAATCATTTGCATTCTGGTCGCAACTATTACAGGCGCAACCACAAGGAATATTGCCAGAAAACACCGCAGAAACCAAAGTGCCCGCAATGTTCACTACGTGAGCTACGTACAGCCCCGGCGAAAAATGGCGCGAGCGAAAAATAAAAATATTAGCACAGCGCATGAGTCGCGCGTCTGCATGGGCAACCGCGAAGGAGACCAATCATCACGCATAAACAGCGGATGAGGACGCGAAGAACTCGAAAGGGGTGAAGAGGGAGATAAAACAGGCAAGTAATACACGCAAATACTCTGTGAACGGCTTGAATGTGCGCACGCGAGCAGTGCAACACCTGCAAAAAAAAAAAAAAGCTTCGATGCAAGGGAATATTGCATGCTTTCGCCCTCGCGAAAATGGAAAGGTCTCGCGCACGTCCTATTGCCAGCTTCCGGCGGATCGTAGTTATCGCAGAGGTCTGATGCGGGCCACTGTTACGATAGCTATCGCGAGGCACACCAGGATACCGCATAGGAGTCGCATTCCAATGGATATCTGAGAATACCGAAGAAAATTGGGCCCGCATGCCTAGCCAAAATCCTCTGCTTTTATCAAAATTTATGCTGGCACCAGCGACTTCACAGAGACGTAGTGCTTACTGCTTCTTGAACGCTGGCTTTATCAACGCAGAAGAAAGCAATGTCATCTGCATAAGCTAGAGCTTTACCTTCCTTAGTCTCATACCGGCATCATATTATGCTATAGAATTTAGAAGCACACCTAAACATAATGGTTCCAGATAAATTGCAAAGAGCAAAGACGAGAGTGGACATCCCTGATATACAAATGAACCCAACTTTATTAAATTGGAAAGTGTGCGATTTACAATTAGCCTTGTAGTGCACTTCTTAAAACAGAGCGAAATACCACTGTACATCACCCAACTGCAGGTGTCTTTGGAGCCGAAAAAAAAAATGCCAGGTCTGCGAGGAAGGCGCAGCACATTCACAGCGAAAGCTAGAAGGGCGGCCTTTCAAAGACTATTTATAATCCTCATTGGATAGCTACTCCAATCACACTCACTTGATACCCACTAGGGCATTAATAAGAAAATTTTTGGGGTAGCAGGGTGGCATTCGCTATGCTGTTTTTTGTCATTCTTCTGAGAAGCGTGGTATCCGCTAAACACTTGAAAGGAATTTTGTGTCAATTCACCATGCAATGCCTGACGACGATGATGATTGATTGATTGATATGTGGGGTTTACGTCCCAAAACACCATATGTATATGAGAGATGCCGTAGTGGAGGGCTCCGGAAATTCAGACCACCTGAGGTGCTTTAACGTGCACTCAAATCTGAGCAAACGGGCCTACAGCATTTTCGCCTTCATCGGAAATGCAGTCGCCGCAGCCGGGATTTCATCCCGCGACCTGCGGGTCAGCAGCCGAGTACCCCAGCCACAAGATCACCACGGCGGGGCACGGCGATGAGGAATTATGGCTGAAGTAGGTATGCGCCACAGTTGACAGGGGAACAAGAACAAGCTTATGTAATGGGTTGGATTATTGGACGGCCCACTCGTTACGTCGCATTGTGAGAGGACTGGTTGTTCTTTCGCTGCTTTAAAACGCTTTATAAGTCGTATTGACACGAGTGCTTCCCCGACATCAAGCCTGCCTTAGGCAAGTTTTCCAACAAGTCGGAAGCACTGGTGTAGCTCAGTTGTAGAATACTGGGTTTACACCAAGCGGACCTGTGTTCAAGCCCGACTGCTTCAATGGCGCTAGGTTTTTTTTTCAAACTTTTCCCGATTGTGTAACAGACACCGACGGCGGCGGCGGTAGCTGTGATGGTGGACAATTGCGCATGAACCGAGTCGCGATCTCATAATAGCTTTCGCTGTAAAAATGCATGCTGCATCTTATGAAATGCTTTAGGAAGGTCTACTTGAAAAAAGTTATACTATCATTACTACACTCAAGGACTGACCATACTATATGAATATTTGTCTCTATAGAACAATATTGAATTCCACAGGTTTGGTGGTCACCTACGCATTTAGGTCACCGTCTGTAGCCAATTTGCGTGCGATTTCGCTAATATTTTGTAGTCAACATTACATAACAATATACGCCTATATCCGTTAACTCTCTTTAATGATTCAGGATCAGTACTGTTTGGGAATAATGTTGTATGGCCCCGATAGAAGGAGGGAGGAAGTTCACCACATTCATATGTCTCTTTAAAAAGTCGCTCAAGGAAAGGTGTCTGAAGTTTGCAGTGTTGTTATTGCAAACTTAATTTCTTCTCTGCGTATGGGTCCATCAACACTGAGTCAGTCATGTTCTTGTATATTGGGCACAAGGGAAATGCGGCGGTCAGTTTCTTCCTCGAAATTCTCCTGAAGCTCAGCATCGGCAAACGCACTCTTGTAAGAATATTCAAATGCGGCTCTTAATTCACACGTGCCTGGCAAAGAGAACCTCGTGATTAAATGTGCAGTATCAGTTTAGAAAGTGGATATCGTTATTCATTCCCGAGAGCTTTCTTAGTGCGTTCCTCTTAAGTGAAATGAGTAACACGGGAACAAAAACATTGCCCCTCTTTATACACCTGATTCGTGTTTTTGTATCTGTGCTAGAACCACATTTATCTCATCAACGTACAATCCAGGCTCTTGACTTTCAAAAGTATGGAGCTTATGAAGTAAACCGTGTCGATCACCGTCACAAGGTTGGAATTATCACCTATCGTACTAACACAGCTGCGCAGTCGTTCCTGCCTCGTTCTTCTCGCGAGTGGAACCACCTTCCTCCTGAAATTGTTGCTATTAACGACAACCATCTTTTTCGTGATACCGTAGCTAACATTGTATACGCAGGACCTATTTAATGTATTTTTGTTTGTACGCTGACTTTTGCTTATATTCGTACTAACGCTGTATTTTTCCCTCCCCACCATGTACCATGTGTTATTCAATGTAATCCACTCCCCTCTGTAATGCCATTTGGCCCTGAGGGTATTATAAATAAATAAATAAATAAAATCATAATATAGCGTTTTCCAACGTTTTTTTTCTTTGAGATATTTCACATGATATACTAATCACCTAATACTTAGCTGAACGTGAAACCATAGGCGTATAGATACATACACACGGTCGAGCCAAGCATGAGAGATACCCTGAAAGTGCGCGAACCTCACCGAGGTAGGTGCATTCGTTCCCACATCTATTAAATTGAGCTCATTCGTTAATTCTGGCAGTAAAACTGCACTTACATCATAACTATTCGTTTTATGTGAATTATCTCTAGCGTCACAAATACAATTGAAGTCTCCCAAAACTATTAAATTTCTGTCAGTCTTTAGCATCCAAGTAAAAAAGAAAGGCATTCCTGTCACTTACTTTGGAGAGAGCATAGACAGAGATAAGCGTCCAAATATGGGAACGAAAAGAAAAGTCACAACAAATGGGACGGCCTTCTCCATAAACATGTAGCGACGCCAAAATGTGATTCAACCACTTTCTAACTAATAAAAACACCCAGCGGAAGCACCTTTTTGCACTTATTGCCTGCTTGCATTACAAACCAATACGCAGGAAAATGCTAAAACCTGTTAACCCTACCTTGGTTACATTACAATAACAAAATCTTTCAAACCTAACCAAATTATCAAGAATATCCACCCACTCGGAAGGCTCACTCTACACGCGGTATATTTCCCGAATATATGTGACACTCGGGATGAAATTAACTCTCTTCGAGCGAACATCAACATCCCCTTGTCTCACTGCCATTCCACTGACCGTGCAGCCCAAGAAACATAAGCATATCGTATGGAGCTCCGCCCGCGTTATCAGTAGGCAAAAAGCGAATTTCAAGAGGCGTAATCAGTAGTTATTTTTTGACGGTCCGCTGTAAGACGTTTCAATGGAATATTGGATTCCAGCAGTTCATGAAAACATCTTCAATAGGCTCTGCTTTGTTGCAAAGTGAGCAGTTCAGAAACCAAAAGACGCCGATGCCGCTTTCATGTAGCCCCGTTTTTACGGAAGCAGGCTTGTATGTAACTTACAAAAAAAAAACGTTTTTTAGCAGGTATAATTAGTTTTTTTTCAACCTTTTCGATAAATCATCTCCCTGGCCTTCCCAGTTCACAGACCTGTAAAAAAATATTGGCAACACTGTATCCACTAAATCTCTATGCAGTATTTTTCGTGTTGCAGAGCACAAGTATTTCATAAAAAGCGAGTGTGTAAAAATGAAAAGATTCAACCACTTTATGCAAATAACCAGTGACTCTTCCTCCCGCAATATGTGCGGAAGTTACAATAAATTGAGCCAGTGCTTTCCTCAATCGAACTTGAATCACTCTGCGCAGAAATAATTTGCCTGCTCACGCGAAAAAAGGAACAACAAAAAACTGGACGCAATTTCTCTTAACAAATAAATGTGACAGACTTCCTGTCTCAAGTGTGGATATAGTTACCAATTCATTATGCTTGTGTTCGGCATTCGCTTCCAATAATGATTCGTAATTATCACGCACGTTTGATTTTCTGGTCCTCACTCATAGAACTTTAATCAGATTGATGTGGATTTCGGGACACAGAGGGATATAAATGAGTGAAATGGCGTACACTCTGGCGAAAGCCTCTCTCAGTGGACCGGTGCTTTCAATTATTCTCACAACAGCACTCAGAATACGTGACAAATTTCGAAGGCGTGCCATAATTCAAGACTCCAGTAAATTATTAATCACTCACCTAAACGAATATCGATACTTCTTGTTTTCTTGGCGTAAAAAGTTCTGGTGAAAACGCAAAGAAGAAGTTATTTTAACGAAATTACGCTGCATGGTTAAAAAACTAAATAATATATGCATAGAGCTGGTCTGGCTCCTTCCCTTCTTTACTCAATGTGCAACAAGGATGAAACAATCGAGCAATATTTTCTATGGTACAGTCAATTCAAGTTACTGGGTGAAACATTCTCAAAGGGGCTTTAAATTGAATTAGATTAGATTTTATTTCTAATACTATTATCACATTGAGAGCCTCATTAGGTCATTATCACCGGGATATATATTCCGCTGTATGCAGATTTCTAATCAAATTAGGGCGGTTTTGATCTCAAGTTTCTCAATTGTAAGATTTATTTCTTCTCATTATTTTATAATTCATTAGATTTATAAATATTATGTGATCCCCTCTATCTATTAACTTGTTTTTTTGGCCAATACCCAAGAGTGAGTGGAAGCCATGCATTTAGGCCATCATCATAATCAACAGTTCACCGAGAAACGGGTACTCTCTCTGACCATGGCGCAGCTCGACAATCAAACCTTGCGGCTCAAGCCGCCGGTTCGTAGCCCTGTGGATCGTTGGCAGCGCCGGCTTCTCCATCCAGGAACGCTATCTATACGCTTCCTTGGCGATGGAGTCACCAACCTGACCGCCACTTCAACTGCCCATCAGGCCATTAGTAGGCGGCGTCCATGCCTCCCCTGTGGTACCAGGGCACGACCTAACAGACACCATGCGACCACTTCAGGGTAAGAATACTGACGGGTTCCTGTCCTTTGAAAACACCGTTCACGTTTCCCATGACCTGCGTTCTGTTCCCAGTACTCTGGTCACGCACGAGCCCCCAAGGAACGTCGTTGAGGCTTCTTTGCTCGTGGATCTCGACAGAGTAAATGCGGGAAACACTGCAGACTTGGCAGACGAGCTCCGCGCTGTTCCCTGCAATCCTGCCAGCCCTGAGAGAAAGCAACGCCATGTTAGATGCAGCCGCCTCACAAGACCTAGAGGTCTGATGATCTGAGCAAGACAAAGAGCTGAGGGGCGTCCTCCTGCAGCTTTCAGACCAGCTCGGTTGCTTCGCTACAGCGATCTCGGTATTCTCACGTGCCGCCCCACCATCGCCGTTCATCTGCGAACTGCCGGCATTCACTGGGTTGCGGAACGACGCCGACAGCTGTGTGGCAACCGTCAACGCGGTCGCACTACATGAGGCCCAGAAGGAGCATCGAAAGTGGTCCGTAGCTATTCACCACTTTTGGGAAGGTGCAGTGGTGTGGCACCGGTATCAAGGCGCCAAGCAGCATTCCTATAGGTGGAGTGGAACTCCAAGTTCGTAACTGTTTTCGGCAGGATCCGCCACCTCCAATCTTTCTGTCACCTCCCAGTCCAACCTGACCACCTCCGAGGATCGAGCGAAGGAGGAGTTCCACCTCGAGGCTGCAGTCGTGCACTGCAACTCACCACATGAAGTTTCGGACTGCCGCTACCAAACTCAGTTTCATTGCAGTCAGAGACAGAAACTGCACATGGAACTTATGAAGGGCGTCGCTCCAACGAGTTAGCCTTAAAGAATCGCCCTGACTACGCCGTTGTGACCTGCAATACCTCTGGAGATATCTCGGCTGAACGGCCCACCGAAGACACAGAAACAGCTCGCAACATGGGCTTTGCTGTTCATAGCTTTGATTCTGCGCTGGGACACAGCTCTCGAACTATTCACAGGCTGCTGCTGCCGATAAAAAAAAACTTACTTCTCGAAAAGTCATGAGTGGATATTTCATTTTGTCTCAGAAAGGCATAGCCTAGCCAGGCGAATTTCTCCAGGATTTATGATCATTATTATTCTTGTGCTCGTAGCAAAACAATCGTGCAGTTTCAAGCGTATTGGTCGGGACACCTTTTCAGCCCGTCCGATTAAGATTTTTATGTTTTTCTGTGCCAGCTATGTTGTTCCGCAAAAGAAAAATAACAATAGGAAGAAAAGAAAACTAGGGAAGAGATTTTTCCCTCTGTGTACCAAAATGATTTTATTGCTGCTATTTACTTTTATGAATGAACCACACATTGATCTGGCGGTTAACCAAGAATCGGGTGAGTTCCTGGGTGAACTTTCCATTTGTATGCCTACTTTCGCCTAATTACCTGCCATCACGATGAAGTCAGCCATTGCCCACGACCACCGGATACCAACGCGTGTCCTGAGCTCGAAATCGATTTTGCCGCAAAGGCGTTTCCGGTTGTCCCACCTCGCTGTTTCTCTCTTTTGTTATTGCGAAAACCGTGACGGAAATGATGCCCTCGCTGCTGGAGCACATGTAAACTGTTATTTCAACACAGACTACTAACGAAGCTTATTATATACTCAACGCATATGCACACAAGGCGCGCAATCACTTTTCATCCTGCCAGTTTCGCCGTAATCAGCAGCCACTGCGTCCACATTAACCGCGAAAGTATACATATAGATGGACGCATGCATATTTTTTGACGCCTCCGCCAATGACTAATGAGGCTGCATAAACTTCGTATTGCGTCAGCTATATAGCCACTATCTGAAGTATGCGATATAAAGCTCCGACGAGCGTTCTCGTTTGCACTGTCTTAGGACTTTTCGGGTACTAAGGCTCTCGTGCTCAACCCTCATTAGCATGCTGTCGGAGAAAAGCCGCAAATAGAGAGACCAGCGAACGTGTTGAAACATACAGCATACGGGAGGAAAGAGACCACCTGCCTATCTGGCTCTTGAGTTTTGCTTTAAACGAGTAACGGAGCCGCTAATGTGAGGCGTGAATAACACGACAAATCTATAATGCCCTGTAAGTTACCAAAAGCGGAGCGAGCCTTCCATCATCGTAAGAAATAGATTTTCCATAAAAAGCTGCCACAGCGCAATCCGGCACAACTAATGACCATGGCTCTTTTATGCCGCAACCCGTATTTCCAGCACGCTCATGCATTTTTGGGTTTTCTCGATTCCCTTCGTCTTTGCCCTTACCTCACCAGTTTTCCATTTACAGCACTCCATCGTAAATGCAGTGTAGTTTGATATTTCTTTCGAAGCAGTAATCATTTTCAAGAACGAAAAAAAAAAGATGTGCAACTGGACTACATGTAGTGCCATCACTCAATGCAAATAGAAGGAAAAAGAAAATGCGTTCAAAAGAAACAGGAGAAAAGAGAAGAACTGTCTGTTGTGAACCATACCATAGTTATGATTAAAGTCATTCTATTCAGTCTTCTTTGCTTCATCGTATTGTTGAGCCATACCAATTTGGATCAATCAGTCCACCTCCCTTCATCGTGTTGTTGAGTTGTACCAATTTGGATCAACCATGACTGAAACGGGAAATTGCGGAGAGCAACTAGCACATACATGGTTACACTTCCGAGAGTTGAAAGTGACTGACAACGTAAAGAAATACTGTTTGAGAGTATTACCACGTTTTAGCTGATGAATAAGTGTGTTGTTTACCTGTATCTATAATATAATGTAGAAGTGAATAAATAGATCGATATATAGAAATCAGACCTCTTAGAACCATGGTAAGCCCACGTGTTTCGACACAAATAGAATTATGTTCCTAACCATGCGCTTAGTGAAATCCAGCAGGCATTTTGGCGTTTTGACCCAATAAAAATCGAGCTGCCTCAGCCGGAAAACGAACCTGCGCCATCGCACTTAGCAGTGCAATGACAGAGCTTCTCAATTACTGAAGCCTAAGGCGGGCTTACTTTCACGGGAGCGTACAGGGAAGTATCTTTCGTTTTTCAAACAATTGCAGCAGAAATTAAACGATTCCTCGTTTTAGCGTGAACTCAAATAGGCAGCACAGAGTTAAAAAAAATGAACCAAATCTTGCACTTGTTTGAATCAAAATAAGCCAGCCTCCATCAGACTAGCGCTGCGTCAGCGATGGTGACCAAAACAACAAGAATGGCCGCATCCGAATTTTTTTCCTTTATGTACTAATTTCATTGCGATTGCGATTGGGTTTTCGTTCTATAATTAGTTTTCCTTGGCGAACTGGCGCTAACTGAATGACATGAGGTATACGACAAAACTCGAATAAAAAAAGTAAGACTCCGACTTTCCTACTTCTTTCTAGTGTTTATTTTTGAGGCTTGCGCTTACGTATCTAGTCGTTCTTTCAGTGCGAGACGGTATATCTGATATAGAAAACAGAAATGAAAATATTGGGCACCTCTCTATTTCTTGAACAAGAAGAAGTGATACAAAAAGGCTTGGCATAAAATCAGCTACGAAGTGCTGAAGTATTTTTGAAGACCTTCAACAGATCCCAAGAACAAGAAAACGCTTCCTTACAGTCAAGAATATTGCCCCTATTGCCTGGAAGGACCCCTCACTCTTGACGTTTAGTCATCGCCATTTAGTCCTTGCAACAAAATAGGGCAACAACGGAAGCACAGGGATGGCGTTCATATTGTCACAGAACCAGTGGTGTAGACAAAAGGGAGATTGGGGGTTAAACCCCCCCCCCCCCAAATTTTTCGAGCGCACCCCCCTCTGTGCCACTTACCGACCTTTTTTTTTTATCGCTTCGCACTCAGAAGATGTAATAAACTAAGCGGTAATGTAAGAAACTAAGCGGTGCTACTATCACAATATCATTTATGGGCACCTGTACAATGAATAATGTTTGCATACGGAAAAACGTGTCGCTGTGTTTGACAAAGCTTTGGCACTCTGAAAAGATTTGGACATGAATCTAGGCCACAAGCGTTTTAAGCAGCGACCAGAATAATGCTGCAGTGGTGGTCACACTTGTACCCGCCGTAACAGATCTCCCCACAGTCGATCTATACGATTATTTTAACTAGGCAGATTTGCTTTAATGATAAAATCTAGACACAGTTCCCAGGTCTAATAGAACCCGTTCAAGCATATTACAGTGTTACTTTTCACACGTGTGATAAGGTATATACTCAAGCCAGAGAATCACATTTCTATTGAACTTTCGCACGTTCTGCTGAACTCTAAACACACACACCCACACAAACACGCCCCCCCCCCCCACACACGTGTGCGATATATTCATACATATCTTTACTATGCCCTAACGTCTGAAGGCATTCCGAAGTGTTGTGTAACGGCGAAGCTGCAACACAGGCAAACGTGCAGGCCAATCACAACCTTAGAGAGGCGTACTAACATGCTCATCGTGCAACTTAAGCGCTAGAATAAGAAACAAACATAATGCAAACAACATAAAATATTACAATTATATTATATATATATATATATATATATATATATATATATATATATATATATATATATATATATATATATATATATATAAGGGAAAGAAGTGTATACCTGAGGGCTCGTTTTTCCGTGTTTTAACACAATAATAATGAGATATAACAGACAGTAATGCCAAGGAATGTACAGGGGAAGTTATTAGAACCAATGGAATGTAAATAAGAAGAAAGAAAAGTGGATGAAAAATAAATATATATATATTCGTCTTCGTATTCCTGACGAGGAAGACGAAGAGTTGTCGCCGCTCGATCGCTGGTGAACCGGGCACGCCATTACCACTGGTTTTGAATATATCTAATCCCCAGCCTCGTCATTACGGCGTCTCTTTTTTTCAGTAACAACACACACACACACACACACACACATATATATATATA
This sequence comes from Rhipicephalus microplus, assembly GCF_013339725.1. Taxonomy (NCBI): domain Eukaryota; kingdom Metazoa; phylum Arthropoda; class Arachnida; order Ixodida; family Ixodidae; genus Rhipicephalus; species Rhipicephalus microplus. The sequence goes on from NC_051166.1 coordinate 156,250,326, forward strand.
TATATATATATATATATATATATATATATATATATATATATATATATATATATATATATATATATATTATGAAGTCTTGGTTTGGAAGACCTTTATTAGGCCCGAAGAACCGGCAGCCGACAGCTGATATGAACGGACCAAGATAATGATGATACGTGACAACGATGAGGATGCATGAGCAACACATGATAATGATGATAATGTACAGATGAAGAGGATTGGTATACTAAATGCCCACACTAATTCCCCCATTCCCCCTACGTGAAAGCGGCCAGCCTGGCCGCGGCAAGTCAAGGGGACAAAGAACGTCGCATGAAGGGCTTCATACGGGAGACATGGACGACCTCAGTAGTTCGATAACGGCGATCAGCTGGGGCTACAAGTGGCGTCACGCGATAATTCACTGGTGAAGTTTCTTCAAGAACTGTGTACGGCCCGATAAATCGTGGCTGGAATTTGTCGCACAAACCAGGTGTGCGAATAGGCGTCAAAAGAAGCACTTCGTCTCCAGGTTGAAAGGATACAGCACAATGGGATTCATCATAAACCAGCTTTCTGTCTTGCTGTCGGGCTTCAGTGTTTATACGAGCACGTTGGCGGCTCTCTGCGAGCCGTAAAACGTATTCCTCTGAAGAGGATGGAGATGAATCCACATGGCAGGTAAAGAAAGAGACGTCCAGGAGAGAAGTAGGGGAGCGTCCATAAACTAGGTAAAATGGTGAGTAGTCGGTTGTCCGCTGAATAGCCGTATTGTAGGCGAAAGTGACGAATGGTAGGACTACATCCCAGTTCTTGTGGTCTGGTTGAATGTAGGCGGCGATCATGTCAGAAAGAGTGCGGTGGAATCGCTCAGTGAGGGCGTTAGTTTGGGGATGATAACTAGAGGCAGTCTTGTGAGTTGTGCCAGAAGCGCGAAGAAGTTCGTTCACTAGTTGTGAAAGGAAGGCCCTTCCACGGTCACTGAGCAATACACGTGGAGCACCATGACGCAGTATAATGGCTCGGAGGATGAAATCGGCAATTTCAGAAGCTGAACCGGTAGTGACGGATGCCGTCTCGGCGCAGCGCGTCAAATGGTCAACCGCTGTTACTATCCATCGGTTTCCAGCAGCACTGACTGGAAGGGGGCCATAAAGATCGATGCCTACAACTTCGAATGGTGTGGCTGGGCACGGAAGAGGCTGTAGTGTACCGGCTGGAGCAGATGTGGGTAGTTTTCTAGATTGACAGGTAGTGCAGGACCCAACGTACCGAGCTACACTAGTGGTAATACCTGGCCAATAAAACCGACTTCGAAGGCGATCGTAGGTTTGTGGTAACCAAGGTGACCTGCCGTCGGATGGTCATGAAGTGCTCTGAGGACTTCGGACCGAAGCGATCGGGGTAGAACGGGAACCCAGTGCTGACCGTCAGGATGGTAAATTTTGCGGTACAGCACCGAGTTGTCAAGCTTAAACTGCGAGAGTTGGCGACGGAGCCTCGCATTAGGTGACGGGAACTGCCAGTGAGGTAGCCTATAATACGTCGACAGTATGGGTCAGCCAGCTGTCGAGAAGAAAAAATCGTGCGGGTCGTCCGAAGGCAGCTGGTCCATAGAGGCGAGAGAGGAAACCGCCGTAGACGTGGTCTCCGAGGGCGTGTTGTGCAAAGTGATTGCGGAAACGCTGAGGGGAGCCGCTGGTAGTGGGCAGCGAGAGAGAGCATCGGCGTCGCTATGCTTTCTGCCACACTTGTATACGATGTCAAAATCGTACTCTTGTAGGCGTAGAATCCAGCGGCCGAGGCGTCCCGACAAGTTCTTGAGTGTCGAAAGCCAACATAAAGCATGGTGGTCGGTCACGATGGTGAAATGGCGGCCATTAAGATAGGGACGAAATTTCTGCACTGACCAAACGATGGCGAGGCACTCCTTCTGGGTGATCGTGTAGTTCCTCTCGGCTGCGGAGAGGACGCGGCTGGCGTACGCAATGACTCGCTCTCGCGAAGAGTTGTCACGCTGGAGGAGCATGGCTCCTAATCCGTGGCCGCTAGCGTCTGTATGGAGGAAGGTCGGTGCACCATCGTGAAAGTGAGAAAGTACAGGATCGGTCGTGAGGGCACTCTTCAATTTGTCGAAAGCCGATTCACATTCCTGAGACCACTGAAAGGGCGTACCAGAAGCAAGTAGCTTATGTAGTGGTGCGGCTATGGAGGCAAAGTTTTGTATGAATCGCCGAAAGTAAGAGGCGAGACCAAGGAAACTTCGCAAATCTTTCGGCTTGTCAGGGCGAGGGAAGCGAAGCACCGCAGCAGTTTTCTCAGGGTCTGGACGAATCCCGTCCTTGCTCACAACATGACCGAGGACCTTGATAGATCTGGTGGCGAAATGGCACTTCTTGGTGTTAATTTGAAGACCAGCGCCCGCAAGGCAAGTCAGGACCTCGTCCAAGCGTTGCAGATGTTGAGGAAACGTCGATGAAAATACAACAATGTCATCGAGGTAACATAGGCAAGTCTTCCATTTCAGACCGCGCAGTACGGTGTCAACCAAGCGCTCAAAAGTTGCGGGCGCATTGCATAGACCAAACGGCATAACATTGAATTCGTATAGGCCGTCCGGGGTTGCAAACGCAGTTTTTTCTTTGTCCTCTTCGTGCATGGGGATTTGCCAATAGCCGGAACGCAAGTCGAGGCTTGAAAAGAATTCAGCACCTTGTAAAGAATCATGGGCGTCGTCGATACGTGGCATGGGGTATACGTCCTTCCTAGTGATCTTATTGAGTGCTCGGTAATCGACGCAAAATCGTACGGAACCGTCTTTTTTACGCACCAGAACCACTGGAGACGACCAAGGACTGGTTGAGGGTCGGATTATCTCCCGTTGCAGCATATCGTCTACGTTTTCCTCAATGATTTTTCGTTCGGCTAGGGAGACGCGGTACGGACGACGATGCACAATGGATGTTCCGTCGGTCTGAATACGATGTGCTGTAGCAGTTGTCTGACCCAGGCTGGATGAATGAACGTCAAAAGAGTTAGCATGCTTTTGCAACAAATCAAGCAGCTGCTGCTTCTGCGAGTCTGTCAAGTCCTTGTTGATGGCTGCTGTAAAGGCCGAGGAAGCAGCATGATCTCCAGGATGGCCTTTAGAGGAGGCAGGGGTAAGAGGCACGACGCACACAGGCTCCAGATCGGCAACGCAGGCGACAGTAGTGCCCCGCGGCAGTAAAATTTTATCTGGTGTGGTGTTCGTAGCAGCGAGGACAGCTGATCCATCGTTGAAGCGAGCCACACCTGATGCGAGAGCTATGCCTTTATTAAGGCAACGGGGCGATGGAGTGACCAAAATGTCACCAGAGTCGACGTCGTTGGACAAAACTGTGACTAATTGATGTTCGTTCGGGGGTAACTCGATGTCTACAGCAGCGATGAGTCGAAGTGGCCTGTAGGTTTCGTCACTAAGCAAGTGGTCTGTGTCAGTAAAATGGACGACACGTTGTTCACAACAAATTGCCGCGGAAGCAGACGAAAGAAAGTCCCAGCCTAAAATGAGTTCGTGGGAGCACGGGGATAGCACAGCGAATTGTATGTGATGAAGAATGTCGTCGATTAGCACACGGGCAGTACAGAGAGCGGAAGGGCGAATCATCGTTCCCTGACTGTAACCAGTGTTGGTCCATCATAAGGCGTCGTGACTTTTCGAAGACGGGTACACAAATCAGCACGAATAATAGAAAATGCAGCCCCAGTGTCCACCAAAGCATCAACGTCCACTCCCTCAACTGAGACTGCAATCATATTGTAAGGGCGCGCTGGAGGAATTGGAGTACTGTGTAGGAATGCAGTTTGTCCTCCAAAAACTGCATTGCTTAGTTTTCCGGACGCCGATCAGAAGCGAGGGAAGCAGGCTGAAGAGGAGAAGAGGAGCGACGGTAGGGCGATGGTGAACGGCGTCTGGTTGATCGAAGACTACTGCGCAGTTCACCGGATGCTGGCGGAGATGGAGACCGACGCGGCGGTGACGAATAACGACGGCCCTGGTACAAGGCTCCTGCGATATAGTCTCGTTCGCGTATGTCGTACCCTCGGCGCTCATCTTGCTGGCGCTTGCGGCAAAAGCGTGAAATGTGACCACGATAGCCGCAATAATAGCACGTAGGGCGAGTCGATCGATAAGGAGGGTGGTAGCTTGTGTTAGATGCACCGGGAGAGAGAGCAGTGAGAGGGACAGATGATGGCTCAGGCGGTGGTGATGCAAAGCTCGTGGGAAAGCTTCTGGGAGGTGCGGCAGCAACCGACGCGTACGTTCGTGGTGGCGACGTCGAGCTGACGGTGCCTGATGGTGCGGCGACGGCATGCGAGAACGATGGAGAGTACGATCGACAGTGGGCTGCAGGTGGGCCATATGGGTCATGGACGTAAGCTCCTCCCTGATGACATCCCGCAATGACGTTGATGAAGGCTGAATGGTACATACTGAAGGTAGTGTGAATCCCATTGATTCTAATTCTTCGCGTATTATCACCCTTATCGTTTCTCGTAGGTTTGGATCAGTCGTAATACGGGCCGCGTCACTGTCTGGTGTAGGCGCATCGACTCAAGTTCTTCGAGGCGCTGACAAGGTTGTCGCAACGTCAGCAACGGTAGCCGGATTCTGGATTGCAAGGGCATTGAATGCGATGGGTCCAATCCCCTTAAGAAGCTGGCGTACCTTGTCTGACTCTGTCATTGGGGTGTCAACCCGGCGGCAAAGTGAAAGGACATCCTCGATGTAGGATGTATACGACTCCCCGATGTGCTGTTTCCGAGTCTCAAGAGCTTTCTTTGCGAGAGCTGAACGAACAGCCGGTGTGCCAAAGACATGGCGAAGCTGATCTTTGAAGGCTGACCAGTCGGGGATGTCGATGAAGTGGTTGAGGAACCACGTCTTCGCGACACCCGTGAGGTAGAATGACACGTAAGCGAATTTGTAGGTGTTATCCCACCGGTTAGCAGCGCCGACACGTTCGAAATCGTCCAGCCATTCCTCCACATCTTCCCCGCGCATACCAGAGAAGGGATGGGGCTCATGCTGGAGGCTGTTAATGACGTGAAAAGGCGCGGCACGCGGTGGCGGAGTGGGAACGGCTGCAGCACCGACCTCTTCTTGGTGCGACATATTTCGGGACACCTGGCCCAAGCGGCGACCTGAACGTAGCTCCAGGGGGTAGAGTGGTCGAGAGGATGACGGGGGATCCAACAGCACGCTCCACCACGTATGAAGTCTTGGTTTGGAAGACCTTTATTAGGCCCGAAGAACCGGCAGCCGACAGCTGATATGAACGGACCAAGATAATGATGATACGTGACAACGATGAGGATGCATGAGCAACACATGATAATGATGATAATGTACAGATGAAGAGGATTGGTATACTAAATGCCCACAAATATATATATATATATATATATATATATATATATATATATATATATATATATATATATATATATATATATATATATATATATATATATATATATATATTGTTACGGAAAAGAAGAGACGCCGTAATGACGAGGCTGGGGATTAGATATATTCATAACCAGCGGTAATGGCGTGCCCGGTTCACCAGCGATCGAGCGGCGACAACCCTTCGTCTTCCTCGTCAGGCACACACGCGCGTCGCCCCCTAGAATATCCATATACATGCATGTAGCATAACTTCCGGCGGCGCAAGCGCCGTCTCGGCGCATTTAGATGTCAACGTAACTAGGAGAGTTGTAGGGCTTCAAGCGCGCAACATGTACAATATCGGTAGCCTGTTGGGCACATGAAGGCAACGGGGTGGCAGGACCAATTTCATATGTTACAGGAGTAACCACACGGAGGACTCGGTATGGGCCTGTGAGCAAGTAAGCAGTTTTTCTGACAAGCCAACTTGACAGGTCAGAGACCAGAGCAGTACCAAAGAACCGGGCGGAAAGTGTACGTCGCGGTGTCGTTGGTCATACAAGCGCCGTTGCTTCTCTTGAGAGGTCAGAAGGCGAGTACGGGTGATTTCGCGTGCGTGAGTGGCCCGAGTGATAGCGTCCATGGCATATTCACTGGTCGGTACTCCACGGGACGGTATGACGGTGTCTAGAGGCAATGTTGGTTCTCGGCCAAACAGCAGAAAAAATGGAGAGTAACCGGCAGTGTCATGGCGCGAAGAATTGTAGGCAAATGTGACGTACGGCAACGCGAGATCCCAGTCGGTGTGGTTGGTAGAAACATACTTAGCGAGCATGTCTGTAAGAGTTCGATTTAGACGCTCCATTAGTTCATTGGTTTGCGGGTGGTATGACGTAGTCAGCTTGTGTCTCGTTTTACAGGACTGCAAGATGTCGGCTTTGACCTTAGACAAAAAGGTGCGGCCATGGTCTGTAAGCAGCTGCCATGGGGCTCCGTGTTGCAAAATCACGTCCTTGAGTAGGAAGTCGGCGACATCTGTGGCGCAGCTTGTTGGGAGAGCTCGTGTGATGGCATAACGCGTGGCGTAGTCGGTGGCCACGGCTATCCACTTGTTACCCGAGGAAGACAAGGGGAAAGGGCCAAGTAGGTCCAAGCCAACGCGGAAGAACAATTCTGACGGAATATCAAGTGGTTGAAGGCGTCCGGCGGGAAGTGTCGATGGCGTTTTGCGGCGCTGACATTTCTCAAAAAGCCGCAAGGTATCTTCTGACTGAGCGTGCAAGCCCTGGCCAGTAGAAGCGTCAGCGTATTCGGTCGTAAGTGCGTGACACACCAAGGTGACCAGCAGTCGGAAGGTCATGAAGTTCATGTAGAACTTCCGAGTGAAGGTGTTTCGGAATGACAAGCAGCAGAGCCGGTCCATCCGGCTCAAAACTTTGGCGGTATAATACACCATCGTGGAGCACGAATGAGCGATCAGACTGACTGGAAGATGGTGATTCGAGGCGTTCAATGATAGCACGCAAGGACGCATCATAGCGCTGCTCGTCACCGATGCATGTCATTTGCGAAAGGGAAAAAACGCAAGGGTCGGTGTCAGTGTCGTGCATAGTGCTCGACTCAGCGACCGGGTAGCGCGACAGGCAGTCTGCGTCCTGATGTAGGCGTACGGACTTGTACGTCACCGTAAAGGTATACTCTTAGAGTCGCAGAGCCCAGCGCCCGAGCCAGCCAGTAGGATCCTTCAGTGACGTAAGCCAACATAGCGCATGATGGTCAGTTATCACAGAGAAATTAGTGCCATATAAATATGGGCGGAACTTTGAGACTGCCCAAACAAGAGCAAGACATTCACGCTCCGTAATAGAATAGTTGCGCTAAGCAGCTGTGAGGAGGCGGCTAGCGAAGGCGACAACTCGGTCGTGTTCCCGTTGGCGCTGGGCTAACACGGCTCCGATTCCGTGACCACTAGCATCGCTTCGAACTTCCGTCGGAGCGAATGGGTCAAAGGGAGCCAATATGAGTGGAGTCGTCAATAGCGTGTTTAGGTGAGAAAAAGCAGCAGCTTGGTCGGTACCCCACGTAAATGTGACGTCTTTCTTTAGAAGCTCTGTGAGGGGTCGAGCGATGGTTGCGAAATCTTTCACAAACCTTCTAAAATAGGAGCAAAGTCCTACAAAACTCCGGACGTCTTTGGCTGACTGGGGTACAGGAAAACTGGTGACTGCACGAATTTTCTCGGGGTCCGGCTGCACACCAGAGGCGTCGACAAGGTGGCCCAACACTGTTTTTGCCGGCGTCCGAAGCGGCACTTCGACGAGTTCAATTGGAGGCCTGCAGTGCGGAATATGTCGAGAATAGCTGACAAACGCTGAAGGTGGGTCTCAAATGTTGGGGAATATACAACGACATCGTCAAGATAACAAAGACATGTTGACCATTTGAACCCTTGTAGCAGAGAGTCCATCATGCGCTCGAACGTGGCTGGGGCGTTGATAGCCCAAATGGCATAACCTTGAACTGATATAGGCCGTCTGGAGTTACAAATGCAGTCTTCTCTTGGTCTTTTTCGTCGACAGCAATCTGCCAGTAGCCGGAACGTAGGTCTATTGTGGAAAAGTATCGGGCGCCGTGGAGACAATCGAGAGCGTCATCGGTGCGGGGTAAAGGGTAAACGTCCTTTTTCGTGATTCTATTCAGATGACGGTAATCCACGCAGAAGCGCCACGTGCCATCTTTCTTTTTAACGAGCACAACGGGAGACGCCCAAGGGCTCGAAGAGGGTTCAATAATTCCTTTGGCTAACATCTTGGTGACTTCTTGTTGAATTATTTTACGCTCAGTGGCAGACACCCGGTATGGTCGCCGATGAATGGGATGAGAGTCACCTGTGCTAATGCGGTGCTTGACAAGTGAAGTCTGGCCGAGTGGACGGTGGTCGATGTCGAATATGTCGCGGTATGAAGCCAGAAGGCGGTACAGCACGGTTGACTTCTCAGGTTTGAGGTCCGGGGCGATCATGGAGTGTAAGGTCGCATCGAGGCACGTGGCATCCTGCGAGTTATGTGGGTGCTCGGGACATACGTCTGCCGTAAAACAGGTGACGTGGTCGTCAATTAAGGGCCTTAGTGTGGCGACCGAAATTCCTTGGTGTAGCACTTGTTTTATGAAACCGAAATTGATAACAGGTAAATATGTTCGGTTAGAGGCCATGCTTACGACAGAGTGTGGGACAGTAATGTCACGCGCCAGGAGAACATCAGTAATCGGCGTCACGATATAATCACCGTCGAGCACGGGAGCGGGTGTTGCCAATTCGATGAATGTGAGAGCTTTAGGCGGTATCCGGAAGAAGTCAGTGGTGCACAAGCTGTTCGGGAGTTCAGGATGAGAATTCGGGAGAAGAGGAAGTTGTAGGCAGAGAGTACCAGCGGCACAATCGATGAGAGCAGAATGCGTCGATAGGAAGTCCATGCCGAAGATTAGGTCGTGGGGGCAATTTTCAAGCACCGTAAATAAAACGGGAACATGGCGGCCGGCAATATTAACACGAGCGGTACACATTCCAGTGATGGCCACAGTTCCACCATCAGCGACACGGAGGGCTTTAGTTGCTGCAGGCGTGAGGACTTTTATGAGCAGGCGACACAGATGAGCACTTATTGTGGACACTTGAGCTCCGGTATCGACTAACGCCGTCAAAGAAATACCGTCCACATACACCTCAATCAAGCTCGTATCAGTGGGGATCATCAATGGAAGATTTGGATCATTCGCAAGCGATGCAGCATTACCTCCTGGAGCTGCATGATCTAGTTTTCCGTTCGAGAAAATCCATAGTTGACCGGCGACGTATAGCGGCGTGGTTGGGGCGATGGGGAACGGCGGCGTTGAGGTGACGGTGAACGAGCAGTGGAGCAGCTGTTGGTGATGTCGGAAGAAGGGTACACACGACTGGGCGAATACCGACGGGAGTCCTCGTATGGTCGATTAGAGGAAAATTGGCTCCAGTTTGAGGGCGTCCAAGTGCTGCGGCAGTAGCGGGAGATATGGCCAACTCGGTGGCAGCGGAAGCAGATCGGCTTGTCGTCTGCAGTTCTCCATTCCGCCGGATTGCGGGATCGCGGAATAAAGTGTAAGTCATGGCGTGGTGCATTTGTTGTCATTGGTCTGGAGACGGGTTGGGAGACAGAGCAGGCCACAGGAAAACCAAGCTTTGCAATTTCCTGTCTCACGACGGCTTGAAAAATGGAGACCGGCGGAGGCGTTTGTGCGGCGCCATGGTCGAGCGGATGTGGAGGAAATGGTGCCGGACTTGACGCTTCAAGCTCCCGTCGAACTATTCGTGTCACGCTGTCCTGCATGGGTGGTGTGGCACTGAGATCAGTGCAAGTGGATGTAACAGCCGTGTTTGGTAGCCGTGTAAATTGAGGCAGAACACGGCGACTTTTGGCCACTTCGAAGCGGCGGCATTCCTTGATAGTCATATCTACGGTCGTGACGTTAGTGTAGACGAGCAAATTGAAGGCGTCGTCCGCGATGCCCTTAAGTATGTGGCCCACCTTGTCACTCTCTGTCATTTGCTCATCGACTTTTCGGCACAACACGAGCACATCCTGTATGTACGAGACATACGACTCTGTTGACGACTGCACACGAGTGGCGAGTTTTTTTCGCGCTTCCATTTGGCGACCGGACGGGTCCCTGAAGATGTCGCGTAGTCGCTCCTTAAAGGTATCCCAGCTAGTGAGCTTGGTCTCATGGGCGTCGAACCAGACCCGTGGGGTGCCGTTCAAGTAAAATATTACGTTGGCGAGCATCATGGTAGGGTCCCATCGGTGTGTGTGGCTAACACGCTCGTACATACGGAGCCAGTAGTCGACGTCGAGCCCAGGGTGTGCGGAGAATGTACCGGGATCACGGGGGGTGGGCATCGTGAGGTATGTAGTGGCTGGAGCTACAGATGGGGACGCTGACAGGCTGTTGTCATTGGTAGCCATGGCCGGAGACTGAGTTGTGCGGCCACTGCGAAGCTTCGTGGTGAAGACGGGGAACGTTCCACCTCCACCAAATATGTTACGGAAAAGAAGTGACGCCGTAACGACGAGGCTGGGGATTAGATATATTCAAAACCAGCGGTAATGGCGTGCCCGGTTCACCAGCGATCGAGCTGAGACAACTCTTCGTCTTCCTCGTCAGGCACACACGCGCGTCGCCCCCTAGAATATCAATATACATGCATGTATCAATATATATATATATATATATATATATATATATATATATATATATATATATATATATATATATATATATATATATATATATATATATATATATATATATATATATATTGATATGTGGAGCTTAACGTCCCGAAACCACCATATGTTTATGAGAGACGCCGTAGTGGAGGACGCCAGAAATTTTGACCACCTGGGGTTCTTTAACGTGCACCCAAGTCTCAGCACACGGGTCTACAACATTTCCGCCTCCATCGGAAATGCAGCCGCCGCAGCCGGGATTCGATCCCGCGACCTGCGGGTCAGAAGCCGAGTACCTTTGCTACTGCGGCGGGGCAACAAGTTATGATTTATATGTGAGTAGGCATAGTCTGGTTTCAGGCGCATTTTCTATTGAGACGAAGTGAACATTTCTCCACAACGATTACCCTGACTTCTCACATTGCACGATAAAACCTTTAAGACTACAGCACTTCATTGCTATCAAAAGTCACAGTGCAACTGTAATGTCCACAAAGGTTGCGAGAAAGTCCGTCCAAGAAATAACGCGGGCAAAATCGTGTTGCCGACGTTCAGCATAACTTACAACAAAGAAATACTTATTGCGTGTCGCAGGTATGCTTGCATGCGCACTGTAAAGCAAAAAAAAAAAAAAACGTTTAATAAAAGCTATCACAGCGTCAGGGCTCATTGAGATATAGAGATTAAAATAAAACTTATTCACGTAGGCATGCAGTCACGAACACAGACAATAAGAAATAATTCGTTCACCAAAATAAGTAAAACCGAAATGTAATTTTAAATGTACAAAAATATGCTGCGTATACCTCCCATTTCTCGTTGAGGAGCCATCCTTGACTTGTGAAACGCACTTCTTCTCCGGCGAGGACTACGCTATTCATGCTTAACGGAGATTATTAATTCATCTATGTCTTCTGCGATCTCGTGGGTCATCGCAATGATGCGTTTTCGAAGACTAGTCCATTAAATGCTGCGAGGAGAGGCCGTTGCTCCAAACAGTAACTGTACCTGTCGTTGATGTATTTTACTGCGATTACTGTACTTTGACTTCCTCTCTTTACAAGCACACGTAGAAGAAGGGGGCGGGAGAGTCTGATGACTTTGATATACATGTACTATCTTCTGCTAAAACTACCGCCGATTGTCAGGTCACGGAGGAATGCTGATACCTTTGTGTCCATCCCCCATGGTCACAGTCAGGCTGGTGTGATTACCCCCCCCCCCCCCCCCTGAAAAAAATTTCTGGCTATGTCTTTGTGCAGAATATTGCTATATTATTCATTCACAATGACTTGGACGTATTATACGAGCTAATTAGAGCCCAAAGAAAATGTTACAGCCTATAAGAGCCAAATAAAAGTTACACCTGCTATATTGATTTTAGCCGCAATACAACCTAATGTATATTGCTGACATGGGCACACTGGCGAAAAATTGTCGGAGCAGACCTGCCCATATATTCAGCAGCGAAAAACTGCATTTAGCTCTGTTTCACAGAAAGAAGACTTGGCTCAATAGAAAAAAGAAAGAAAAAGCAAAGATTGTAAGAATTAAGCCGCGCGAGGTTTGAAACAGTGAGAGTGGAAGATTCTCAAACACTAATTTGGTTGTTTCTAGGTTGTTGCTACAGGCTTTAGCGAGGTGATGTAACGTTGATTTCCAGCGCAGGCAGGTTCGAGTTAAACCCCGCAGACATTCACAGATCCGAGACGGTTGTCCAAACTTCACAAACAGAAAGTCGCACTGAAACCAAACGCTCCCACCTCTCACGGATCTACGGGCACGCCATTGCTGGTGTATGCTTTCCATCGCTTCGTGTTCTCTCAGCCGCCGTCACCTTTCCCTTTCCCTAGTGTTCCCTAGTGGTACGTAACGTACTTCTATTCGCAGACATTCGTTGTGCTAAACTGTTGGCTTTTTTATTTTCATTCGACCAGTGGTGAGCAGTGGGATTTACGTAATTTATGTGTCATATCTACACGTTTACGATCATGATCGTTTTGTGACCCGACTCACAAGGAACGATTTGATAAAACGCTTCGCTCTTAGTGTAAGAAGGTGCCGCAATAATATATGTGGATATGAATGTCTTGGTGCTTTATGTTTTGTTTGTAGGCGAATAGGTGCAACGGGTGATGGGCGCTACTAAGTGCTCCAATGTATCCAATGAAGAATATTAATATCAAATTGTATATTTTTGGGGTTTGACTCCTTCGAATTATGATATGATTACGAGGAAAGTGATATTGGAGGGTTCCGGATGTTTCGAACAGCTAGGGTTCTTCAACGTGCACTTAAATAAATACATCGGCTTCAGGCATTCTCGCCTTCAATGAAAATGCGACCGCAATCCGATTCGACGTCTTTTAGATCATCAGCGGAGCG
>NC_051166.1:156268387-156323387 GCF_013339725.1 Rhipicephalus microplus
ACGCTAAGTAAAACCAGGATGATTAGAGTTTACTAATGTGATAACTGTGGTCGTGCTAAGTGTATAGAATAACATTAAATAACTCCATACTAATGATGACTTTAATAATTGCACACAACATATTTAGTGCCGTCTTAACTGAAACCTTATAAAGCATGCCAGAACTGTTCTGTGCTATTGTTATTAAGCCATAACAAATTACTATAATCAAAATTAAGACAGAGCTGATGTGGTCTTCACTTCGAAGCATAGCGAGCAGATGAGAGCGGAGACGTCCGACTTAAAAAGCTGGAAGAAAGTAGGTTATCACAAGCCCCTCCATATCTCCAGCCTTGTACAAGTAGTGCGAGGTGGCTAGATTATTTTATATGCAAAGGAGGTGCTGCTTAGCGTCCAGCGCATCAAACACTTGACAGTAACACCGGTGCCATGACAGTCACAAGTTGAAATGGGGTCCTCTGAAAATCAACGATCTTGTATCCGAGTTCACACGTCAATCAGTCTGACTGACAGACGCCCAGGGTGAAAATCAGGTTTGCCCAACACCGTTAACTCTTGCCGAGGAGCAGTGGTGACGCCGCAACGCCAGTGAGCTGCGCGATTCATCTATATCATCTCTATCGCACAGACTGTGCACACACGTACACGTAGGTAAAAGTTATATCATCGCGTGGCTACGCCGTTTCACGTTTAATTTCCCCGTGCTCACGACGTATGCACTCACAGCCCCGTTGCTGCCAAGATTCGAGCACCCCTGGTGACAACCTGTTCCTATATTCATCTGGAATATTTTGTAGAAGCGAAACGAGGAGCACGAAATTGCTGCGTGTGCACCCTAATTGCTGCCTTAGAGAGTGGAAATCTTTATGCTGCAGGTGGAACGAAAGAACCTCCCCGAAAGAGGACAAACGCACACGAACACGCCTGGGAGGCACGTGTTTAGTTGGCAAAAAAGATAGCGCGACAATCACGCTGATGTAGCTACAGTGTTGAAATATTTACAGAGTGGTGGCGCTGACGTGAATGAACACGGTGTTTTTTTGACAATCACTGTTAATGCGCCACGTGGGTTTCTGACGCCCCGCGCGTTGTTGTATACATTTCTATCAGCGCTGCTATCCCACGCTCCAAACAGTCTTCATGTGATGGTCGCCTCGATGCGAGTTCGGAGCAAACTCCTCTGCCCGAGAAGCTCGGATCATTCTGCATAGCACCCATGATTCAAATTTTACTGTAACACCACGCTATATTACATATGTTAACCTGGTTCCTTCCCGACATAACACCTGTAAGGGTCTTTCGCGAAGGAGTTTCAAGCACCAGCATGGTTCTGTGGTAGGATACTGGGCTGCGACGGGTAGGGCACATGTTAGAACCCCATTTTTTTCTGAATATTTTGTCTTATTTTACGCGACAGTGGTATACTGGATCTCAACGGCGGTGGTGGTGGGCAACTAAGACGCCAAAAAAACGGCCCTACTTTTGATGTCATAACAACATTTACTGTAAAATAAACGCAAAGCTATTCACGACTTCGAAACAACTCTTTTGATGCAATAAACCATGAAATGTGTGGTTTTGTCAGATTTTTCCTGCTCGGCTATCACAGTCGGTGCGTTAAAGGCAACTGGGATTCACTTGCAAACTAGCCTAGAATCTTACGCGACAAAGACGTACCATTTTCGCTCAATAACCTGGAACAAAGTAGTGCCACCGTATAAGTAAAAAAAAACACTTGTCAAACAAAAGGGCGTCTACAGATCATTCAATTATTGCCCGTGCGCCAGTTATTGAAACATGCTTATAAAGCAAAAGAAAAGAATTTAAGCAGCACTTTGCTTTTCGTAGTCACCACCGATGCTTAAAAATGCAAAAAAAAAACTTAAAAACACTTGTGCAGTTTAATTGCATGTCTTTCGATAGCTGAAATGTTGGCAACCAGATTTGCAATGACTGCTGGCATGGGAAACGTCGCCCTACGCTTTTGGCAAGCCCCATTCGAAGAAGCGAAGGGGCAAACGTGTCGGGGGAAAATGTGGACTCGATTTCTGGAGAGGCTCACGTTCCCCGTCAACAGGCCAATTTATAAAAAAAGGTTCGGAGAACAACGTGGCGCAAATAAAAGTATATATGAAGGCGTCCTAGGTCTGATTTACTGGTCATGTTCTTTTATCGTGAAAGCTGTTATGAGATCCCAACTCGGGTCACGCGCAGTTGTCCGCCGCCGCCGCCGTTGTCCGTAGCCACACCACGCAAAACTAGGAAAAAAACCTAGCGCCAAATACACAGTGCGGCTCGAAACCCGGGTCTGCTAGGTGCCAGTCTAGTATTCTACCACTGAGCTACGCTTGTGCTTGTGACTCGTTGGCAAACTTGCCTTATAGGCAGGCTTGATGTCGGGAAAGAAATTGCGTTATTACGACTTATAAAGCATTTTAAAACAGCGAAAAAACAACCAGTTGTCGCACAATGCGAATAACGTAACGATTGGGCCGTTCAATGTTCCAACCCATTACAAAAGCTTGTTCTTGTTCCCCTATTAACTGATGCTGATGACCTCACAGATGGATGGTGCTCAACCACAGAGGGTGATGGGCCAAGAACCGAGCGGCAGGACACCTAAATGAAACTAAAATGAAAAAAAAAAGCCAATCTGAAACATTAGTTTAAAGATAATACTGCCAATAAACAAAAATGTTTGCTGAGCAAGTGGTCAAATCATCTCTTGTTGCTGACAGACATCACTACAAATTATAAACTAAAGATATGAAAATCGTAGGGTTCACTAGCACAGTAACCTTTTAGTTGCATTGATGTAATCAAACACAGTGGATCATATTTCCCTGTGGCAGTAACCAAATGAGGTGCCGCCAAGTGATAAATATACCGGTAGATTTACTTGTATTCCTAGCTTTTGTAATGGGGCTACTAAATATTTTTCTCTGATAGGGGTAACAACGACAGAATAAAAAGAAATGCTCAAGTGTTTCAATTTCGTTGCGAAAAAAATGCACAGCGGTGACGCCTTGAGTCGAGCTTTGTTTAGATAATAATTTAGTTGTGGAACTACACAGCGCAATCTGGTATAAGTGACCTCTAACTGGCGAGATACACACAACTGTTTATTCCAGCAATACCTTAAATGCCCAAAATCGTTATATTTATTCAAATTACCTATATAAACCTCATTGCAAACAAGCATTTCAGAACCTTAGCGCTGTCACGTAAGCCGTATCTGGCAAAACTGGGATGATGGGCCCACCCAGGGATACTGCTGCTAAAGAGTCTGCCATTTCGTTCAAATATAATCCGCGGTGGCCCGGTACCCATAGCAAATGCAGTTTTTTTACATTTTTCGGTACTAAATGCCGAAAAGTATTCACCAGCTCTGCATTTGCTGCCGCAGAAAGTGCATTACATACTGATAACGAATCTGTAATGATAACTGCTGATGATTCGCTTGAGGGCAATTTGCGTAGGGCAAGAACAATAGCCTATAATTCTGCAATGAATACAGGGGTATAATCTGGTAGTCGAATCGAAAAGGACCAGTCAAAAGGAGGAGAGAAGATACCAACCCCAGCCTTTTCTGTTGACACAGATGCATCAGTCACAATGATATTGCTTATCTCTAGGTGAGCTAGATAATCTAACTGGTCATTTAAGTACCAATGTGCCAATTGTTTCACGTTATGACGACATATATAATCAAATTGTATTAACTGTGGCACATACCCACTTCAGCCATATCCTCATCGTCGTCAGCCACTGCATGAACAATTGGCACGAAGTACCTTGCAAGTGTTTAAGGGATTCCACGCTTCCAAGAGGAATGACAAAAAAAAAACAGCGTAGCGAATGCTGGCCTACTACCCAAAAGTTCATTATTAATGCCCTAGTGGGTATGAAGCAAGTGTGCTTGCATGCAGTAGTTACTCAATGATTGTTTTGAAAAGGCTCTGAATGACCACTCTTCTAATTTTCGCTGTGATATGTGCTGCGCCTTCCGTGCAGGCCTGCCGTTTTTTAAAGAAAACTGATCTATATTCGACTCATGGGCACCACGACAAGTGATTGTTTATTCGGTGTTCTATGTCGCAATATGAAATGATCAAGGCCATGAAACGTCGAACGTATCAGGCCAAGCGTTTTCGCGCGTGAGAGTTAACCGTAACACTGTTCGTTTATTTGATAATGATACAAATAAGCAACATAATCAGTTCAAGGTGGTAGCACTTGAGAGCGTCCGCAAAACTGTGTACAGCTGTGACCACGTCTGAACACGTTGTGACCATTGTTAATCGTACGCACGTGTCAATTTTCTTCTGTTCGCTTCTATTTACATTTTGTTTCCCATTTCCCAAAGTAGACTGGTACAGCAAGTGGCATCTGGTGAACCATGAATTTCCTTTCTTGTTGCCAGTCACACTCCAGTTCAAAACGTTAGGTGTACCACTGTTGATTTCTGATAATAAAATGATTGTTTAGTTTCGACGTTTCAAAACCACGGTATGATTGTGAGAGGCACTGAATAGAGTAGGGAGGGGGTGGTATGGAAATGTTGACCGTATGGGGCTCTTCAGCGTGTACCTCAATTTAAAAGTACCATGGACCTCAACCATTGTCGACTCCATCGAAATTGCAGGGGCTGTGGTCGGGATTTGATCCCGAGACGTGTGGGTCAGCAGTCGCGCACAACAACTCCTAGACCATCATGGCAGGTGTAGCAGCACACCGGCAGCAGCACAGGGTAAGAAAAAAAAGAAAGAAAAAGTGGCTGATACCCCTATATAGGAATCGGTATAACACGAAAGTGACATGTGTTTTCACAGAAGTGGTTGACCGCTTATTGAGCATTGTTTCAGCAACAGCAATTGCACAAAATTGCAAAGTCGTGTATAGAACGGCAAGCAGCTCGAAACTTGCAACGCACACCTCGAGCACAAGGCACGCGCGAAATTAGCATACACAGGACGAGCGCGTACTAACACTGTCACAGCTCGACACGTAATCCGTGCTGTTCGAACAGAAAGAACGACACACGAAACGAGCGCACAAGTGTATACACAGGACAAGCACGACCTGTCACAATTCTTTCTTTGTGGTGTGTCAGCACTGCGCTCCTTTAGTAAACGCGGCCACGGCTGCGAGTGAACGTGACCATCATCTCCCAAATTACCAGTCTTGACAGGCGCGCGCACAGTAGATACCACACTCCGTGGAAGCAGTGCTTCGTGGAGGTGACGACTTCAGAGCGAAACCCAACACGAGCCCATCGCGCTACCTCGCTACTGATAACGAAACCGCGCTAAAGTTCTGGAGCTCCGAGGACCGCCGAACGTTGTGTGGCTTGTATAAATGGCTTGCGCTCTTTGCTACGTGCGCATTTTGGGCGTAGTATAGTCAACTTCGCGTGCTGCGGTTTAGGAATTGCTGGTTCGACTCGTGCACGTTATATATTCCAGCCTCGTCAGCCTGCATGATATAACGATATAACATACTTTTATTGATATATATATATATATATATATATATATATATATATATATATATATATATATATATATATATATATATATCAACGAAATTGAACTCTCTATTGATGGCATTAAGGTGCACGGAATTGTGGACACTGGAGCTGCCATATCTGTAATTAGTGAAAAACTGTGCCGAAACTTAACGAAAGTGACCACAAAACTTACCGACCTATCTTTGCAGACAGCTAGGTCCCGCCATGTGCAGCCTTCAGCTTTGTGCACTGCATGAGTCGTCATTCAAAGTGCAATGTACGTCGTCGCAATCGTAGTTTTATTCCGTTCTTCACATGACGTTATCCTTGGGTGGGACTTTCTTTCGTCAAATTCTGCTTTGGTCGACTGTGGTCGTTCCGAACTCGCGTTATCTGTGCCGTGCTAAGACCCCGACGATGGCACTTCGTGTAGAGTGTTTGCTGCTTCTGACGTTGACATTGCGCCTTTCTCAGCTGTTGTATATAGCCCCGGTGTCGTGTGCCTCTCCTCCGAAATCATCTGTGTTGTTTATGCCATCGGTCATATCTGCGTGCCGTCGAAATTTCATGCTACCGTTTGCCGTCATCGTTTTTCGCAACGGTCATGCTGCCATTTATGCGTGCAATTCTTTGGACAGCCCGTCATCCCTACTACGTGGAGAATGCCTGGGAAGCTACGAACCTTACGAGTGCATTCTTCCAGCTACTATACCCGATTCTACGGTTTCGCTCCCAATTTGTGCTGTCACTCCTACCAACGCGCCTAATGATGTTCTGGACGTCTTGTCGGATGCCATCGACTCTGAGCTCGCACCAACTCAGCGCCACGAGATTATAAATATTCTACTCCGTTTTCGCTCTTCTTTCGATCATGACCAGTCGGGCTTATAGGCCGAACCTCTGCGGCCGTTCACCGTATTGACACCGGTCAAGGGGCCCCGCTAAGACAGCGTCCTTATTGTGTGTCATCTGCTGAACGTCATGCCATCGACGAACAAGTGGATGACATGTTGAAACGTGGCATCATCGAGCCCTCCCACAGTCCCTGGGCTTCCCTGGTTGTTCTCGTCAAGAAAAAAGACGGATCCATCCGGTTCTGTGTTGACTACCACCGACTCAACAAGACAGCGCACAAAGACGTATACCCTCTGCCTTGCATCGACGATGCTTTGGACTGCACACAATGAGCAGAGTTCTTTTCTTCGTTAGATTTACGTACCGGCCCCTGGCAGGTGCCCATGGCAGAGGGCGACCGCCCGAAGACAGCCTTGGTAACACCGGATGGACTATATGAATTCACCGTTATGCCCTTTGGCCTCTGCAATGCGCCTACCACTTTCGAAAGGACGATGGATATCATCCTGCGAGGTCTCAAATGGAAAACGTGCCTCTGTTATTTGGACGATATTGCGGTATTTTCAAGCGACTTTGCGACCCACCTCAGCCACCTCGAGCAAGTTCTTACGTTTCTTTCCACGGCGGGACTTCAACTTAAGTGGAAGAAATGCCACTTCGGCGCTCGCAAGCTTGTAATCCTTGGCCAAGTGGTTTCTAAGGACGGCATTCTTCCGAACCTTACAAAACTTAATGCAGTCGCGGCGTTCCCAAAACCAACCACCATCAAAGAGCTCCGAAGCTTCATCGGCCTATGTTCATACTTCCGGCGCTACGTCCGCAATTTCACCTCCATTATCGCCCTCTTGACCAATCTTCTTGCCGGAAGTTCTGATTTGTCAGCGTGGTCGCAGGCGTGTGATGATGCATTTCAGAAACTCCGACGGCTTCTCAGTATACGCCTCCCATACTCCGACATTTCGATCCATCTGCTGCCACGGAGCTTCATACGGACGCCAGTGCCGGGCTTGGGGCCATACTGGCCCAACGCAAGGATGGCTTTGACGAGTAAGTCGTCGCTTATGCCAGCCGCACCCTCAGTAAAGACGAGAAGAATTACAGTGTCACTGAAAATGAGTGCCTCGCTATTATTTGGGCAATCGGAAAACTTCGGCCTTATTTGTATGGACGTCCGTTTGATATTGTGACAGACCACCATGCGCTTTGCTGGTTATCGTCCCTAAAAGATCCTAATGGTCGGCTCGCTCGTTGGGCATTGGGGTTACAGGAATTCGATATCCGTGTTATCTACCGTTCTGGCCGAAAGCATTCCGACGCCGACGCCCTGTCACGCTCACCGTTAGCTTTAGAGCCTGTCTGCTCGCCTATCTCCACCAGTGCTGCCTTGTACATCAGCACTTCAGACATGCCTTCTGAGCAACGCAAAGACGGTTGGATTTCTTTCGTTTTGGACTTTCTTTCAAACCGGACGCGCGCTTCAGTTTCCAGGACGCTTCGCCGTCAAGCACAACACTTCGCTATTCGGGATAACCTGCTTTACCACGGAAACTAGAGCTCGATCAGCCGCAAGTGGTTGCTCGTCATTCTTCAACATCTCCGCTCTGACATCTGCGCCACGTTCTACGATGATCCGCAATGTGGCCACGCCGGTATGTTAAAAACATACACTCGCTTGCAGCTGCGGTACTACTGGCGCGGTATGTACCGTTTTGTTCACCGTTACGTAAAGTCTTGCCTTACGTGCCAGCAAAGCAAGATGCCCGCTCAACATACCACCGGTCCCTTGCAGCCGTTGCCATGTCCAGCACGAGCTTTCGATCATGTCGGAATCGACCTTTACGGTCCGCTTTCCTATACTTCGAGTACCAACCACTGGGTCATTGTCGCTATCGACCACCTAACGCGCTACGCTGAAACAGCTGCGTTACCTTCTACTACCACAAAAGACGTTGCATGTTTTATACTGCAAAACCTGGTTTTAATGCATGGAGCACCTCGGGAGTTACTAAGCGACCGTGGCCGCGTTTTTCTCTCTAATGCCATTAAAGCGTTGTTGAGCGAGTGTCGCATCATACACCGCACTACCACAGCCTATCACCCGCAAACTAATGGGATGACAGAGCGTTTATATTGTACATTTGGAAATATGCTGGCCATGTATGCTTCATCCAACCAGTCAGATTGGGATAGCATACTGCCTTTTGTTACATATGCGTACAACACTGCAACGCAAGGCACCACTGGATTTTCGCCTTTCTTCCTTCTTTATGGACGCGAGCCATCATCAACAATGGATACTATTCTTCCTTATCGACCGGACCCTTCCGAGTTGACAACCGTTTTACGAGCAGCAGCACGCGCTGAAGAATGTCGGAAGCTTGCTCGTGCGTTCACGTCAAACGACCAGACGCGCCAGAAACATCGCCACGACGCGTCAACCACGCCTATGAGCTTAGCTCCTAACTCACTGGTGTGGCTATGGAACCCTTCTACTCCTCCAGGACTCTCCCACAAGCTTTCGTCCAGGTACCATGGTCCCTATTGAGTTGTACGCCAAACATCCCCTGTCAACTACCTTGTCGAGCCGCTGGATGCATCTACGGACAAGCGCCGTCGGGGACAAGAAATCGTACACGTCTCTCGGCTCAAGCTTTATCATGACCCTTCAGTGTACACCTGTCCTTAGGTCACCAGGATGGCTCCCTCATCGCCCGGGGGTGATTTTAACGAGGGCAGTGGGCATGGAGATCGAGTAGAAAAAGAAGAAGACTTGCTGTGACCGCAAGCTTGCGTTCAGTTAGCCCTTGCGCTAAATAAAGCTCTCGTTCGCCTAGTCAACTCCTGCTTGTTCAACAACCCGTTTCATTGAAGCCCTTGCGCAAGTTAGTCCTTGCGCTATATATATATATATATATATATATATATATATATATATATATATATATAT
This sequence comes from Rhipicephalus microplus, assembly GCF_013339725.1. Lineage (NCBI taxonomy): Eukaryota > Metazoa > Arthropoda > Arachnida > Ixodida > Ixodidae > Rhipicephalus > Rhipicephalus microplus. The sequence continues at coordinate 156,277,699 of NC_051166.1, forward strand.
ATATATATATATATATATATATATATATATTCATTTATTTACTGTTTGTTTTTAGGTGACACTTTAATGCCCATAAATAACCCATAACGCTTTCTGCTAGAGGATGCCAAGAACTTGCTGTAATTTTAACTACAAACCCAAGATTCCCCATCAGACCTGCAAATTTACCATCGGCGTCCCGCGGTTCCGCGGCGTCGGCATGAACAGGAGTGACACGCGAAAAAATCTCGCAATGCCTCCTTTGCTGTAGGCAGTAAAAAAAATCACAGCATATCCATGGAGTGAATGATGATGAGTGGGGCGAAGCACTGGAGGGTTTCATCGCTTAACCGTGAACCATCCGCGAATATCGTCCACTACATTGTCAAAAACATGACAAATACTGCATATATCTATACAATATACTTTATTATTCGTAAGTGGTAGCTCTACTTCGCTTCCGTTCCCCCTTTATTATAAAGGCTTTATGGTTGGTGAAGTGGTGGATCGGTGATGGGGCGTAGTGGGCGTGCAAGGACGAAGTAGTGGGCTGTTCCCTTACAAAAATGCTTATAGCGATTTAATTGAGGCTAATTTGACTTTTCTCCATATGATGTACACTGTTTAAACTAGGCGTCTATTGAGTTTTTCTACTGAGTTACACAAGTATATTGGTCACCATGTTTCTATTGAATATCATTTTTGCGAATCAATTGAGCGTCTTTTGAGCGAGTCAAAAGGGATTGTTGAGCCTGCAGCTATTGACCGAGTGTCAATTGAAAGAATTTAGGTGGGTTTTTTTACTTTTCTCTATAGGATGTACTGTGTTTAAATTATGCGTCTATCGACGTTTTTATTGGGTTTCACAAGAATATTGGCCACCGTGTTTGTTTTGAGTATCAATTTTAACGGAGGAATTGAGCGTTTTTTGAGCAAATCAAAAGGAATTATTGACCGGCTAGTGACTTTCTGTGCCGATTGTCAATTAAAACAATTTATCGAAGTGTATATTCAACACCTATTGTGTTCCGTCAAAGTCATCGAGACGCAAGCGTGTTATGCAATTGTCGAATATTTACACCTACATTTCTTGAAAATTCGCCACTTGAATATTTTGTTTCAGAAGCGGTACCGAATTAACTGCTATTAGTTCATCCTTGAAGCGGTGGCTAGCAATAAAATAAGGCTGATTATTGAAAACTCGCCCGAGCGACAATTTCTTGTTGCGTGCGTTATTTCAATTGGAAATACGTCCAGTCCCTCAAACAAGGTATAAACTGGGTGATAATCACGAATTAGGACACGGGTACACAATTCACACGAATAATACCACACACTCACGTACACGGTAATGCATGGTGTTCTATAAATTGTTCAATACAAGAAGCAAAACACAGATCTGTTAGCATCTATGTTTATTTTTACCAAAACGACAGTAGAGATGACTAGGATAATTTAGTTGGTGGAGCGCCGGTTTCCGATAAGTAGGGTGAGGTCTACCTGTAAGAAATGCAAAAAAGAGAGAAGGTCTTGTTATAAAAATAAAATATCTAGGATAGGACAGCTGAATATCGTAAACCCGAATAATTACGCAGTTGAATATTCTAAAAACATCCCACGCACAATATTTTTTTTTGGTTTTCATAACTTACGAATAGAACGTATGAAGCCAATAATAAATGACTTACCTTCAAAATATTTCACTGAGGCACGTGGTTTGCAGATCCTGCAAATACCGTGAATGTAGATCACAAATCAAGGTGACGGCGTCTATTTCTGAAGTTTTCAGAAAGTAAGCTGCGCTGGAGTCTTGCATGTGAGCGTGGTGTCCATTTTTTCACTGGAAGGTTGCGATGTTGGGTCTCATGAACAGCCATGCCACCGGCACAAACGCCCATGCACCGTAACAATTGCATCGTGCACATGCAGCGGAGTAGCTTCTTCACTTTTCAGCAGATAGTCTGTGTAAATCACGGCACTCACTTTACCCGAAATCAGGGCAAGAAAAAACAAGTGACAAGCACGAGCCGCACGTGTGACTCCGGTGAGCGATCGTGAAGAAAGAAGCGCGGTATGGAGGGATACACAACAAGCGCAAAGCGGCCATCTCAAACTTACACTTCACATGGGTGTAACTGCCAGCTAATACTGTCAAGATTGTTTGAGAACTAAGTTTCAATTTTCATAACGCAATGTAAATATAAACACTCTGCAATGTAAACACTCTGCAAATGATTATTTTCTCGTTCTACACTCTTGATGGCAACAGTAAAAGGACTCAGGCGCCTCTTCACCCGTTCAGGGGTTGCCAACTCGTCAAGGTTAGTGTCTGCACGTGCAACCACCACCGCTCTCGACTTGCTAAAAAAAGAAAGAAAAAAACCGGTCAGACCGGGGAGATTCTGAACAATGAAGTGAGCATTCCACACACTCCACTCCCCCCCCCCCCCACGAGTCGACAGCAGGAAAAAAAAAGGGCCCGACCTTTTAAAAACACGGCGAATCTGCAATATCTTCACGTTGAACAGCTACTACGATACGTCCTATCCACATGTTTACCATACTTTTATTGAATAAATGATAATAATAAAAAATTACAAATTATAATAATTATAAAGGCACTGCCTCTCGATGCACAGAATCTGCATTACTATAAACAACGAATGAACAATATTTTTGCTAATCTAAGAAGGCAAAATTTTTCGCGTCAATGAAGAAAATGCATGTACCACGCTTGACTCTTACACGCTAGTGTGTATGAGATTAGTATCTACGTACGCAATTCAGAAGCACGCACGCCGCACAGCTAGTACCTGAAAACATTTTCTTGCGTAAAATTTTATGTAGTACATTGCTGCTCCTCAGAGTGCTGCAACTATATGCATAATGCAGGGCCCATAATGACGAATGCATCTTCGAGAAATGTACCCGCAATAAAACTCCAGGACACGCACACACACACACGCACGGTTTGTGCGTAGGGCCCCTCATGTTATGTAGCTAGGTGTCAACATCCATCATCAGCTATATCCCTCAGTGACAGGGATCAATACTAGGTCAAATAAACATGTAGTGACTGTGGTTCCGTTGAATGTTTCTTAACGCATGTCAATTAAATACGTAGTGACTGTGGTTCAGTTGAACATTTCATAACGCATGTCATTTAAAACTGTAGTGACTGCTGTTAAATTGAACATTTCTTAACGAATGTGAATTAAAAATGTAAAGAGTGGGAGTGAATTAACTTTTTCATACCTCATGTCAATTAATTTTTTATTGAGTGCACTCATCAGAAGATGCCATTTAATTGACCATCTATTGAGTCAAAAAAGCCTCGGTACATACTCAATTGAAACTCAAAGTCCATTTTTGTAAGGGTCGGCAAAGATCGAACTACAGGCGGTCACGTAAAAACATACATGAGATGGACAGACCCCCGCCTTTTGGAGCGTCGCCCCTCAAAAAACTACGTTAGGGGCACAGAAGCTTTCGGAAGTGTGTGGCTGAGGTTCAGTACGTCGGCTGAGAAGGCGATAGATTTCGCCTTCGGGCAACCTTGGGCGAATACATAAGTGACGTTGTGAGTTTTTGAGCTTTTTTGTTCACTTATCAAGTAACTTTAACCATGGAAGAGAAAGTCGTGAACGTGACTGCATCAGCCATCATACTTCAGTGGTTACACGAAGTTACATCGCTTAGCGACCAATCGCTGAATATGGCGAAGCTATACCTCATTGGACATGCCTAAGGACGCACAGGGTCCATTATGCATTCCCCTAAGATGCCACGAAGTCGAGACCTACTCACCTACTTTCATGAGCTCTCAAGTTCATCACAGTATAGGTGCACACTTCGTCGATGCTGTGGCTAATCATGATAATCAGAAATTCCAGCTCAACCCTTGTTAATGGAGCTTTCAACCAGCTGCCCGCGAATTAGTTGACAACGTCAGACACACGGTTCAATTTTGCGCTTCGTCCAGGCAATATACCATTCGTTAACGTGCTTCTTTACTTGACATGATTGTACAGCCGCGGCCACTGTTAGAGGGAACGCGACACGCGAGGCTGCTCTCTTCGGGCCACCAAGCGGGTGCCGTGCGAAGTATTGCGGCGCAAGCGCCATCAGTGCCATAGGCGAGTTCACTGCGCATCGTTTACTACGGTGCCTCCCACTTCGCCGTACGCGCTCTGGGTTTCGCCGCTCAAGGCGAAGTTGGAAGCAACGTAGCAATCGACGCGCAGGTAACTCCACCTGTGGAGCTGATTGCGCTTGCGCCGCAAGAAGTCGCACGGAGCCCGTCGAGGTGCTCTGTGGAGTGCGGCTACCTGCTCCGTGTTCATTTTACCTATAGCCGCGTCTGTACATGACCTTCTTTCCAGTTTTCAATTCTTTCTATTTAGGGATCTTTCGTTTAAAGATGCGTCAATATTATCTGCTTTGTCAACAGCGGTAGCCCAAGCACGCGTTTCATTTTTGCTTAGATCAGCTTTTGATTGTGTTGCCTACTTGGCCATGTGCATGAGAGCATTTGACTGATTGCATGCCATCAATATGAATTCCACAGCTTCACTGAAATCACCTATTCGCTTGCATACCAAATATATTGAATAGAATGATAAGCATTAACACTCAGGTTCAATTGTTAACCTCGACGCGAGCGGTCCCTTACCTAAATTATGTGCTGACCAGGTTTGTGAAAACCAATTATCATGAAAGCGCTACAAGGGAAGTGCATTTCTATTGCCAAGAAATTGCGCTGTTATCCGGGATGAATAACCAAGACCATGAATTCCACATTTATATATTCCACAGATTTCAGTACGATACAGAAACTCATAGATGGGCCCGCTTTATCGAAAACGCATCCTGTTTATTAAAAACTCGGTAATACCTCCTATATTCTGTGTATAATTTTGTCGTCCTTATGTTATTTCTGTTCACCTAAAATTGTATTCAGTGTAATTTGAATTAATCATCGTATTATTTACGATGATTAATTCAGCCACAGGCCAGTTATCCTCCGGCTGTACGACTACAACGAAAAAATGGAATTGTTCAGGAACTGCCCAAAGCTCAAAGGTTCTGAAGTGTCGGTCTCCCACGATTATTCTCAAGCCACACAGCGCATAAGAAATAAGTTGTGGCATTCTGGATTACAGGACAAGCATACTGGTGATAAGATGCAATTGGTTCATGACAAGTTGTTTCTAAACGATAACGTTTATGGGTGGGACGACACAGCTGGTCGCAGGGTGTTTCTACGTAAGTCTTCCCGCGCGGAAAAATGACAAACCCAAAATAAAACTGAGCATGCGCAAAAGACTTTCCGATTGCTGTGCCTGAATGCTCAAAGTGTATGCAACAAGCAAGAGCAACTCGAGCACCTTTTGCTTTATTACGACCCACATGTAGCAGTAATATCGGAGACATGGTTGCACCCTCAAATTCCAGATAATTGCATATTTCCTCCTTCACACACATGTTATCGGAAAGATCGTCAAACAAGAGGGGGCGGAGTTGCTATCCTTGTTAAACGCGAGGTATCGTCCGTTTCCTTGCCTGATATTAATAGCTGCCACGAAAGTGTTTTTTGTAAAGCTGTAATTGCCGGTAACCCTATTATTATTGCGGGAGTGTATAGGCCCCCTGGCGCCCCACCGGCTTTCTTGATAGACCTGTACGAGCACTTAGAAAAATACCGAAATCAAAACATCATTATTGCAGGTGATTTTAATATGCCAGGCATGCATTGGGAATCGATGAAATGTGGTTCTATTGATGTGCAGAGTGCTGAAATATTACTAGACATGTCGCTTGCTTACTCCCTTACGCAAACAGTCCTTGATCCTACGCGCGTGACAAGTTCAGCTTCTTCAATACTAGATCTCGTTTTCTGTTCCACAAGTTTTGAATCCTGTATGGCAACAGTTTTAGATGGCATTTCTGATCACAAATTGGTCAATTTCAATTGTTCTTTACCTCGTAGAACAAGGTCATCTAGACCTGAGCCCGTAGTTGTAAAACATTATTCTGATGCAGACGATTTCCAGATTGTTCACTACCTAGAAGAAGCTTTGCTATCATTTTGCGACGGCAGTGTTAACTCGCTATGGACACGATTCAAATTTTATTGCCACTTCTGCATTCGCAATTTCGTTCCAGATAAACTTAAAAAAGTTGGCCGTACAAACCCCTGGATAACGCGCGATCTAATTCACCTAAAACGCAAAATTAAAAGGCGAAGAAAGCAAAAAATAGCTAATGATGTAGTTCTGCACGATCTAAGAGATACTTTAGCATCCAAGTTGAAGGAGGCTAGGGAACATTATTACACCGAGACACTAGGCCGCTTTGCGGCAGAGAGTCCACGAAAATTTTACCAGTTCTTGCAAAACAAAGACAACCGTATCCCTGATGAAATAATGAACAGAGAAACCGCTGTCACAAATAAAAACGAAATAGCAAACGCATTCAATTCCTACTTTCAGAGCGTTTTCTCAAGACCACAAAACTTGAGTATAATGACGGTGCCAGGTCCTTCAAGCCTAATAAATATATCCTTGGAAGGAATGACAGAACTATTATTGCGGCTAGACGTAAAAAAATCGACCGGCCCTGACGGTATCCCAGCTGTTTTTCTAAAGAGGTATGCTGAAATTATAGCTAGATTCCTAGTAATAATATTTGATGTTTCGATTAAAACTAGTTCAGTGCCCGACGATTGGCTGCTAGCACGTGTAATTCCAGTATTTAAGAAAGGTAACAGATTATTAGTCAGCAATTATCGACCAATCTCCCTTACCTGTATTTGTTGCAAATTACTTGAACATATTATAGCGAAATATTTAAATACTTTTCTTGAACAAAATAAAGTAATTCACAGCGCGCAACATGGCTTCCGACGGGGATTATCTACCACCACACAATTATTAGCAACTGTTAACGAGTTCTCCAAAGTTCTGGACAAGTCTGGACAGGTTGATGTCATCTTTATGGACTTTTCCAAGGCCTTTGACAAGGTCCCGCATATCAAGCTAATAGATAAAATGAAGGTTATTGGCATTCCTCCGGAAATAATTAACTGGGTCATAGCATACTTAACGAACAGAAAACAGTACGTAGATATAAACGGTTTCACCTCTGGTTATTTGGGGGTGTTATCTGGAGTCCCGCAAGGGTCAGTTCTCGGGCCTATACTATTTAATATTTATATTAACGATTTAGTTCAAGCCATCCGACCTGGCGTGTCTGTTAAGTTATTTGCAGACGACTGCATAATTTTTAATACCATAAATTCTATCTCTGACCAGCATGACTTGTGTGAGAACTTAATCTACATAAAAGAATGGTGCAAAAAGTGGGAAATGGTAATTAATTTTGAGAAAACTGCATATTTATGTCTGAGTAACAAAATCCGAAAACTGGAGTTTACTTATAATGTAGGTGGATACGCTATCAGGCAAGTAGAAGAATTCAAGTACTTGGGCGTAACGATTACATCGAAGCTTAGCTGGACAGCACTTATTGATGATATATGTTCTGCTGCCAGGAGAAAATTAGGCTTTCTAAAATATAAATTGGGTCGTTCTTCTAGTTCACTAAAACTTAGAGCCTATAAAGTCATAGTTCGTCCTTCTCTTGAATATGGCAGCATTGTGTGGGACCCCCACACAGCTGGTAATATACAGAAAATAGAAAAAATACAACGATTAGCTGCTCGATTTATATACAACCGGTATAGATGTCGCGATTCGCCGTCAGCCCTGTTGCAGGATGCGAACCTCCAACTTTTGGCCGATCGAAGGAAAACTGCACGGCTTAACTTTTTCCGCCTTTTATACTTTTCCAGATCAGGATTGCATGCACCAGATTACATAACACAGGGCACAACCAGGTCTTCACGTCATAAACATAGTCGTAGCATTACACCTATATTTTCACGCACTAACATTTACAAGTATTCATTTTTCCCGAGAACTGTCTCTGATTGGAATGCTCTGCCCCATGATTCCCCTATGCTCAACACGCCGAGATGAAACTATACCCTTTTCTTGTTGCTTAAGTCTGCTTCTTTGCCTGTATTTGTCCCTTGTTTTTCACGAATTTTTAATGTACATGAATTTTGTTCTGCAGTGAATGTATACTGCAGCGGAAGTGTATGTATGTAGAAGAATTTTGAACTGTATTGCCCTCTCCTGCATGGACCATACTTGGTCCGCAGTATGTGATAAATAAAATAAATAAAATATCCAGAAACCTTCTAGAAACCTGCTATCGTATTACATGAAAATCAAATCCTACAGATATGATAGGTGTGCGCATTCGATTCAAAAGGGACCTGGTTAATATTGGGACTGTTAGGTTGAAGGCTGTCGAAAAATCATTTGCCACTGCGCTGCCTTTACTTAAACATTGTCAAGAGATTGATTTCATACGTCTGATTCCTATATCTGTGAACTTCGTTATACGTGTGCCCTTACGAAGACATGTTGAATCTGCCATCATTCGGACAACAAAACTACAGGCAACAATATTCTGTAATCTATTACAACCTGTTTATTATTGTAAGCTTCTCCCACAGCCATGGCTGTCTCATTCTGAGAGAATTTACCTGAATTCCCGGTGCAATTAAAGTTGCTTCTTTACGCTACGTCCAGAACGTCTTGCGTGCTTCAAGTAGGCGACTTTCGCAAACAGGTTCGTGTCACTAGTTTTCGTTCACGAACTGCGAATTCCTGGGAAATTTCAGCGAAGGTTACGACTTCACTGCTCAGCCAAACGCAACGTTTTACCATGGGGTGACAATGTTTATTTAGGAGCAGAGCAGATTAGGGGCCCAGGCTACCGTATGCTGTCATCGTATGCTCTCTCACGTCTCTTGGCATCATAAAGGCAATGGTACCACGTATAGCGTAGCCATGTATCTAGCAAGAGGGGGGGGGGGTAAGGTAAAGTGAGGGTGAAGAAGAGAAGAAAGAGAGAGGGTGAAGTATCGTAGAATATATTGCTGCATATTCAATGCGGCATCTATGAGGCTGCTATCGGTATTCAGGGCAATAAGGTCTGCCGGCCTGACACTGAAACCCGAGAAGTGTCATTTCGGTTCCAAGGAGCTCCAATTTTTAGGCCACGTGGTGAGCCATGAAGGTGTTCAACCTGATCCTGATTAGATTGCGGCCGTCAGAAAAATTTCTGATGCCGACAGATAAGAAAGCAGTCAGGTGTTTCCTTGGCCTATTCGCATACTACCGAAGATTTATTTCCAATCTCTCACACATAGCTTCGCCATTAACACGACTCATAAGAGAAGACGTTTCGTTCACATAGGGCGACGATCAACAAGCGGCATTTGACGATCTCCTACAACGCTTGCATACACCGCCTGTGATTGCGCACTTTGATAAGGATGCGCCTACCATGGTCCACACAGATGCCAGCAACGTGGGTTTAGGCGCTGTACTCGTTCAGTCGCAAGACTCAGCCGAGCGTGTGATCGCATATGCTAGTAGGACGCTTTTACGCGCTGAGTCCAACTACTCCACAGCGGAAAAAGAGTATCTTGCTGTCGTATGGGTGGTTATGAAGTTTCGTCAATATCTCTACGGTCGTTCCTTCCACGTAGTCAGCGACCATCACTCCCTCTGCTGGCTGACTAGCTTGAAAGACCCGTCTGGTCAGCTCGCACGGTAGAGCTTATGCCTTCAAGAGTTCGATATGACGGTCGTGTATAAGTCCGGACGGCAGCGCGCCGACACTGATTGCTTATCAAGGTGACCGATAAAGCGCGACGATGACACAGAAGATGACAACATGGCGTTTGTAGGAATCGTCGACACCACTACAATTTCAAGCAAGCAGAAGGAAGGCAGCGAGTTGCTTTCCCTTATTGAATTTTTGAATGCCCGAACAACAACCATCCCTGACAGATTTGCAAAGAGCCCGCCATCATTCTGCTCACGTAGTGGTGTTCTCTATAAGAAGAGCTTTTCTCCCAGAGAAAACACCCATCTACTTGTCATTCCGACGCCAATACGTGAGAAGATACTTAGTGCTTGCCACGATCAGCCAACGTCTGGTCATTTCGGATACACACGCACATTGGCCACATTGGCCAGAACAGAAATACTACTGGCCAAGACTTCCAGCTATTGTGAAAAATTACGTGCGCACGTGCCTCGATTGCCAACGACGAAAATCGCCACCGTTAAAACCAGCTGGACTATTACAACCATTTCAAGTGCCCACGGTACCTTTTACCCAAATTGGAATGGATCTCCTCGGACCATATCCGATTTTTCATGCTGGTGGGTAATAGTCGCCACTGATTATCTCACGCGCTACGCGCAAACAAAGACTTTGTCAAGGGGCACCACCGTTGAAACCACACGATTCTTCATAGAAAATATCGTCCTGAGGCACGGTGCTCCGACAATCATAATAACGGATCGAGGTACCGGTTTGACACCCGCGCTCCTGAAGACAGTGCTCGAGCTCAGTGGAACAGCCCATCGAAAAACCACTTCTTATCAACCACAAACGAATGGCTCAACAGAACACCTTAACAAGACTATTGCAGACATGTTGCCGACTATTGCCGACTATCGCCGACTATTGCCGACGTGAATCACAAAAACTGGGACGACATTCTACCGTGCAACATGTTCGCCGATAATACAGCGCAGCAAGAAACTACACGAAGAACGCTGTTCAGTCTCCTTCATGGCCGTGAAGTGACGACGATGCTTGACGCCATGTTACTGCACGACTGCAATGACATTGATTTGGACGCTGCATCTTTTACCCAACGAGCAGAAGAAGCGAGGCAGCTGGCACACATCTGAATCAACCAGCAGCAAAATCACGACGCTAAACGTTATAATCTGCGACATCGACATGTCGTCTATCGGCCCAGCGAGAAAGTGTGGGTATGGAGTCATATCCGCCGCCGGGGACTGTATGAAAAATTGCTGAAGAGGTATTTTGGCCCCTGCACATTTGTGCAACGTCTGAGTGACGTTAATTGCGTGGTCGTTCCTGACAGCCCCTCGACAACTCGCCAGCAAAAACCAGAAAGCGTGCACGTTGTGCGAATGAAGCCCTATTGTTCGTACTGATTTGCACCATACATCTACTGCACCGTATTTCGTAGAAGAGCATCGGGATGCTTCTCTCTGGAGGGGGGCAAGTGCCGCATTGAATATGCAGCACCAAGAGAACAACGAAAAGCACGCGCAGCGAGAGAGAAAGACCAGGTTCTCATCCGATCAGTTAGCCAGTGTTCTGGTACAATTAAAGTGAGTTGTCCTGTAATCAAATGCTGCTGTTTCTGCATTGTGACAATATATTTATGAATGGTAAAATGCAGCTACCATCGTTCTATGTACTATCGGCACCAAATGAAACGTGAACAACGGAGCGCGTGTGGCCTAAGCAGTAGCAACGGTATAGTGTGCTTGATCTTGTCATCCCCACTGACCATTGTCCACATCCAGTTTGACCGCACTGCGCGATGTCTCTGCAATGCAAAAATTTTGCCTGCGTTCTAGTTCTGACACGGGGCCGGCGTGGGAGCACCAGGCGCTTTTGGTTATTTCCCTTTAAATTCTGTTTTATTCTTGTTACCTTCGTTCCGACTATCAGAACTAGGAGACAGGCAAAAATATCGGAATATACAGAAATCGCGCAGTGCTGTCAGACCGAATGTGCGGAGCGGACTTGTGAACGGTGATTACTGAAGGGTGTACACTACACCTTCTGTAAAGCTTGCTGCACGCGTTCCGCTGTTCGCGTGTCATTTGACGCCAATTGTACAGCATAAGTATTGTATATAAAGTCTGAAATCAGTTTTCAAAATAGCATATCACCGTGAAAAAAGATTCATAGAAAACTAATTTATAGAGGATTATAAATGGATACCATTTATATATTTAGTTATGTACATATAGTGAGGAATTTACGAAAGTTTTTGTGGCGGCGAATTCGTGATGCAACAGCTTTCTTTAATCAATTCATTTTATGGCTACTTCGAAAAGTGCTGCAGGGCCTCTTTAAGGTGAGGTGCAAACATGATGACAGACATTCGCACGAAACAGCACGCAGAAGTATCAAGCTTTAGCAGCTGTCGCAAACTCAGAGATCTTTTCAAGGCGTCTGTCTTCGTGGCGTCTGTCTGTCTTCAAGGCGTCTGTCTACCACACTCAGCGTGGTAGAGCTGTCGGACGTGTTGCCGTCCTAAATCTTGCCTACGCGAGTACTCTTTGATCTTAGCACAAGACAGGCTCGCTATAAAACACCGGAGTTTCACAGTTTCGTACCTATATGGTTCCAAAACACACCCATAAGCAGGCTGCAGATTTACTAGAGAAGCGTGCCATGAAAGTGCGCACTTATGAAATTACGCTTTCATTTTCAGCGCTGAAGTTTTCGCACAGTACACAGCAGTCACTGTCATGAAAGAAGGGCAGGTACTAATTTATAACCAACATTTTGAAAGCTAAAGTAAATAAAAAAATCTGTAATACTGTGCTGGCTTACCAGCCTTGTCAGGGTAAGCAGCATTGAAAGAGAAAATAAGTGTGAAAGTATGGCAGCACTAAAAAAAATAAGGAAACAACATCAAACACATAGAGCTGCCGTCAACCAACTGTATTGCAGCATTCCTAGAAGCACTAAAAAACGATGAAGAAATGACAAATAACATACTCCCTGTTTCAAAACAAATGAATCTTGTAAACAGCAGCGCATTAACCCGTTTTTCAGGCTCACTATTATTGAAATGTATTGCAAGAGAGGGAAGATATGCGCCTATGCGTCCCTAAACAACTGTTCATCTCATCTAGCGATTGATTCGTTTTATGCGCGCTATGACGTACCAGGGCCATGTAGACGTCAAGTCCCGAGCGAGAAACGGGGTGCAGCGACGCAAGTGACGCCCAGCCGAGCGCGAGTTGACTGACTCTTAAGTCGTCGCCAAACGCTGGACGCGATACAAACAATGCCAAGTAAAGGCGCGGGCTACGTTATCTTATCGTATTTTGTTTACTGTGGAAAGGAGCGTCGCGCACGAGTAGAAGAGCACGCGCACGAGTAGAAGAGCACGAGTAGAAGAGCACGTCTGGAAAAGCATACAAGCCAAACTCTGATGGACGCTTCCCTCACTTTAGTGGAAGGCAAGGAAAATTTTTGCGGCAAAGCTGAACGTGCGCTATTTGCCAGGCCATACAAGTGATCTAGACCGTGGCGACATCCTGCATAAGATCAAATGGCTACGCCAGCGCGAGATTTGGATGTCTTAAAGTGATACTCCGGCTTCCACGCGTATGGGTTTCGAAACGTCCGCGAAGCCCCTATAATGAACAAGAGATCACTATACAGTGTTGCTATTTACTGGAACCCAAGGTATAGCCAGCGGTTCTGGATGACTTGACTGTCATGGTCTAAAACACGGTTGGCGTTAGTGCCGCGTGGCTAACAAATGGTGCGCTAGTGTGGGTTGTGTATATGTCCCCGCAAGCTACTATGTATTATGCAGCGAACATTGCGTGAAATACCTTGACATCCAACTACCCCGAGGAAAAATTGACACTAGTTGGCAATTTAAGACATTCGTCGTCGTCCCCCCCCCCCCCCTCCCACCTGTTTTTGTGCGCGGCATTCTGGAGAGGCGTAGCGTGAAAAGTCCACCTGTTTCACTGACATGACGATAGTTATAGCGCGAGAGCAGAACGACGGCAAAGAGACAACAAGGACACGAACGCTTCTTGTGTCCTTCTTGTCTCTTTGTCGTCGTTCTGATATCGCCCTATAACTATCGTCATGTCATACCAACTAGCCCAAACTTCCACACTTATAAGCTTCACTGACTTCTGGGTGTGCTAGGTGACCCAATCAGATGCATTCTGGAGCAACAGATCACGCATCAATGACACGCTTCCACGGAATTCTCCAAAAACACTTTTACTTTGCGTAGAGGCATCCATTCACTATCCCCTATGGCGAGAGCCCCCACTCACTAGCCGCGCTCACGTAGTAGAATATAAATAATTTTTAAATGACCTTGTCGAAATAAAAGGCAAAGAAAAGCAACGCCCAGAATGTTTATAAGTCAAGACTCGGGAAAAAATCTTCCGCTATTCTACCGTGGTGACCAGAGCGTCGTACCTAAACTGAACAAATCATTCCCCATCTCAAGATTTGCTGCGCACTGCCGCTGACGCGCAGTAACCACTCCTGTCGAAGAGCCACAATATACAGAACAATTCTCACTGGAGTGAAAACATGAAACCATTCACGGACGTGGTGAAACAAGGAAATGTAGAAAACAACAGAGGAGCGTTATTAGGTGCCCATGGATCATGCAGAAGACGAACAGTTTGATTGTATGAAATTACGTGTTACTTAGAAAAAGTACCGGGAGAAAAAAAAGGTGTGTGATGTGAACTAATGCAAGAAAACAAAAATGTACAAGAAAAACAAGAGAGATGGGTGTGTAATATTATCAAAACGGATAGACGCAGAGGGAATATCTCGGAATTAAGTAAACCAAACAGATATTTTTTTGGAGGGGGCGGAGAGGGGGAAAGGCTCACTTTCTGGTAATTTTATTAAAGATGGCTTTTTTTATCGCTCATTATTGGTAAAACACCTCTTCATCAAAAATTCAAGGAAGGAAGGGTCTAAGGTTCTTCCCCTGGCTACTGGCCTAACGTAAGCGAATTACAAATATGAACCGTAAATTCCAGAACGCATAAACGGTATTAAAAAAGGGCGTCTTCAAAGGAAATTCACTACATGATCAATACTATTAGGGATAACTCCGATCAGAAGAAAAGCGTAGTCAAAACTCGGCTAGTCCAATAACAAATAAATCTGAGAACTACAAATCAACGTAACCGAGTATATGCTGGCTTAAACTACTTGTGCAGTAGTTCCAGCTTGTCCAACCATAGGACCGAACCCTCAACAGGTTCACAATTATTTAAACAAGTTGACGAAGGATCACCCGCCAACGTAACACAGCTGGTATAGTGAATAACGCATGCGTAGTAAGGATATTGAGGGTTAAACTCCCACTTACCGGCGGTAAACTACTTTTTTTCTCTCCTTTCAATTTCAGGTTTCCTAAAGTTTATACATTTTATAAAAAAACGACAAATGCCTTTCCTTAGTTTTTTTAAATGCTTGGCTGTTGCCTGCTGTTGGGTCGGGAAAATATCGCCACGCACTCGGAACACACGGACATAGTATACGCGGTCGAACGAAACCAAAACAATACGTTATTATGCAAGAAGCATGGTCTTCGTTCGGGAGCGCTTCTTCCCACAAGAACGAGCGCAGTTCCAGTGAACTGTACCCCGCTCCCAGCACCACCTTTCACGCAGACGGCGGTGAGCCACGTGCAGTTACGGTAAAGGCTTCGCCTACTCTGCCGAGCCACGTGCAGTTCCGGGGAAAGCTGTGCCCCTCCACCGAGCTACGTACAGTTTTGGGGAAAGCTGCGCCTCCTCCGCCGAACCACGTGCAGTTCCGGGGAAGGCTTCGCCTCCTCCGCCAAGCATCGGGAACTGGTCTCGCAGAAAAGAACAAAACGTTACTTAAGACCATGCTGGCCCGATGTTTGAGGACTTTTGCGCCAGCCGACGTTATTGTGCTGGCCGGCTTTGTACAAACTATAACCTGTTGTAGTAAACGTCGCTGTTTTCAAAATGATTGCCTCCCTGTTTCACCCGTGGACGAAGGCTTCAGATACGTCTTTTAGGCTGCTCGTCGCTCTTGGCTACCACTACCATTGCAACACAGGGAAATCCTAACAGTGGTGGCAGCAGTTGGATGCCACCACACGTGACATTCAAAAGAACGTGGAGACTTCTGCTACATTTACAAAGAAAAATATCATCAGCCAAGTCATACGTCATACGCTCAACAACTTTATACAATATTCGAGTACAAAACTCAAACAACATAATAACAAACACAACGTATACCATGAATGTGGCGTCGCCGATGATCGACCCACCACTTCACGGGAAACGACCCGCACTTGGCGTTCGCCATGGACCCACCGCAGGAAACGCCTATCCATGGATGCCGCCACGTATGTGCCACGAGGTGCAAACGACTTTACAAAATGCGATAGCACCACCACACTGCATGTGCGGCTATTAATGACAAAATTGTGGTCCTTCGATTGGTTGCTTTCCTGTTTTCTTGAACAGTCAACACACCAGGTACTTTGAAAGTATCTTTATTTTTTGGCACAAAGATTTGCGAAATACACACAGAGGCATAATGTTGCATACACAAGATACACAAAGATAAATGCTTTGCTTGGTGGAGATTTTTTCAACACTAAACAGGCGCGAAAATAGATGACAAGCAAATGTAGTGCCACTGAAATGACGGTGCACACCAGGTACATTTTGGGATGACCACACGAGAAAGAATAATACAACATAAGTTAATTAACTGAATTGTGACACATTTTGTTACCTGTTTGAAACAGAGTCAGGTATCGTAGTGACTATGTTTCAGGGAACGAACACTACGAGTGTTACTTGAAAAGCCTCTGCGACACACTCTAGTTTCCTCAGCACCGCTTTCAAAGTTTTGTAGGTGTTTATAACATGGTTAGGTCTCTTAACAAGATGCTTCCTATTTGGAAGCTGTCAAGACGTATTTATTTCAACACGCAGTGTGATAACCACGACCGTTGGTGAACTTCTCGGTGCAGAAGAAGGAAACATATATAGATCGAGCTGACCAGACGGCACCAGTGTTGCAGAGCCTCTTCAGGTGCACTAAAAAATTAACAGAGAATAATAGTTGACCGAGCAGTTATAAACATCTGCCGCCACATTAGCGCAGCAAAAGATTAGGCTGCCAGAGAGATAGTGATACATTCACACAACAGGGCATGAAATTTGAAGTCTTGCACAGTTAAAGTGAGCATATATTTTTGTCAAGTGCGTTTAAAACTTCGGGAAACAGCGATAAGCGTAAAACGAGCGGACACTGACATACGCGCACACTACAAATAAGATTTGCGGGGAACCGCAGCATTAAAAAAGCAAATTCAACAAAACTGTTGTAAAACACCCCCAGGTCCGCAAGTATGAACTCGCCCGATAAATGTGGTAAAGCAGCTGCCAGGTTCGTCACGCCGAAAAAATTCATTAAACGTGGTCTAGCTTCACGCGCGCAGCACGGCTTAAAGATTATCCGCAATTGTTAAACGCCGGAACACCACGATTATTATTCTTTTGTGCTTGCGAACACCTAATGTTTTGCAGCCGACAAGCAATGCTCTTATCTTCCTACACTATCGTGAAAATACGGTCCCTTCTGTTTTAATACCTGTCATGGAAATTTGATATGCAAAAACAACAAAAAAAAAACCACGGCGAGGTTCGCAAGCGCGGGAACGTGGAGTGGTCGGTATTGAAGAAAAACAGAGAAGTACAGGACACCTCTCAACTTCATGGGAGAAAAATCAATTTTAAAACACCGAATTCAAACAAAATGAAGCATAGAAAACCACACCATCAATATCATCGCGTTCACACGTGAACACCAGCAGTGCAAGATGGGCGCTACAGAGTGCGACCACTCATTTTTTTTTCTTGATTACGCAAACTGTGCAGTCTTTCGGAGCAGAATGATTCGGCAAAGGGGGCTGAATTTTCCAATTAGGTTGAGCAAGTATGCACCAGCTAACTCAATCACCTACGTTTGTTGCAAAACACACCGCCTGTATAATCCTGCAGTGCAGATAACTTCGCAAATTAGTGAGCGGTAGATCTTGCGTTCAACCGCGTCTGAATTTTCGAGCACGCCAAAACTTTTTCAGCGGATGAGCTGCCTCAACGACGGTAAATAGTCTTATTTCTCAGTTCCTGTCTTCTTACGGGCCAATTATGGCGCGATCGCGAGGCAAGCCGTAGCGTCGCGTGGCACATCGGAATAATTTTGATCTTCTGGAGATCTCTGACATAAAATTGATCCAACCACAAGTATATACAAGGGAGTATTTTGCATTTAGGTGTGATCGAAATGCTGCAGCCATAGTCAAAATTTTACTCGACATCGCACACAGCACTGTAATTCTGTAATCGTTAAGCCAGCCCAGTGAATTATCCGTTTATTTTCTTTTTTTCTGTATGCTTCAGATAAATCATGACTCAGAGAAGCGAAACTCAAAAAGCGCAAACAAGCTGTCTTGGGATGAACCGATTACATTTGGGCCAAGCTTTTGACCGTTGTATGTGAAAAAGCTACCCAGCGGCAGTTTGCCATTTCTACCTGCATAAAGCAGTATAACATTGAGTATTTCACCAAAATGTGAAATGATTAAAAAATAGCCCTAAAAGTGTTCCGAAGAAACGTGAAGAAACGAAAAGTTGCCTGTATGATATATGAAGAGAATCGCCCAAAAATATAGAAGACGTATGCACGGTCATCGAGTAACGGTCAGTTAAGATATGAAACTATCTGGTCCCACAGTAACAGCTTCACCGCTTCACATGACAAGAGATCACGACATTCGATTACACGACATTCGAACTCGTACACGGCTATACGAAACACATGCACAACAGTTCGATCTAACTGCGGTTAGCACGTGGTATGGCTGAAGGACCCGTTAGCTGCAGTCGAAGATCAGAATTGACGCTATTACTATGAGCGAAAAATTACTCAATAGCTTTAAACAGCTGCACAGTAAGAGCCACCTAAAGAGCCCATCGCGGCGGTCATATCGACTGCACTTTTTTTGTGCCATAAATATTCGGAATAAAAATATTGCAGACACTTCAGTCAGGAAAATCTCAGAACTAAGACAGTGCACTCTTCGAAAGAACAAGAAGTGAAAAAAGAAGCGGCACCAGTGAGTGTTGGAATAATGTAGATTTGCAATATATCCACTTTTTTAGGGGGGGGGGGGACTGCATAGTAAATATTGTTGCCATTGTGACTGATGAGAATGGATTGGTAACATCAAGGCTACTCGTCAAGTTGACAACATTAAGTCAGGTTTTTTTTTTTGAGTAGTTTACATGCACAGTAACTTAAACGAGACGGCGGCTGCACAACAAAAAAGTACATTATACAGAAAACAGATACAATGAAAGCGCCCCCCCCCCCCCCCCACACACACACAAAAAGCCAGCTAAACTTTTGTTACTAAAGTTACGACGTAAACTGTTGAGTAGAGCACAGCCGAGAAGGGATAACAGAAATACTGAAGAAAACCTGCCCACCGAACCAAGCTCCTCAATTCAGCGGCGAAATGATCACTGAAGTTTGTGTCTCAATATTGCACGCGCAGTGGAAAATTACGAGCTTCCATGGCACCGTCATACGAGTCGCAGATGAGCGTAGCGGGCGCTCGACGTGCGCGTGATGGCCTATGATTTGCCGAAAGAAGCCAGTTCTGTCACGGGTTTTCGCAGTTCTCGCGTCTATATTTTCACGGCTTGTTTACAGTATCCATAACAACAGCGGCTATTGTCGAAGAAGAAATGGATGGATTTGTGGGGTTTAACGTCCCAAAACCACCATATGATTATGAGAGACGCCGTAGTGGAGGGCTCCGGAAATTTTGACCACCTGGGGTTCTTTAACGTGCACCCAAATCTGAGCACACGGGCCTACAACATTTCCGCTTCCATCGGAAATGCAGCCGCCGCAGCCGGGATTTGAACCCGCGACCTGCGGGGTCGAAGAAGAAATGAACTTTTAAGAATATCTGTGTCAGAAACATTATATCATATAAGCCGTAGAGCCGTTTGCTTAAAAATCATAATAGAACAAAAGAATAAAGAAAACATAGCCAGTGATCTTCAATAAACTGAAACGAAGTAGCATAAAAGCCGGTTACGACTTGTTAAGTTTAACGACAAAAAGCGTTGTAGTATAGAACATCGAACGAGTTGTGATTGGTCAGCTAAATGTTGCTATCAAGTCATGTTTATTCCACCATCATCCACCTCTTTCAGTGAGAATATATATAAAGAAAAGTGTACGTATAAGCAAAACTACTACCACGGAAAGCAATGCTGCAGCGCAACTCCAACGAGGCACAAAATGAAACTACAAACGCGACAAAAGTAACATGCAGGCTACGACACAATCAAAGCGACAAGCAAAGCATCTTATAACGTACGTTAAAGATATCTGTCAAAAGAAAACGGACATTTCGTTGTCTCAGAAAGTAACAAAAAAAGAAGAAGAAAAAGAGGGGGGGGGGTGAAGAAGGTGATGCGACACATCTTTACTTAAGCATCACGGCCTTCTAATCAGAGAACAGCGGTTTCTACTCAAGCATATGACCAGAGATACAACTCGGTAGGACTTATCCTTATCTCGCCTAATGCACGTCGACGATCGACTTGCTATCCATAACATATGCGTTTACCATCATACTTTGTATGTATGTCTATAGTCGTATTACAATGAACAGTGTTCGCAGGCCGGATCCACTCGAAAAAAGTAAGAAAGTAAGCGAGCAAGCAAGCCAGCGAGCCTAATTGGGACGGATACTGCTGGAAACGGTCAGGATTTATTGGGTGCATCATCTTAATGCGCATAGGCAAATCGTGATTAGGCACGCACATGCTGGTATTCACGAGCTAATAAGCTTTGTATCCTCCAGCATACATAAATGAAACGCACCCTAGACTACTCCAAGCACACGAGGAATATGTAGATTCTAGTAATAATTGATGGCACCTTAAAGGTAAACGAAAGATAACCAAAACATACACAAACACCGCGCGGCTTGTGAAATGCCAGGGTCAATTTTAAAGCGCAAAAACGTTAACTCAGCGTACAGCGCAGTATGCATGCAATGAGTTTACAGCCTTACCAGTTGGTCGGAACGTCCTCGCATCTGTTTGTATAGGATCATCTGTGCATACACAGATTACGTGTGAAGTGCAAAAGAAGTGCGATAGGTTTTATCAGTGTGCTTGATTGGGCTGAATGTTGCTGCATGGTGGGCGAGGAATAAAACACCCATAAATACGGGACTAGAAAAAGACACGGCGTCGTGTATGTGTCTTCTTCTCGTCCTTCCTTCAGTGCTATTTTATTCTACGTCTAACGATGCGACCGGTTTTCATCATTAATAGAGGCCTATGCTATTGAAGTACACAAATTGCTTCTCCTTTACTTTAGATATACTTATATAGATGCAGGAAGCTGCCATTATAAGTACAGTATACTGCAGACATGTAACACCCGCTTAATTAGCTTTCTTTCAAAGTCCTGATGTAACTGCCAATGGTAATTAGATTGTGTGCGAAAACACGAGATGAGATGGTTGCTAATCCTTGAATATTCATTATGATAACTCAACAAGCAAGATATGAGTTAAGAGCAGCTTTCAAAACTTCATAAGAATTTATCGAACATCCTATATTTGAGCGCCCACGAAGTCTCCCAGTTATAGTAGATAGCCTGTCAAAAACAGAACGCGCTGTAAATTGACTACCAAAGCCAACTTTTTCAATGGCGCGCTCTGCAGCAGGATACACCAACTTCTCGTCATTAAAGCCCCATCGTCACCTGACAACTTTTCGACAGGCACTATAAGCGCACTCCATCAAATACTCATCAACGAGATAGAAGACCATGCTTTAACGACTCCCTCAAATAAGTTTAGAGCATGCTAGGAGCCTCAGTTCGGAAAGAGACCGGCTTACTCATGGCGACTCCTCTGCGCAACAACAGCCGCTGGGCAAAAACAAATCTGTGAGAGGTTAAATAGAAAGCTAGGAGTTTACGCCTTCAGTATTTATGTTCTAATTTCTCGGTACTAAACAAACTCGCCACTTGAAGCTGATATAGGCATGAAGTTCGGATTCTTTTTCACCAAAGTGCACATGTAAGCGAAAAAATATTGACTGTCCGTATCAGAAACAAGTGTTCATGACGACTTTACGATATTGTAGCGCCACTGCTCAGTCAAGATTAAAATTATAAAAAAAACAGTAACAGCGTAACAGCAATGCCGCAGATACGGCTACACAACTTCATCGCTGTACTTTGCTTGGACACTTTTATTAACAGGCTGAAAAAAAGGCGATGGCCACGTGCTAAATCGAACTGCATGCCATTTCTTTTAGAGTAAAAATTAAATGCATAAGAAATGATTCACGGAAGATGATTTGTGTCGAAATAACGACTTTAACACACTGAACGTTTAAGCGTCTGTTTTGGTCCTACTGCGGCACTTCACATTGAGAGAAAGAGCATGTTAATTGTTTCATACCTAAACTTTTTCCTAGTGGCAAGCGTTAGTTTTTTTCTTATATTCATCTGAAGCATTTCTTTATTACTGTTTTCTAAAATGCAACATAGCGGATAAAAGTTTTTTTCCCAGTGCCGAAAGCTGTCCTTATGTTTCCATTATAGTTTCAACGGCAGTGATTATATCTCATATCAGGTTTATGCACGATCACTCATAAAAATACGATCACGACATGACGCTAGCTTAGTTTTCTATCCAACGCCTGCTTTCAATAATAGGCCGTCCCTTCGAAAACAACCCACGTCAGCCATGCTCACACGGAAATTAACGTCCCTTGCTTATTCGGTCTACAACTCGCGTCAGATTGCGGAAAAGCAGTAAAAATACGACCAGTCTCCCGACAATGCACTCGGCTTGCGCTACTCGTTACGAGTGAATCCGGCCGCATTCACGCTGTCCGCGTGGTTGCGTAAAGACAAACGGTGCCACAGCGTCTACCACCGACATGACCGCTCCTTGAAATTATTCTTTGCAGCAAGATCGTAGCCAATGTAGCGTTACATTATCGTTCCTGACCACGTACCGCCTGCGCTTATACAGCACAGCGAAGACCTCCCCCTGTGGTGTAAACATATGGCTGAAGCTAAGCTGTCGCAACATTAAACGCCACCTTCGCGGTAAAACATAAGCGTTAGAACGAAAACAGTGATACGATTAATGCCCATTTGATGTCAACCACTGTCTCAGTGCAGAACGCGGACTGAGTCTTGACGGCAACCGAAGGTGCGGGCACGCTCTCTCAGAGCTCATCCCTGCTAGCCTCGGGCTCACTGGCTACGTCGGCTGGAGCCAGAACGCCTGCAGTCGTGGGGTCGGAGTCAGTAGTGTTCAGCGTATCCACCACGACTGAATCCTCAGTGTCGCTGATGTAGTGCTCTTCGCCAGTGTAGTGAGTCGGGTGCACAAACAGGGGATGCACGGAGAAGGCCTTCAGGTCCCGCCGGGGAAAGTGTGCAGCCCAAACTTTCCTGCAGCAGATATGCCAAAAAAGAAGAAGAACAATATTAGCGAAGCTTGCGTCAATTTACGCGAGGCTTTAGCAGAGCTGGTGGGCACCTGGCTGGTCCTGGATTTCACCTCTCTCTTTCCCAACTCTTTCCTTCCCATCTTTTTTTGCGTCTTTCCTGCTACACTATATTTCACAAGGCTATGCTTGCTCTGATTTCTTCTACAATTTCTGGGGTGTTTTTTCTATCTTTCTCTTTAAGTGTATTTCTTTCTCTGTCTATCTTTCGTATCTCAATATTTTGTTCCTTTTCATTTTGTTCGATGCCTTTTGTAATTACCCCCGCTTTCCAGTACTTCTCTCACCATCAATGTTTCTTTCTCTCTTTCCTCTCATTCTATCGAGTTTTCTTCATGTTCCTTTTTCGCACTCAGCTCTGTGCTCGTTCTCCCCACGTGGTTTCCCGCCTTTTCGCCGTTATATGTGCCTTCTTCATCCTCACTTTGCTTTCCCAGCCCTTTTCTATACTCTACTCTACTATACTATACTATACTATACTATACTATACTATACTATACTATACAAGATTATGCTATGCTGTGCTAGCGTGTCTAGATATTAGAGTGATTACCAAGCTCGCCTCCGAATCGGGGGCACGGGTTCGAATCCACCACGCTAAAAATTTTTTACGCCGAAAATTTCCAGTTTAGCATTTCTTTCACTTCCATTCCTTCTTCTGTCTCGCTCTGAACTTGTTCTTTCGTCCAACAGAGCTACTGCATTCCACGCCCGACAAATAGGCGCAAGAAGCAGAAGAAGGGGGCGATGAAGTAGAAGAGAAAGAGAACGTATATGTCGATTTACGAGGATAATTTTATACTCACGACGCCGAGCTAACCTAGACGATAACAGTTCTTCTATAAAAATATCCATAATGGTTTTTGCGTGTTTAAAGGTGTACTGACATCTAGTTTTCGGAGGCAAGTTTAACTCTGCTATACAAAAATCTTGTATACTCAGACGGCTCTGAGGAAATGTGACACTCAGTAAATGCTGATATTTTATTTGTTCCCGCGCACCGACCAACATCGGCACTAAGTTGACGTCAGGCAACAGAACTAATCCCGGTCACTTCATGAAACAGTCTGGCTAATAGTGACCAAGCACCAAAACACAAAAAAATGACAGCTTGCGCGTCGCCTTCTTGATCGTCTGCTCGCGCCATGCGGTCACTGTCGTCCCGCGTACCTGTGAAGCGAGCTAGCGGAGTCTGAAATAGTGTACGCGCACGAGAATACACGATATACGCTTATCAGAGGGCAACGAAACCATTCGATTTTGAATTTGCCGTCATGGCGCCAATATTCTGCGCTGTGAAATCTAGCGCAATGAATTGAAACGGGAACAATAGGCAAGGTATATGTAAACTGGTAGCGTTACTTCCATTGAAGCCCATAGATCCTTTAGTCGGCGGCTTCTTGGCACCATCGCCATCTACGTGAAGAAGGGACAGCTAACAGCAAAAAAATAATAAAAACTGAAAAAAATAAATATGGCGACACAACCAGAATTGGTAGTGACGTCGCGCATTTGTCCTACGTGGCGCGAAACAAACTTTTTTAATTGACCTGTTACGTGCCTTTATTACTACGCAACTTTATTGCCCCTTGTGCCTCGCTAATTTCATGCGGGAGAGAAAAAAACAAAACAATGATTGAGGAAACAAAATTGTTTTATTAGCCGAATGACATACTTTCAATATGCGCAAGAAACTTCGCAGAGACAATTGTGAGATAACGGTTCACGAGCACATTAGCGTAATAGTTCAAAAACTAACGTTGCCTAATCGTTGAAAACCACTGCAGCGAAACAACAGCTTTGAAAATATAGCTTTGGCAGCCATAAAGTACGGCGTCTCGTTGTTTTAGCCAGTGACGTTCACAGTCACCAAAGGCGAGGGCACGCCTGCCGTGCGCCAGCGAAATCAGTCGGCAGGCACAGGAGCGGCTGTCTACACATTTTGTGAGCTAGTTCAGCTATGAAAGGTCACACCAGTAAACAGCACGTAAAAAATAAGTAAGTAAACTACTGAAGGTGCGCACGATACCACCATGGTAAAGTGAGCGATGCCTCGTTGACCTAAGAAAATGCACCGATCCAAAGAACACGTCGAAGTAAACACAAGCTCTGATCGCAAAGTGCCTGGAAACGCCCCCATAACCATTGGCCCATGTTACCGTACTGCCTGCATGTGCCCGCTGTTTCTGACACCAAATAAAAAAAAATTAGGCACTTGACCACATACGAAAGACTAAAGTTTTATTAATGTAATCTACTAATTTTTTGTAACGAATAAAATAAAACTATTGAAACTAAATAGTTAATTATTTTTTCTTCATTATTTGTTCCCTCCTCACCTAGCCGCGCCTCCATTGTCACCCTATTGTTAGTGTCTGTCGTAATATGTTTCGGGTCGTTTTCGTTCCCACTTTCGCGACCTATTTAGATTCACCTTGCCATGTCCAATGCTTTAAAAGTATTTTACGCCCTTGCCCCAAGACATTTACGACTCATTCGCTTGGAGTGGATACCAGGGCATAACGGTTTAACCCTCAATGAATATACAGATGCACTCACAGTGACCTCACATAATTATCCCACAATTTCTATATTGCCGATGCTTGAATATATCACCGTGACACGCTTTGAAAAATTTGTCATATCAGATCATTTTGAAAAATGTCGCTTGGCAACATCTGATTTTTTTTCACGTTATGTACCCATGTAAAAATCGATGGTGCTCTTCTAGAATGGCGGAGATATCAATTACAAGACTACGATGCTGAGTCCCCCCTCCCCCCTTAAACTTTTATCTACACAGGTCTGGTCTGGCACAGTCTCTCCTATGCCTTCACTGCAACAAGAGTGAATCCCTTCACCATTTCCTCTTAATACGGGTGGCTCTAAATTTATCCCTTCCGGTGGTCCTTTCCTTTGGAGCAACTGAAAAGGGATTTAGCCACAGAAACGTTTTCGAGGCCATATGCGATTTTCTAAAGGCAACAAAAGGAGTATAATGTTAAGCTGAGGCATAAATTCACTTTATTTCAAACCATATTAGCTTGCTCATTTTTTCTTACCTCTATTTTATTTGTAATCTATCGTTTACCAATTGGTTCTTTGTTTAAATATTCGTATTTAAGCAACCCGGTTGGTAAAAGAATTTCATCTTACAAATGAGGCACCATCCGTTTCATGCCCGATCCCCCGTGGAAGGTTGCGCCAGGAATCTGAGGAACAACCAACAACCAACCTTGCAATAGGTACAAATTTCCGCCTATTCCCGTCTCATCCGGCGCTAAGACAAGCGTGGGTAGACTTCGTGCGCCGCAGCCGAGGCGGCAACTGGATTAAGTGGAGTTTACTCTGTTCGCTACACTTCACTCCGAACGCGCACACGCTCAACATGCAGTTACTCACCGACTTTCGACAAAGAACCGACGCCCTAAATGTTATGCCGTCACAACGTTGTGCCCCCCTGCCGCGACAGTTGCCACTCGTGCGGCGCGCAGCAGACGATCGGAGAAGATACGTGCGGACGAGGATACGCCCCGAAAACTTCGCGTGCCGCATACTACCGCCTGATGGGGGGGGGGGGGGGGGGGGAAGTGATTATAAATGAAAGGAAGAGAAAAGTGAGCCCCGTAACTGTCTCTCAGGGGGAGGAAACCTCAACAGTAGCTCACGAGGGATGAAGGTAGAGAAGGGAATAAAAGGATAAGATTAAAACGCAGAGAGATAGAGAGAGAGGAAGGAGAGAGGGAGGCGCAGGGACAGGGAGCGACGGAAGTAAGGAGAAAACAGGAAAGATGCACACGGTTGCAAGAGTCCGAGGACAGGGCACCACTGGCGAGAGTTCTTGTCGGCAACAGGAGATGGCGTAGGGCTAATCGAGTTGGTCAGAGCTACGCTGTTGTCATCGTAGGGGACCCCCGGCAGGAGGTAGCGTGGGACCATCCCAGTCTGCAAGAGCTGCGCTGTCATCGGAGATAGCGAGGGCACAACCGGTCGGCACGGAATCCAGCGAGCGCGTCTTGACCGCCTCATGCCGCTGCTCATACCACGTCGTGACGTGAGGGTCCAGTAGGACACGAAACTATCTTTGAAAAGCACGCTGTACGTAATTTTTCAGGGCACGCTGATGCATACCGGTGCATTTCATACACTCTCGGGGGCTTGGTCTATAATTCGGCTAAAAAACGATAAGTGATAAAGTTCGCGTCAGTAACCCTTTAGGTGTGTTTTCGCGGAAGCAAACACGACGCGCTTCTTGTAGAAATAAGACGCTCTTGTATGCTTCTTGTACATTGTCGTCCTTTATGAAAGGAAACACGCGAACGCGTGACCTGCGCTCTGCGGTGGCTGCCTTCAGCACCATCAACCGAGAAGAGAAGAAAGCATGGAGAAACATACTTACACAAAGAGCGGACACTCCCGTAGGGCCCTGCGGCCCAGCTACTGCGCTGCTTTCAGCGCCACAAGTGGTTGGTCAGACCCAATAATGTCTTCAGCATAAATAAAATAACAAATTTTTTTCTTTCCGAAGCTGGCATTCGAAACCGTACCCTCGCGCTCCGAAAGTGAGTGTCTTT
Source organism: Rhipicephalus microplus (assembly GCF_013339725.1). Lineage (NCBI taxonomy): Eukaryota > Metazoa > Arthropoda > Arachnida > Ixodida > Ixodidae > Rhipicephalus > Rhipicephalus microplus. The sequence continues at coordinate 156,305,585 of NC_051166.1, forward strand.
GAAGGACGTTCTATACTATGTCTTTTGGAGTGGAGGTGCACCCCGATAAGTGACGCCGGTCACCGCCATATTGAAAAAGGAAAGACTCGGAAGCAGACGACAAAGTGCGCTTCGTAGCTCCGCCCTAGCAGTAGCCTTTGGAGACTGTGACATGCTTTTGTAAAGCAGTTGAAGAGTGTACAAGGCCATGGTGATTTCGTTTGTCGTTTATGGCTGCATAAATCGCATTAAGAAGACGCCTGGGATCAATTTTCAGTGTAAGTATTCTCGCTTCGTTCGCTGACGATTGCCTGTTTTTTCGCGTATTCTGTAAATTAGAAACAATATCAAAGATGCGCATGCATGTAATACATGCGTATAGCTGTATGGAAGGTAACCTGAAGCTTTAAATGCTTACTGGCACGACGTTGTTCATCAGTTTTAAGTATACGAATGAAGCACCTACGGTCTATGGCTGCACGTATCAAACATTGGAACGAGTAGGACGTCTGAATGTCCTTTGAATTCCAAGTTTTCTGGTGTTGTCTTACAAGGCAAGATTGACGGCGTGCATGCATATTTTTTAGCGAGTGAATAACAAATTCGGTGCATAATTATCGAGGAAGCCGCAAACGTAGCGAAAAATTCCATGTCGCGATTATCCGTGGTACAGGTTTCTGAAAGACAGTGCGCTGCGTTCTGCCTGGAAACGTGCTGTACGAAGAAATAGTTGGAGGGCTACGGACGGTGATCACCTCTGTTCTATTCACTTCGAAGAATGCTGCTTCGACAGAACGGGGCAGACAACCAGACTGTGGCCTGGCAGTGCACCTTTAATTTTTCCTGCTTTCCGAGTGCATCTGGACAAACCTGTGAGATTCTACCTCCTTGACGTAGCTTCAATAGAATGTAGTGACAAAAATAAGCAATTGCGTCTAAAACAAGATCAGAAACCTTTGAAATCCATTCTATTTTGCCGACGAAATCGAAACTAAAACACCGATAGACGAAGTTGAGTGAGTGGCGTTATATCAAACATCGAACTACCTCGTTTCTAGTCTCTGAAGGCTGCGCTTGCCATGCAACTCACGTCATCAATGGAAGTTGATAAATATTATGCATAACTAACGCCACTGCACTCGTTCTTATAAATGGTTCATTTGAGGTACGTCTCCTGGAGTTTGTCGGTTGCACGCGACATCGGTGCTTCGGGTTTGGTTCCGCCTGTAAATTGGTTAGAATTCGATAACTCTAGAAAAATTACTGGTGACTCCCAGTTTACTTGATTACCTCTCTTTTCCAACTTTAGCTTTAATTAGTTCAACTTCCTTATATATATTCTCTGGTAATTTGCCGACAAACACACAAGTACAAATATAAAAGAGGCGAGCAAATGTCGCGTTCCTCTTGATCTTGAGCATCTGCAGGCGCATTTCTTAAAACACCCAATATATACTACAACCCTTTTGTACCGCAATAGTGCGCCACCAAGCTCGATATGCGAAGCATCCCTCGACAACAGATAGTTCTGAAAGCGTGCAGCTGACATTGGGTGCATGAAATAAATTGTTTTATAAACAAGAAGAGGCATTTATTCGTTGGTGTAACCTAAAAGTGGTTTCCATCTCATTTTTATTGGGGAACTGCCAACCGACGCGCGCAACGAGCGTATTTCATTGCGGTCTATGGCGGTTCCGCCCTGTTTTTCCTCAAGCAATATGGCCGCCGGCGGCTTCCCTTGCTCCCGTTGGCGGCGGCCGGGGCTGCCACTCCAGAAGTTCTATGGAACCTCCTTGGTGTCTTTACCACTAGGCTACCCACCCATGCTTCCGCGAAAGGAATGCATGTACAGCACATCTAAACCACATGAATGTGCCTCTTTGTGCAAAACAAATGCAGAAAGACAACACTTTCCAGTCATACTTTACTGTTTTATGTTGTGATGCGTTGAATGACCTCAGCGGGACATGATGTAGAGAGCATACAAAAAATTGCGCAAGTTCATAAAATTTCTTATTTGCAAAAAATTGATGCCAAAGTTGGGCAACACTTGTCCTCCTGAAGAGGCTATTACAAAATTAGTGGTGACTGGTGGTTACAAATCTTGATAAGGGAGCAAAAGCGAGGATGGGTACGCCATCTATCCATGATTGGTCAGACCCTTTTTTGCTGGGCCGCGAATATAGGCTCCAGTGGCCACTCTTAGTATAGTCTATTTCTCTATGAAGAAAGTACGTTCGCTTTTGGCGTCATCTATGGCCAATCAAGATAACGAATCATGGCCGGTAGACAAGCGCTGCTAGATTACGTTCCCTCACCGCTCGCACGGCGAGCGATATCAGGCGATTACTGCAGCTTGCGCCGTGGTCGCACACAACGTTTGATATGTTGGCAGTTGAGTACGCACTACAGGCGTGAGCATGGAGTGCAATCTAGCTGCGCTTGTGTACCAGCCATAACTCGTTATTTATTTTTTTGGCAACAGATGGCGCTAAAATCGAACGTGTTTCCTTTTGCTGTCGGTTGATGGTGCTGTAGGCAGCCGCTGCAGAGCGCAGGCCACGCGTTCGCGTGTTCCTTTTCATGAAGGACGACAGTGCACAATGTCGTGGATGCTTTATGCTCTGAATGTCTAATTCCTAGATATCGTGGTTTCATAAAAAAAACAGCCCTATTTTTCACTCAAAATACACACGATTTATTGCTCGTGACGTTTCTCCCCATCTGCTGTTCCCAGTACGGTAGCAATCGGAATTTTTCGTTCTAGGTGACCTTTGCACTTTTCTATTTTGTAAAATGTTTGCGGCATGATATCAGTACTATCACTGTCACCAGAATATTCATAAATAGCGAATACAGTGAATTCGCAAGCAGAATAATCTAAAAAAATATTAAAAACTACACTATATTTACGCTGGATCACCAGTTCAGCTCCTCATCCCTTTTTTTCCTCAAGCAATCGTGACTGGCTTTTACTATCTGAGCAACAATGATAACATTACGCGTCTAAGAGTTCTATAACAAGTTTTCCCTAATCGCGACCATGCCACTGAGAAGCGAAGTACAAAGAACTAAACAAAGAGAACGAAACCATAGCAGGCTTAGTGATTCATTTGGCTCTCAACGAACGTATTGCGACGACCACCCTTTTCATATGGGCACCTAGTTTGCACTACCGTTTTTTTTTTACACCGAAGCTGTCGTAGCTCGCCATAGTTTGTGCGGCGCCACCAGAATATTCCTCAAGGAAGTATACGCCACAAGAATGGAGCAAGCCCAATTGACTACCGTGTAGAGGAGGCGCGAGTGTTTTTTATCCTGCAAGAAGCACGATAAAAATTTGAAAATAATGTGATAAAAATCAGGAATATACAATAGAACGTGGAGGTAATTAGGACATAAATACATAAATATATAAAAAACATAGAGAGAGACAAAGAGAGAGAGAAACAAAGAGAAATATATAGACAGAAGCGATATAAAGAGATAGAAAAATGAGATAGAAAAACAGAGCAAGACAGAAAGAGAAAGTAAGAGATACAGGGAAGCCAAGAAGGAGATAGGAAAAGGCAGAGAGAGGAAGAAAGGAAAATAGAGACAGAGAAAGCGAGAAAGAGAACAAAAAAGATAGGTAGAGAAGAAAAAAAGCCGATACAATAAAGGTACATGGAAGAGAGAGAAAGAAAGAGCAAGAAGAAAGAAAATAAAGAGAATAAAGGAAGGCCACCAAGCTACGCTCTTCCTTCATGCTCGGCGCCACAACTGCGAAGCCGCCAAATTTTTTTCCCAGTGAAGACATTTCCTAAAAACTTTGTGGTATTAGCTCTATTGAAGAATAATATCTGCAGCAATGGCATGCAACGCAGATTCGTGGAATAATCTGACCACTGAGAATAATCTTCAATAAACTCATATGCGAGCCATGTATGTCGCATCACTCTTGTGTAGCGATGTGGTGACGATGAATTGTCCAGACCGAAATAATGAACTTCGATTTAGCCGATTTATGTGATTGTCAGACTCCAATCATCCCAGGTAGTGCGCCGCACAATACCTAGAAGCACTGCCGAAGAAAAGATTATGAAATATGACCCATGCGCAAATCAACCCCATGAAAGAAACAAATCACAAGGGGGACCAGGAGCGCGACCGAAAAATTGTTTCAGGAAGGGAGGAAGGGATTTACATTACACTTTATGTGTGTTCGTGAGCGCGTTTGTATATGTGCATGCTTATATACACAAGCGAAATTGAAAAATTTTAGGAAGGGGTTTGAACCCTATTCCTACCTCCCTCCTTGGCTACGCCCATGAGAGCGACAGCTGGGGGGGGGGGGGGGGGGGGGGGTCCGCGCGAATGGTTTCAAAAGGCGCATCACCTAAATGGCATAGGCTCAAATACCGGTGCAGACACCGAGTAAGTTTATCTTTCTTCAAGCTGTGGTAATGGCAAAACCCTTTGTTATACGACACGGCATGACAATGAGAAAAACGTAGTAGCAGGAGTTTCGTCCAAGACGATAGCAGCCATCGTCCGTCTAATGAGATGGGCTGACGTACACAAAGACAACCAATATCGAGTCCATAACTGCTGTCTCTGTAAAAAGCAAACACCTAGACACACACAAACAAGGGCTTGCCCTGCCGCAGTAGTCTAGTGACTAATGTATTCGGCTGCTGGGATCGAATATCAGTGGCGGCGGCTGCATTTTCGGTGGAGGTGAAAACGCTGTAAGCCCGTATACTCAGATTTGAGTGCACGTTAAAGAACCACAGGTGGCCTGGATTTCTGGAGTCCTACATTACGGCATCTCTCATATTCATAAGGTGGCTTTGGGATGTTAAGCCCAACATATCAATCAATCAATAAAAAAGGGCTGCTCACTCTGGATGCTTGTCGAACATGATGGGGAGATACTCGTCGACGGGCACCATCCGGGGCAAGGGATCTGCATCGACGAGCTTGCGGGCACCAGCCAGCGTCAGGGCGTAGCACAGCGTCCAGTAGGAGTAGTCTACGTGGACAAGCCGGGAGGAGCCAGTAACTAGAGGTTCCTTGGAGCCCGACAGCCGCTTGCGGCCAAGGTATCTGCGCACGTGAGGGACACCAATTATGACAGAGTGCGGTTACAAGGCTCCAGTCTGAGCAAGGCGACAACATACATGACAAGGCACGAAAGAAAGATTGTGTAGCATTAACTTATGGCAGTAAGAATATAAAAAGCTCAGCACTCGAGATCGTCAACATTATCAGTGGCAATAGTTTTCATGTCAACGCCGGAAAGGAAAAAAAGCGCCGAATGCATACGATTTGCTTCTTTGTAATGCCATGTCAAACGAATGCACAACATATTTTGGAAGCCTAGACGTGTCGTATACCATTGTCGCATCAGTGAAGTAGACCATCAGAAACGGTAATACTATAAGTAGTTTAGTGCAAGTTCAATATCTAGAAACACGCAACACACTCACACTTGTTTCCACCCATGATACACACACCAAACACTGCGCCTCTGTGTGGTGCGTGTATCTTGAGTAGAAGCCAGTGTGAATTTCCACAGAAGAGCCAAATCAACACGGCGGTCAGGATGCTAAAGAAAGAAGGGTGAGGTACTGACAGGGCAGAAGATACTTAAATATACGTTAGGTGTTTAATACTATATATATATATATATATATATAACATTTTCCATCTCTCATAATCATATGGTGGTTTTGGGACGTTAAACCCAACAAATCATATAAAACATTTAAAAGCTGTCCAAGGCTTCCAAGTTCAGTTGTTCAGAAGGCAAATATGGTTAGACAATCCCGCTCACATGAGATCCCAGTCGAGGTGCCGAACTTCGGTCAGAAGCTCCCCAATTTTTGTCCGGAAATACGGCTCGAACCGGATGTCATCCTCGAAGATCAGGGCAATGCGGTGCTGATTATCGATCATCTACGACAGGCAGAGGGACAAGGCATCAAAAACAAATTTTAAATCGAAAAGGTGCACTCTTGCTAACAGATGACCAAAAAAAAAAGTCAAAGAAGAAAAAAAAAGAAAAAAACGAGATTTGGAATGCGCTAACGTTAATTAGCTTTAGGTGATTCAAATAAAGTACTGTCGTGCTTTGCCCGATATGTGCAATAATCAATATGTGCAACGGTCACCAAGTCTCCTTGAAATGCCGCTTTTTTCTGGTGAAGAGCGACAATGGTCATAAACCTTAATTCGGCCAAAGTTCGAATACGCTGCCTCTTTGTAGGACCCAACGCAAACAGAATTAACCACTGCCTTAGAACTCGTTCAGAATAACCGCGCTTGTTTCATTCTAACTACAATCGCATTGTCAGCATATCAGCCATGAAAGCCATCCTTTCTTTTACATCTTTAAGCACACGTCGAAAAATTGCTGGCCTCAACTTGTTTCATAATATATATTATCATCCAAGTATTCACGGCGCACTCCTTCTACCACAGTATGTGTTCCACTGCATTGGTCATCGCCATAAAGTAGGTGTTCCACTTTCAAAAACGAAAACATTCTCCCAATCATTTTGACCATGCATGCACCGCGATCGAGTGGAACCATCTTTCATCTGAATAATTTACATCAATCACCAACAATAAATGTTTTTGAGAAGCACTAACCAATGTTATTTAAATATATTAGCCCGTTTTGCTTTACTTTTATTATTACTCACTGTGTTCGTTTTACTGGTGTATATATGTATGTATTTTTCCCACCCCCTTCTGTAATGCCTTTGGCCTTGAGGGGTAAAATAAATAAATAAACATAAATGAAAGTCATTGACTCATGTTGTCTGACTTCGCGAAACGGTACATTAGCTGCAAGGAACGCCGCGAACGCGACTTACGATCACTGTTTGATTGACTTTTTTGTTCCCTTTTTTTGTAAAGGTGCATTTAGGGGGACGTTTATTGTCTATGCCTGGCGCCAGCTACTTTTCTACGACACGATGCTGTTGGCAACAATAGTGCATGTGACTGACCCCACGATGTTATTTGACGGGATCATATGAGGCTCTTGTGGTTGAACGAAGAATACGCATACGTAAAACACACCCACATACACACCTGCACGAACAAACACACACATGGGCGCTCACACACACACACACCACACACACACACACACACACACACAGACACACACACACACACACACACACACACACACACACACACACACAACACACACACACACACACACGTGCAAACACACACATACATGCGCACACCCGTAACAAGTGTACCTTTAACAAATTTCTATCCCATGGCAGCAGCTGTGGCGCGGCGCCAATTTTCTGATTTTCTCCAAGCGTAAATGTACGACATGCACACGAGCCTAATAAGGAGAAATCAGGGGTATTATTAGTGTATTCAATGACAAACTCACGTCCTTCCAGATGTTGTAGTGGCTCATGAAACACCCAATTTCACCGGCAGTGATCGGTCTGTAATGAAAAAAAAATTCATTGAATTCACGTGAAACACAAAGAGGAAGAAAATATCACACTGCGCACAGCTTTCCCGAAGCTGCACTTTTGTAAACACGTCGATGAAGTGAAAATATGCCGCGCAATTTAGTGCTGACAAGGCAGAGTTATCTCGTAGATTAGCGAGCTAATTCAACTAATTTGAACCTCAAAAAAATTGCAGGCAGACAAAAAGGAAAGAAAACACTAGATGCAGTAGGCGTAAATGTATGTGGCGTGAGGGCGGGGGTATTAGAAGTTGTAAGCTGATCTATCCTCGCGAGATTTTCACGCAATTGAACTACCCCGATTCCTCCTTTCAGATTATTCTGAAGACATGATCAATTAAAAAAAAAAAAACGAAGCGCGGACAGCAAGCCAAAAAGGGGCGTGCAGCGCGATGGAACAAGGTACAGTCAACAACAAAAGTTTGTGGACCACGCGAACGTGTTTCAAACTATGCCAAACTGTCTGTCCGCGCCACCTAGCGGTGCGCTATCTACCATCAATCGCACTGCTAGGCTGGAAGCAGGTCGTGTTATTCACTGCCTTTTCAATTTTCTATGCAGCCACGTAACGCATCGTTAGTTTGCAGTTTTCACGCGAGCGCTTATCTGCAGTATGACTGTCATATTGCTGTTTTCATCGCAGGACAAAAGCTACCACAGCGTACGTGCCTCAAACGGCGTTCAGTTGGCTAAGGTACCACTTTGTGATAAAGATTGTGACTGATAGCAGTTGTGATAACAGTTGTGATATTAGTTGCTGCTGTCGAGGCAACCTGTGAGCCTGTAAACGCAGATGCCAAAAAGCGTGTCGCGTTGAAAGGTGAAAGATGAAAAATAGTTGCACCCAGTCGGAAAAGACACAGGCCATAAATTAAAGGAGGGATGCTTCTGGGGCGCACTGCGTAGCTGTCGACCGGCGCTGAAGTAGCTGAAGTGTCGCGAAGAGGATTTTGGCCACGCGCTCGAGCAGTCTGTAATCTTTTGTGGCCGACTGTAAATGCCAGTGGCCCTTAAGCTATTCGGCGTACTTTGCTGTGACAGCCCCGGCCACTCACATTACGACACAACGCCAGATTATAAGGGTCACTCATTACCAATTCCATGCGAGGTCTCTAACATTTAAACTTTTCGAGAGTAGTCGTGACAGCACCTTCCCGAATGTCCAGTGCCGACGCGGAAACACGAAACCATCCACCCTGTTGTGAAGCGACCGTAAGCGTTCGAGTGCTTAATTGGAGAAACATTTTCGGTCTTTCTCAAGTTCAGCACGCTCAAGCAGATTTAGTTCAATATAACCACAGGTCTCAAAAGTAGGGCGCAATGACGTCGCGGTAAGTGTAGTCTTCTAAAGACATGTTAGTGTACATGCTACAGGTTTAAGAGCACAGCAAAGGGACGTACGTAACTTCTGGCCCCGAATGCCTTAGGCTCTGAAATCAAATTATAATACTTGTATTGCGTTGGCGAACTTCTCTCGTTCGCAATACGTAGAAATAATTACGAGTGACTGAAACATCTGCTCATATTAGCAATTCAAACATAGGCGCTTTTCTTTTGCTTTATTTTTTTCTTGTGTTTGTGAAAAAGAAACCCGTATGTGACAAACAAGCCATTTAGGCAGTGGCATCTTCCCCCTTCCCACATTTAGCCTTTTCTATATTCTGTAGCTTTGTGCACCCCTGCCTAAGGTACTAAGGCACTCGGCTGCTGACCCGCAGGTCGCGGAATGGATTCCCGGGCGGCGACGGCTGCAGTTTCAATGGAGGCGAAAATGCTGTAGGCCCGTGTGCTCAGATTTAGATGTACAGCGGTGAGCACTGTTAGGATGAACACGTGAGCGCGTGGCCGACGGCACTGTCAGCGCCCCGTTACGGCCATCACTGGAAACATTGCGCATGCGCATCACGCCTTCCGCGAAATAATTGTTCCACCGCGCGCATGACGTCATGAATGCACTTGTTCGTCGTCTGCTAGCCCCATTTTTGTTTTCTAAGCCCATGCACTCTGCATTTTAAGATTTCTTTAAACATCTGTGCTTGAACAGAACAAAGCAAAAAAAAATTGTATATATATAGGGGCGTGTCTATTAGTTTCCTTTCAAAGTTGTTGTGCATGCAACACTGTATATAAAACAACCAAACATCTTTTGCGGCCATTCATTCTGTCGCCAGATCGTATTATGGCTAGGGTTCCTGATGATGAACGGCGCTCAATTGTTGATCTTTCCCTGAAAGGTTATTCCCAGCGGTATATTGGCGCTTTAGTTAACAGGCCCCTGAAGACTGTGAACAGGATAATTCAAGCCTACAAGAATGAAGGTCGCATTCAGGATGCTCCCCGCGCGCCCCACCCTAAAGCTACCACAGACGATGAAGACGCCCTCATAGTTGCAGCAACTGTTCGTAACCCTTTCTTGCCAGCCCCAGCAATACACGAGGACTTAGATTTGGACGTTTCGGACACCACTGTTCGACGTCGCCTGCGTACTGCGGGCCTTCGCAGTCACGTCGCAGCGCAGAAGCCACTACTAACGGCGGCACACAAGGACGCACGACGGCAGTTCACTGAGTTGCACGAAGCATGGACATCCGAAGAGTGGGGTCGCGTCATCTTTTGGGAGAAGTCGACGTTTTCGACGCGACAAGACCAAAGATTGCGTGTTTGGAGACTACCAGGCACACGGTGAGGCAAACTTCCTGCTTTGGAGAGAGAGAGAAATAAATAAAAGGAAGAGACAGGGAGGTTAACCCAGACGAACTGGTTTGCTACCCTGTACGGGGGTGGGGAAAAGGGTCGGAAAGAGGATAGATATAGAGAGATATAAAACAAATTAGAAAAAACCACATGCACACACATTCAGGGAGTTCCGATCACAGTCGTTTGGACAGGCCGGTTGAACGCAAGAAGCGCAGGAGCGCCTTCACAGCCTTCTTCTGCGACATGAAGTCCTGTCGGCAGCGCAGGATTCTTTCTTCCGAAAGAGGCTGGTTGTCCAGTTCATCTAGAGTCTTGCAGAGTGACTGTCTCTGCGAGCAGCATTGTGGGCATTCACACAGAATGTGCCAAGTCATTTCATCACTGCCACAATGGTCGCATGCAGCAGTGTCAGCCATTTCTATGCGGAACGCGTACGCATGGGTAAATGCGACACCCAACCATAATCTGGACAGCATAGTAGCGTCTCGTCGGAGTAATTCTGGAGGAATTCGAAGACTGAGAGTTGGGTCTAAAGTACCTAACCGTGCATGGATGAAATGTGACTCGTTCCATTGTGACGTGGTGCGCTTGCGAGCAAGCATGCGGAGTTTCCGTGCAGCGTCAGTTCTGGAAAGCGGAATTGATATTTCGTCACTTTCAGTATGGGCAGAACGGGCAGCTCGATCGGCCCGTTCATTGCCAATTATTCCACAATGACTTGGAAGCCATTGAAAGGCCTGCTTTGAAAAGCAATTGTTTTAGTTAACGTCAAAATGCTACGCAGGAACGACCCAGACAACGTGCAAGGTGTTTCTGCCAGTGGGAGATCGAGTGTGAGTGTGTGGGGTGCTGTTTCAAGATATGGTTTAGGGCCCCTGCAACGTATACGTGGACACTTATCGTCGGAACAACACTGCAACATTTGGAACAATGTGCTGTTGCCATATGCGAACAGTTTATTCCCCGATAGTGATTACCTGTTCCAACAGGACCGATCACCGTTACACACGGCGCGGGCTGTCAAGGAGTTCCAGGCGGAGCAGCACATGCAGCTACTGGAATGGCCTCCGAAGGGAGCGGACGTGAATGTGATAGAAAACGTATGGGGCCGTCTGAAAGCTTCTTTGTCAAGGAAGCCCCTTTATTCCGCGACTTCGGACCAGTTGAGGGCGCAAGTCAGCAACGAGTGGGAAAGGCTGAAAGCCGATCGGGAATATGTTCGACCACTGTACGACTCGTTACCGTCCAGAATAGCTGCAGTCGTTGCTGTAAGTGATCACATGACTCGCTATTAGATTTGCTCATGTTTTTATATTTGTTCTCATGGTCTTGTTTAACTTGAATTGCAAAAGTGCAATTTTCTTGAATAAAAAGTTTAATAATTACCCCTCTTACACTCACTTTTTTCCTTCACGCGCCAATCTTCGATCTAGATGGACCTTGAAATGCAAAAGGTATCAGCTCAGCGAACAAAAATGGCGCCTAGTAGACGACGAACAAGCGTATCGATGACGTGATGCGCGCGGTGGAAACAGTGTTTCGCACAGCACATGCTGCGCATGTGCGATGTTTCCAACAATGGCTGTTACGTGGCGATGATAGTGCATTCGGCCACGCGCTCGCGTGTTCACTCTTACAGTGCTCACCACTGTACGTTAAAAAACCCTCTGTGGTCGAAACTTCAGGAGCCCTCCACTACAGCGTCTCTCATAATCGTATGGTGATTTTGGTACGTTAAACCTCGCATATCAATCATTTATATCTGTATCGTTTGAACAAACTGCGTATCCAGATGCTGTTTTCTTTCGGCATATGCTTTGAAAAAATTTGTGCTGTGCTATTTCTGAACAAAATTTTCAGAAGTACTGTGCTGAGAAAGCTGTGATAAGCACGCTTGACAAAAAAAATTAGATTGAACCAACCTCCAGCATGCTTACGCGCTGGCGACGTTAACAAGAAAACTTTGAGTCGGAGCACAGCAAAATCTGAAGAACACACCTGATCTTGTGTCAATGAAGTGGTGTCGGTCAGGTTTTAACTACCTACTGTTCTACAAATCAATTGAGAAGTGACAACGCAGACGCAAACAAGATACGTAAGTTGCTATACCGCATGCCAGTTGACCCGTACGTTAGCATTCCCAATCGAGACACGAATACGTCGCGCACAACTTCCAATTACACACCACTCCTGTTATACTTATCGATAAGCTTAACGGCAAGTAAGGTCCACGAGGAAGGTATGATTCAGCGATCAATCGAAGGACTGAATTGCGGGCTGTGAAGCGAACCTCAAGCACCGACTGCACATTTAGGGTAGCGCCGAAGTCAGCACTAACACGCAAGTTTCCCGTATAGAGTGAAGACGTAAACGGCGGTTTGCGTGAAGTCACTGAACACATTCACCTCCGTACCGAGCGAACACAACCGTGACAAAACGAGAGCGATGAAACTATGGTGGCCACGAAAAGAGTATGCGAGTACATGGGGATACTCGCCGCACCTGATAGATTCACAATCACGCCACTTTTACGCAGTTCGTTCATAGCTATCGATGTCCATAAGTTACTTCCAGTATACTCTTGAAGGAACACACACATATTTCAATTCAGGCGAACGTAACACGGCATCGGCGCAGAAAGATCGGTCTTATCTTCACACACGCTAGTAAAGCTCTAGACAGCCTTGAAGGAAAATGGCCGCCGCCTCTAAATGTTGCCCGCGTGAAGCCTACATTTGCGGTACTCTGAAATTTTTTTCCAGCGACTCTATTTTTTCAGGTGCGAACAACGCGTCCCGTGCAGATCACCAAAATCGAAACTGGGGGTCAGTGGCCGCCGAAGTTATCAGTCAAAAATTTCGGAGGACAGGTTTTTTTTTGCAATAATTGGCAAATGTCGCCCCCCAGTGACCCCCCAAAAACATGGCACGAGTGACGTTCCCGCCGCTGCGCATGCACATATTAGCCTCCTAAAAAAGTAATTTGGTAATTTAGGGAAAACAGTCGCTGCAACCAGGAATCTAACCCACGACTTCCTGCTATCAGCAGCAGCAATACACGCCATGCAGCCCCTGAACCACACCTGGCGACGGGTGACGTTCAGTTCAGTTAAATTGCTTCGTTGCATTGATATACCAGTTGACGGCAGAAGTTTAGTTTTCTGCGCACCCTTCTGACAAAGAAAACAAGCCGCTTGCTCCAAACACCACTCCCAGACTTGTATCAACAACAGCTCATTAAAAGGTGTTCTTTTACGGAGCCGGGTGAGTACATACGCAACCACAGCAGACCAGGGTGCACGACATACGCGCTAAAGAAAGTTGTCTGTGTACGGAACGTCTAAGGTTAAACAACAAAAAATAAGGTTTCCTATATCATAAAAGAAACTGATATGCAACAGACAACATAAAGTATCGAATCATTAAATAACCTAGAAAGCGTCGTGAAAGCGCAGCGCGCACCACAAAGTTGCATCTATAGCGCGTGCGCTTCTTCGCCCGCCTTGTGAGCTGCTTGAGGACTACATTAGTAGATTTACACGCATTAGAGGCAGGAATTGTTCTGCTTCAATAGGGCGTTTTGACAGTATAGCGTTAGCAAGTTACGGAAATATGCCTTGGTACTACAGTACTGATCCTCCTTTGTCACTCAATTGTGCTTTAGCCGCTCCTATTGTTCCAGTTCCAGTGCATCCCCCTAACGACAGGCTACTCGTTAAGAATGCGTAGGCTGAGAGGTGACAACTACATGGTAATTTTTGAAGCTAAAAAAAAAACAGTTGTGGTGTTACGGTGCCCTCACTGAAATTAAGAGTGGCAAAAACACTACAATTGAGAAAGGTGTAGTGGTACGGTAATATCATACTGTATTTCTGAACCGTGTTTCTGAAGTTGTTAAAAGCTCTAGTGACAGTAACACCGTATACCGTTTACGCGTTGGTGTTATAGTTCTGTTTTAAGTGTACTGCGATTCAAAAAAGTCAAGCTGCATGAGGTAGGTGCGTACGTTAACATGAAGAAATAATTGTGGTGGCGAATACGAGTTTTGCACAGTTAAATAGCTACGTTAAAATCACGACGGTATTGTCTTTCCGAACTTACCGCGCAGTCAATTGACACTGGTAAAAGACTCTTGCGTTTACATTGGCAAGAACATAAATGTAGCAAGGTCACATGCTATGACAGTTTCGCATTCGGTACTCTTTCTGCGAAGATATATATATTATTATTCGCACTATGCTTAACTTCACACGCATTAAATATTAAAATTGTGGAGGTTTAACAACCCAAAACCACGATGTAATTATGAAAAACACCGTAGTGGAGGGCTTCGAGAATTTTGACCACCTGTGGTTCTTTAACGTGCCCTTCAATCTAAACACATGGGCCTTAAGCGTTTTCGCTTCCATCAAAACTGCGGCAGCCGCAGCCGGAATTCGATCCCGCGACCTTCGGGTTTGCACTCTAGCGTCATAACCACAACACCACGACGGCAGGGCATTACGCACGCTTCAAAGTAAAATATACGCGAGAGCTACAGCCATAGCAAACGTAACAGTCTCGGTAACTGACAATTATCAAGCACCATAGAAAAACGTGACTATTGCAAAGCTGACGTGGACATATACTTTCCCTGTTAATATTCTTTTTCTTTTACAATGTGATCTACTTGAAGAGCGCATGAATATTCGCAACGGCTTCGACGAATTGCGTTTTCCAATATAATTTCAACATAACTTATCTGCATATAGCACACAAACTTTACTAGATACTCTAGGTGGAAGACCAGAAACACAATAATGACGCTTTCTCAGCTGTTACAAGAAAACCCTGATGCTTTCTGCACTAACAAATATTCGTGTTTAGAATTCTTCATAAAAATTTATTTTTTATGTTTAACGAAAGTTCTATAGGTGTCAAAATATGGCCACTGAGCGACACAGAACGTTAGGTATCGCATACATCAGTGCAGCATTACGGCCGAGCAAAATTATTTCTGAGCCCTCCACTACGGCGTCTTTCATAATCATATAGTGGTTTTGGGACGTTAAACCCCACATATCAATAAATCAAAATTATTTCTGACTGAACGATCCACATATACCACCTTTTTATTGTTTGAATATTACAGATGTATTGATGTTACTGAAAGCTATACAGTGAATGTAAATTATTGGGGCATACTAAAGCGATTGAAACGTGCAGTATCAAACGCAAAATTTCAACGACGTGTTTTAGGAGCCATACTTGATCGTCTTTATGCAAGCCCATTGTCCGAAAAGAAGATTATGGAACTTTGATGCACAATTTCGGGCATACACAAGGTCATGAAATCCGTATACTGAGCTACCTCAAGGCGACCGGACTATACGAGCGTTTGTAAACTATACGAGCTTGAGTTCGTGTTCTGTGTGCTTTCACTGGATGTTCATGCCCGCTTTTTCTCTTGTTCTTTCTTTTCTATCTCATCTGGGCTGCAGACCCGAAGATCGCGGGTTCCATTCCGGCGGTGGCGGTCACATTTCGCTGGAAGCAAAGTAGTACAGGCTTGTGTAATGTGCAATGTAAGTGCACGTTAAAAAACAGAAACACGACAATGCCTCCCTAGTTGCCCGTCAGCAGCGGCAAGCGGTAGATATAAATAGCTTGCCGTTTGAACGGTGAAAGACGTGCTCCAGTGGCTCAGTGGTTAACGCCTCGCACTCACGATTTAGAGAATCCACGTTCACTTCCCCTCGCGCCGGAGTCTTTTTTTCTCTCTCTCTCTCTCCTCTCTCTATACACACACACACACCACACACACACACACACACACACACACACACACACACATATATATATATATATATATATATATATATATATATATATATATATATATATATATATATATATATATATATATATATATATATATCCGTGTCGGTGAGGTGGACGACGCGTTGGCCACAGAAAATAGCCGCGGAGGCAGAAGAAAGAAAAATCCCATCCTAAAATAAGTCGGTGAAAGTAGCGGGACAGGACAGCAAACTGGTTATGATGGCGGATGGCGTCGATGAAAACACGCACAGTACAAAACGCGGAAGGGCGAATGACGTTCCCCTGGGCAGCGACTAACGTGGGACCATCGTAAGGCATCGTTACTTTCTTTAAATGTTCACACAAATCAGCCCGTATAACAGACAATGTCGCACCTGTGTCCACCAAAGCATCGACTTGCACTCCTTCTACTTCCACAGAGACCATGTTACATAGGCCTGATGGAGGAAATTCAGTTCTAATTGGGAATGCAGTTTTTCCTCCACAAACTGCATTATTTAGTTTTCCGAATGAATATCAGAGGAGGATGAGGCGGCCGAAGCAGAGAAGTGGAACGGCGGAAGGGCGAAGGCGAGCGGCGTCTCGTGTTTCGGCTGTTTCGTGGTGCAGTCGATGCCGGAGGAGACGGAGACCGGTGCGGGGGCGACGAATAACGCCAACCTTGATAAGAGGCCCCACTGTACAAATCCCGTTCACGCATGTCGTTCCGACGCTCATCTTGCTGGCGCTTTCGGCAGAAACGAGATATGTGGCCGCGATAGCCACAGTAGTAGCAGACAGGGCGGGACGAGTGCCAAGGTGGGGAGTAGAAGGCGTTCGGGGACCCTGGAGACAGCGCGGTCAGGTGGGCCGAAGAAGGCTCAGGGGGCATCGAACGGTAGTTCACCGGGGCAGCGGCAGCGACCGACGCGTACGATGCTAGCGGCAACGTCGTGTTTACCTCGCTGGGAGGCATAGCAGTGACCTGCGCGTAGGTTCGTATGGGCCGAGACGAGGGTGACTGGACGTGAGCCGGAGAATTCAGAGATGTCAGTTCCTCCCTGATAATTTCGCGTAATGTCGCTCCCGTAGACTGTGGAGAACACGGTGGAGAAGGTGGGAAGCCCATGTTCTGCAACTCTTCACGTATTATGTCTTTTATGAGGTCACGGAGAGATCTGTTAGATTGTTCACCTATGTCTGGTTGTAGACGAACAGAGTCCAGAGTATCGAGGGGCTGACATGTCGTGACGACGTCGGCTATGGTAGCCGGGTTCTGAGCAACCATGGCATTGAAGGCAACATGGCCTATGCCCTTCATAATGTGGCGTACTTTGTCGGACTCCGGCATAGATGATTTGGCCCGCCGGCAGAGCGCAAAAACGTCCTCGATGTACGACGTGTACGACTCAACGGGATGTTGTTGGCGAGTGTCGAGGGTTCTCTTCGCGACTGCGGACCGAATGGCCAGTGTGCCAAAAACATGACGTAGCTGCTGCTCGAAGGTAGCCCAGTCAGATATGTCGATTATGTGGTTAAAGTACCACGTCTTTGCCACACCAGTCAAGTAGAAAGATACGTAGCGGAGCTTGGCGCTATCGTCCCAGCGATTAGCAACACTCACGCGGCTGTACTCATCGAGCCAGTCTTCCACGTCTTCCCCGCGACGTCCGGCGAAGAGAGGGGGATCTCGCTGGTGGCTGTGTACGTACACAGGAGGCGCGGCTGAAGACGGCGGGAGAGAGATGGCAGCAGTGATGGTAGCAGCGCCGGCAGGCTCGTTCTGTGTCATGCTGCCAGGCAGGGAGGGGGGGGGGGCGCAATCGGCGGCCTGAAC
>NC_051166.1:156325887-156600887 GCF_013339725.1 Rhipicephalus microplus
ATATTGCCAATGGTGACGTCCTCATCACCCCTTCCAGCAGCTGCCTAGCTCGCGGCGTTGTAGTCCCCTCCAGCCTGGTGCGGTTCAAAGACAGTGCAGCGATAATCATTGGCCTGAACCCTACCCCAGAGCCCGTCCTCCTACCCCAAGGTTCTGCAGTGTCATGTTATGTGGATACCCAACCGGTTTTCTTTGGTCTCTCTTGACGCCTTGACAGCTCAGCCACAACACGCCCAGTCTGTTACGTCCTCCTCCTTTGCTCCCGGGATAAATCCTGACCTTTCTGCTTCTCAGCGTGAGGCGTTGCTGAATTTGCTCAGGAAACACCAGGCCTCCTTCGACGCCAATGCTTCGGCACTAGGACAGACCACAGTTGCGCATCATCGCATCGACACTGAAGGTCAGACTGTTGTACGCCGTCGTCCCTACCGAGTCTCCTTGGCCGAGCGCAAAATCATCGAGGAGAACGTGACCGATATGCTAAACAGAAACATCATACGACCCTCTACCAGTTCTTGGTCATCACCCGTTGTGTTGGTACAAAAGAAAGATGGATCGGTACGATTTTGTGTTGATTACCGCGCGCTCAACAAGATTACCCGAAAGGATGTATATCCGATGCCCCGTATAGATGATGCACTTGACTCATTGCAAGGCGCCCAATACTTCTCCACCCTTGACCTTCGGTCCGGGTATTGGCAAATACCAATGGACGAAGCAGACAAAGAAAAGACCGCCTTTTCTACGCCGGACGGTCTTTACGAGTTTAACGTAATGCCATTCGGTCTATGTAATGCTCCAGCCACATTTGAAAGGATGATCGACACTGTTCTTCGTGGCCTCAAGTGGAAAACTTGTCTAAGCTACCTCGATGATATCGTCGTGTTTTCTTCCACTTTTGATGATCATCTGCAACGCCTAGATCAAGTGCTTACATGTCTCTCCAACGCTGGACTTCAACTAAACACAAGGAAGTGCCATTTTGGCAACACAGCTATAAAAGTACTAGGACATCTCGTTACTAAAGATGGCATCCAGCCCGATCCGGACAAAATTTCCGCAGTCCTCAACTTTCCGCGACCCTTTCGCTCCAAAGAACTACGCAGTTTTCTTGGACTCGCATCGTACTTTCGCCGCTTCATTCGCAACTTTGCAACTATTGCCGCTCCTCTCCACAAGCTCCTTGCTAGTACCGGTTCCTTCGATTGGAATGATCAATGCGAAGCCTCATTCCAAGAACTCAAGCAGGCACTGACATCCCCACCGGTGCTTTGTTATTTCGATGACAAGGCACCTACGATATTACACACTGACGCGAGTGGACAAGGAATCGGCGCCGTACTGCTCCAGCGCGACCATGCCTTTCGCGAGAAAGTTGTCGCGTATGCAAGCCGCACTCTGACCACTGCAGAGAAGAGGTACTCGATAACCGAACAAGAGTGCTTGGCTGTTGTCTGGTCCATCCAAAAATTTCGTCCGTACCTACATGGTCGACATTTTACTGTTGTGACAGACCACCATGCTCTTTGCTGGTTGTCCACAATCAAAAACTTGTCGGGACGACTTGGCCGCTGGATTCTCCGATTACAATCTTATGACTTTGACGTCATCTACAAGACTGGAAGACAACATCAAGATGCCGACGCTTTGTCACGATGCCCTTTGCCGCAGTTTTCGGTGCACGTCACATCCCCTTGTCAAATTGGCTATACGGAGGACGCATCGTCGATATCATCCATTTCTTCCCTACCTTCATCCACCCGTCCGTCAGCACTTGCTACTCACCAGCGAGCCGATTCTTATTGCACTGACATCATTGGTCGGCTTACCGGTGCTTCGTCTTCCCCTAATGCCAGGCTCCGGAAACAACTCCGACTATTCAAGTTGGAGGACGATGTGCTATATCGATACATTTTGCACCCGGAAGGCCACCGATGGGTTCCCGTCGTACCACGAGCACTACGCACTGAAGTTCTGCGCGCTTCCCACGACGACCCGACGTCAGGACACTTGGGTTACTACAAAACATACGAGCGCATCCGCAGTCGATTTTTCTGGCCAGGTCTTTCCACGACAGTAGCTAAATATATTGCCTCGTGCGCACTTTGCCAACACCGCAAGCGGCCCACTACTCCTCCAGTCGGGACCCTACAACCACTTCCTTGTCCATCGGAGCCGTTCTCTGTCGTCGGAATTGACCTCTTCGGGCCCCTCCCAACTACATCAGACGGCAAGAGGTGGATAGTCACCGCGGTTGATCACTTGACCCGGTACGCTGAGACGGCCTCAATCACTTCAGGAAGTGCTTCGGAAGTAGCAACTTTCTTCTTGAATGCTATTTATCTACGTCATGGAGCCCCTCGTGTCCTTTTGAGCGACCGGGGAAAGGCATTTCTTTCAAGCACGCTCAGTGAAGTTCTTCAAGCATCAAAAACAGTTCATAAAACAACATCTAGCTATCACCCGCAAACCAATGGCTTAACGGAAAGATTTCATCGCACGCTGTGTGACATGCTGTCCATGTATATCCGACCGGACCATCGCAATTGGGATGCCATACTACCCTTTGTCACGTATGCATATAATACGTCAGTTCAACGAACCACAGGCTATTCTCCATTTTTCCTAGTATACGGACGCCAACCGACATCACCACTCGACGTTTCATTCTTTTCTGGCCCCGTCAACTCTTCACCATTCGTTTGCGACCAGTTTCTGTCCCGCGTTGCTCGATGCCGTCGTCTTGCCCGCGTAAACACCGAAGCTAGCCAAGAAGATCGCAAACATCGTTACGATGCCACTCACCGCGTCGTTCTCTACCGCCCTGGCGACAATGTACTTCTGTGGACTCCTGCGCGAACGCCTGGCTTATGCGAAAAGTTTGAGTCACGCTATCTTGGCCCTTACAAAGTTATCGAACAGACCTCACCGGTGAACTACCGTGTCACACCTGTTCATGTTCCCACTGACCAACGCTGCCGCGGGACAGAGATTGTGCATGTTTCGCGTCTCAAGCCCTATTGTATGCGTTCCACAGCGTGATTCGCGGCCAGGCTGGCCGCTTCCGTCGACGGGGGAAATTAGTGTGAGAATTCATTGTACGTCATCTTCCTCATCTATCAATTATCATCATCAGTCTTCGGCACGTTCCTCTTCATGATCGGCGCCATTTTGCTGTTGCTTCAATAAAGCGTCAGCTGCACCGTTGTATTTCAATATATATATATATATATATATATATATATATATATATATATATATATATATATATATATATATATATATATATATATATATATATATATATATATATATATATATATATATATATTGAGCGACGCCGACTTTGCCACCGGCGGCAAAATAACCTCCCTTCATTTCCCCTTGGTTTCTTTCTCTCTCTGTTTCTCTTAGTCGGCATCCTGCGTCGGCGGCGTCGACGTCCCGCCCCATCGGGGACGAGTATGGAACACAACCCCAGCACGTGATGATGTTCCCAAATGACGTCAGATATAGCCAGCAATTGTGAATTCATGATAACGCAATCATGAAGTCACTGTGACGTCAGATGACGTAACGTAAAATGATGATGTGATGACATGACATCATAACTTGGTAAAATGGTCAAATGTGATCCGATCAAGGTGGCAACGCAAAATTGGGTGAGGCGCCTCCGATCTTGGAGGCAGTGCATTACCACGTTAGGCTCCAAGCGCTTTCGAAGGGTGGAGCGCTGGGATCTGTGCCTCGACTGTGAAGAAAAAAAAAAGATGGGTTTCACCTTCGAGTCGCCTTAACTGAATGCATGAGGGACCTTGTGAGTTTTATAAATTCATTATTCACCTATTAATATTTAGCAGGTACACGGAAACTCGCCACTAAAATGGACAAGTTTGTCAAGTGCGTCCCCTGAAGATATCAACCTGTGATAGGGCACTTCATGAGCCAACGTTACCTTTCAGTACCCAAAGGCCTTATGTCAGGCGTGCGCTGGGGCGATTGGGCATCGAGCTAATATTTATGATAGCTAGAACTAACGAGTCTTGCGAAGCTTTTAATCGTCCCAGAAATCTACGGGGCGACAGATAATGCACGGATAGCTGTTCAAGCTTACTGGATTTAACCACATCCTGTGGACACGATACTCCTTCCACGGCGTGCACTCATGCCGAGATCTCGACTAACATGTATGCATCTAACCTATCGATTGTGGCGCATGCCAGTAGCACTCCTGGGTACCTTCACCAAGCTTCATCTTCTGTTTGCACCTACGAAGAGCAGCTGTCTCGAGAATAACCATGCCTTTGGGTAATTTACCATGGCCAAGAAACCCTAAGCGCACGGCTAGTTCTGCCTGAACAGGCCACCCCGACAATGTAAGGAATGAACAAAAACTAGAGATTTACTCCAAGCTGTACTTCAACATAGAAGTACCCTGCTAACAGGATTGGTGGTAGTTGGCCACCATTGAGACGCCACAATTGCATGTTTGGCGTGGAGACATAAAAACAAAATGTAGGCGCTCACTCAGTTATTCAGGTTGCAGGCGCCAGTGAGTGTTATACTTGCGCGAAGGACAACTGTTTTCTGCCACCTCTCTCTTCGGCAAGAAAACATCGATAAACTCAGTGCACGCATAGACAAATAGCTGCCATTCGCCGACCCAAAGTATATGAACCTGGATACTGAAACATGCTGTAATAAACCCCTGTAGCACGGACAATATACATAAAGTCGTAACTGAATGTATAAGAACAGCGCAACCTAGAAATAGTTACTTCGTAACTACTGAAGCGAAAAAAACACGGACAGAAAAGAACGCTTCCGTAGTTACGAAGTAACTACTTCTAGGTTGCGCTGTTGCTACATTCAGCTATGTCCTACCAACTTGCCCAAGTTTCCACGCTGTATAAGGTCATTTAGAGTGAACGCACTTCGCCAGCAATGTCATTAGCAGGCTGCCACCATTCAACGTTCAGGGAGACATCCAGAGGAATTTTGTCGGGCGAGGAAACATGACTTGCTGCGTCACTCGAGCAGCAACTGCGAACTTCGTTTATACAAGCGCGGTGGCGAGCGCTGGCACGCGCTTTCTCGACATACAACAGTAGACGGCTCGTATAAACGTGCGGTGCTCTTACCACTCATCTCGCGTTGAGACAACAGAAAGCGCGAAAGCCACTTCACCGTATTCGCTTAAAGTGACCCTGCCACACTTTTCCAAGTAGCCATAGAATGACTTCAGTAAAGGAACTTATTGCTTCATGAATTTACCACCGCAAAAGTTTTTTAGAATTCGTCCAGTACGAGCGGAGTTGAAAAGACTTGTCGCACGCTGCAATTTCTTTCTCTCTTCTTTCGTCCAGACGAAAGCACTGGAAGCTAAGCAGATGGTAATAGCCCGGGAAAAAAAAAAATACGTCACACACGCCTTTTGACATTGGCCAGTTTCTCTATCTTTTTTTTTCTTCGAATGCGCGGTTTTTTCAGTGAGACCGCTCGTGTATACGCGCACAAGTCGTGGCCCTCCGCTGTGTACTTACTCACAGCGCAACACCAGAAAAAATGCAGGACAGAGAAGGAGCAAAAGAGAAAGAAAAGACTTTCTTTTCTTTCTCTTTCGCTGTCTTTTCTTTCTCTTGTGGCTCAGGCCACAGCCGGGCTCCGCTGTGGCCTGAGCAGTTCCCGAACGCTTTGTACAGCCAATGGCGCGATACTGGTCTGCGAAGCAGCAATTTTGGAATATATAGCATAATTTGTAGAGAGAAGAAAAAGTGATCTTTATCTGACCTTGAAAGGTTATTGTAAATTGCACCCCACGTACTGCACTATTATATTTGGCTCGCACGTTCTTGGGAGCCTCGGCTATCAAACAGCAGCATTTTCTGACCATGCTGAAAAAGTGTTGCAGGGCCCCTTTAAACCAGAGTTTTGTGAAATTACGCGGGAACGAATGCAAAAGTACTAGCTGATATAAGGTTTTTTTTTGTATAACACTCAAATTCATTGCTAGCGCACTGAATGCTTCGCCCTTGAAGCGAAAGTGTGACGTTTTATGAATACTTTTGCTTTGTTTCTATGCTCGAAATATTTTCACCAAAGGATACACCTTTACGATCCAAAAAAGCTACACGAACGGAAAGGAGCAAATATTTTCGTGAACTGAAAGCATTTTCTTTTCTATCTGAAGGCGAACTACTGAAAGTAGTGAAAGGTCTAGCACCGCTCTTGATGCGTCTAAAAAGATACTTCACTTACGACACTTATTTATTTATTTATTTATTTATTTACAGTACCTCAAAGGCCCCAATGAAGGGGTTTTACATGAGGGGTGGGCTATTACAATCGGTTAAAAGAGTAGATGCTCGATCGCTGCTTTGAAGTTGATGATACTGGAGTGGTGCGCAACGTGAGGAGGAAGGCCATTCCGTGAGGAGGAAGGCCGTGAGGAGGAAGGCCATGGCAAATTTGCAAGCAGTGATGAATGTGTATAAACTGTAGTGACAAATACGGGCTCTAAGAACGACAAAGAAGACGTTTGTTGTGTCGGAGGCTCGTGCTGCTGCAGCTGCTGCTGAAACCGCTGGTTGCTGTCTAGGTGCTGTTAGGCCCAATAAACGGTTGCTCTACCCCGGCGTGCGTCAAGCAGTATTCTTACATTTGGTGGAGAGTGCTGGTTGTCTCAAATTGGAACTCCGTTCCCGGACTCTACCTCAGCCCCTCGCCTCGTCAATGCCTGACAACATGACCCAGCCCCCTGCAGTGATAATCCCATCTGTCACCTGTTCCGGAATGCCACGACAGCGAGATCCAGAGATTTTCAACGCGACCGACGACCAAGACGCCGAAGACTGGCTGTCGCAGTATGAAGCGGTAAGCGCCCACAATAAGTGGGATGACACAGACAAGCTCGCTTACCTCAATTTCTATCTCGCGGGTGTGGCAGAACTGTGGTTTAACAACCACAAAGCGGAAATACCCTCTTGGCCTACCTTCAAGACGCGCTTCGCAGAAGTCTTTGGCCGACCCGCTGTTCGCAAGCTACGCGCCGAACAGCGCCTGCGCTGCCGCGCACAGCGCTCAGGCGAGACCTTTACCTCGTATATTGAGGATGTTTTGAACCTGTGCCGTCGTATCGATTCAGAAATGTCTGACACTGACAAAATACGACACATCATGAAAGTTATCGAGGACGATGTCTTTCACATGCTCGTTGCGAGAAACCCACAAACCATCGCCCAGCTTATTAAGCACTGTCAGAGTTTCGACGAGCTGCGGAGAGAGCGAATTTCTACTCGACGTCCAAACCTCGACACGACCTCTACATCTGGGTTAACCATTGGCACCGTTTCTTCCGAACAAACCACGTTAATGCAGCAATGATTGATATGTGGGGTTTAACGTCCCAAAACCACCATATGATTATGAGAGACGCCGTAGTGGAGGGCTCCGGAAATTTCGACCACCTGGGGTTCTTTAACGTGCACCCAAATCTGAGTACACGGGCCTACAATATTTCCGCCTCCATCGGAAATGCAGCCGCCGCAGCCGGGATTTGAACCCGCGACCTGCGGGTCAGCAGCCGAGGTTAATGCAGCAAATCCAGCAGTTTGTCCGAGAAGAAGTTTCGCGCCAATTGTCTCTTGTGCCGTACGTCCCAACCAGTGAGCACATGCTGACCCCAACGCTCCGCAAGGCAATCGAAGAGCAAGTTTCTGACGCCCTGTCTCCCACATACAATCCTCCGCCTATCTCCGCCCCTCTTACGCTGAGGCCGCCAGACGATCGCCGCCGTCGCTACCAACCGTCACGGATCTTGCTAGACAGCCCCGTCCCCTCAACGCAGCAAGTCCTCCTACCCGTCGCCACCCACCTCCTGTTCGCCACCCCACACCACCATCAACAAACCCTTGGCGCAGTCCAGACAATAGGCCAATTTGCTATTTCTGCCAAGTTCCTGGTCATGTAGCACGCTACTGCCGTCATCGGGATTACAACCCAACTGCTGGTGAGGCGACTTACGACTCCTAACGTCCAGAGCCACCACAGCCGTCTTCGTTCCACCCCACGTCGTATCAGTCGCCGCCACGTCGCCGCGGCTTCGACAGGAATCGGTCGCCCTCACCACGGCGCCGCTCTATTTCTCCGATGCTTCCTCGATCACCACCCGCCCAAACGGAAAACTGACCATCGCATGCAGTTCTCGAGGGAAGAGCTGCGCATATATCGAAACTTTCAAGGCCACCGTTTCTACCTGTTAATGAAATAACTGTGCATATTGATGGTGTACCGGTGCAAGCGCTCATTGATACTGGTGTTGCCGTGTCTGTGTTAAGTGGTGAACTGTGCCGCAAGTTGAAGAAGCTTACGCTGCCGCTTTCCGATGTCTCTCTCCACACGGCCACTGCGCATCACATCCAACCTTCTGCGGCGTGCAGAGCTCGACTGGTCATCCAAAATATTTTGTATGTAGTCGAATTCGTTGTGTTTTCCCCATGTTCACACGATATCATCTTAGGCTGGGACTTCCTCTGCGCTCATCATCCCGTCGCTCACTGTGCGCGTGCCGAGCTAGAGTTGTCGACGATGTGTGAACTGCCCCTATGTGAAGCGCCGACGTCTGACGGACCTTCTTTCAAGCCGCTATCTTCCCGAGTCACCGTAGCCGCGGACACTCACATCCCTCCTCTTTCCCGTGTTCATGTGCCACTCTTCTGCGACGACGCACCCTCTGTCACCGCCCTCTTCATCCCCTCGGACACCTTCGGCTCTCGCAAAAGCTTCCTTCTCCCGTTCGCAATTGTCACCGTAGAAAACTCACGTGGCTCCATTTATATAACGAACTCGCTTCCTTCCCCGGCCATATTATCCCGTGGCGAACTCCTCGGTCACCTTGAGGAAATCGATTCTGTTTCATCCAGTCACCTACCTGATGACTTGTCATCATCTCACTTAAACACCATTATCTCTGATACCACCCCACTTCATCTCCGGAGGTTTTTTCCCCATCCATTGACCCTAAACTTCCCGTTGCTCAGCGCACCCAACTCCTGGCTTTACTCGATCGCTTCAAGATGTCATTTGACCATAGCCAACCTTCTTTGGGTCGCACGTCTGCCATTGTTCACAAAATCGACACCGGTAGCCATGCACCTTTGCGCCAGCGCCCATATCGAGTTTCTCACGCTGAACGCCGTGCCATTGATGATCAGGTGAACGATATGCTTCGACGTGGCGTAATACAACCTTCAAACAGCCCGTGGGCCTCTCCGGTTGTACTGGTAAAAAAGAAGGATGGTAGCATCAGATTTTGCGTTGATTACAGGCGTCTTAATAAGATCACGAGAAAAGATGTTTATCCACTGCCAAGGATCGATGACACCCTCGATTGCCTACAAGGAGCAGAGTTCTTTTCTTCTTTAGACCTTCGATCGGGCTACTGGCAGGTTTCTATGAATGAAGCCGACCGCCCCAAGACTGCCTTTGTAACGCCTGACGGATTGTACGAGTTTAACGTCATGCCATTCGGCCTCTGTGATGCTCCTGCCACCTTCGAGCGTCTCATGGACAACATCCTTAGAGGCTTTAAATGGAACACATGCCTGTGCTATTTGGATGACGTTGTCACTTTTTAGAAGGACTTCAACTCCCACCTCAGCCGTCTAGCAAGCGTCCTGACTTGTCTTTCGAACGCTGGACTGCAGCTGAATTTGAAGAAATGCCACTTCGCTGCCCGCCAGCTTACCATCTTAGGGCATGTTGTTAGCAAGCATGGTGTCCGTCCTGATCCAGCCAAGCTTCGCGCTGTCGCCGACTTTCTCAGGCCGGCTACAATAAAAGAACTCCGCAGCTTCATCGGGCTCTGCTCATATTTTCGCCGTTTTGTGCGCAATTTCGCCACCATAATCGCACCCCTGACGCAGCTACTTGCCGACAACCAAGACCTCTCGGCGTGGTCCCCAGCATGCGACGAAGCATTCGCGTCTTTACGCCATCTTCTGTCATCACCACCTATCCTACGCCACTTTGATCCAGACGCTCCAATCGAAATCCATACGGACGCTAGTGGAGTTGGCCTCGGCGCTATTTTTGCTCAGCGTAAATCTGGCTTCGATGAGTATGTTGTGTCCTACGCTAGTCGCACCCTCACTAAAGCGGAAAAGAACTATTCAGTCACCGAAAAAGAATGCCTTGCCATTGTTTGGGCAATCACAAAATTCCGACCTTACGTATATGGCCGCCCATTTGACGTCGTGACTGATCACCATGCATTGTGTTGGTTGTCGTCATTAAAAGACCCATCTGGTCGCCTAGCTCGCTGGGCACTACGTCTCCAAGATTACGATATTCGTGTAATTTATCGGTCAGGCCACAAGCATTCGGATGCCGACGCTCTTTCTCGCTCGCCACTTCCCCACGATTATGTTGCAGCATCTGTTTCCAGCTGCGAATGTTCTTCAATTGAACAGGCCGACAGCCCCGCCGTGGTGGTCTAGTGGCTAAGGTACTCGGCTGCTGACCCGCAGGTCGCGGGTTCGAATCCCGGCTGCGGCGGCTGCACTTCCGATGGAGGCGGAAATGTTGTAGGCCCGTGTGCTCAGATTTGGGTGCACGTTAAAGAACCCCAGGTGGTCAAAATTTCCGGAGTCCTCCACTACGGCGTCTCTCATAATCATATGGTGGTTTTGGGACGTTAAACCCCACATATCAATCAATGAACAGGCCGACATGTCTGCTTAGCAACGCCAGGATCCATGGATAGCGTCTCTCTTAGACTACCTGTCTCAGACGTCTCCACGTACCGACAACCGTTTACTTCGACGAACTGCTCGCCATTTTACCATCCGTGACGGTCTTCTGTACCGGCGAAACTACCTATCTGATGGCCGCAAATGGTTGCTGGTAATACCTCGCCACCTACGTTCTGACGTCTGTGCCTCCTTCCACGCGGATCCGCAATGCGCCCACGCAGGTGCAGTGAAGACATGCTCACCTACGAATTCGATATTACTGGCGCGGAATGTACCGCTTTGTTAGGCAGTACGTCCGTTCATGTTCCTTGTGCCAACGCCGGATGAGCTCCCCTCGCACATCTACAGGGCCACTCCAGCCACTGCCTTGTCCTTCTCGGCCTTTCAGCCGCATCGGAATCGACTTGTACGGTCCCCTACCATACACACCAAATGGAAACCGCTGGGTCATCGTCGCCGTGGACCACCTTACGCGCTACGCCGAAACTTCGGCGCTTCCCGAGGCCACTGCGCATGAAGTCGGCCTGTTCATTCTGCACAACCTCGTCCTTCGGCATGGTGCACCCCGCGAGCTTCTCAGTGACCGTGGGCGTTCTTTCTTGTCGGAAGCTGTAAAAGCCCTCCTACGCGAATGGAACATCGTGCACCGAACAAAGACCACATACCACCCCCAAACCAACGGGATGACCGAGCGATTTAATCGCACGCTGGGTGACATGCTCTCCATGTATGTTTCTGATGACCATACAAACTGGGACCGCATACTGCCATTTGTTACTTACGCTTACAATAGCGCAATTCAATCGACAACTGGATTCTCCCCATTCTTCCTTCTTTATGGTCGGGAACCTTCAACGTTCTTGGACACTATCCTTCTGTACCACCCAGACCCTTCAGAATCGACAACTTTGGCCGAAGCCGCCACATATGCCGAAGAATGTCGGCAGCTAGCACGTCCGCTAACAACGCACGATCAGGCTCGCCAGAAGCACTCGCATGACCGACGCTCATCCCCTTCGTCATACGCGCCTGGGGCAATCGTGTGGCTCCGCGTGCCATCGTCTGCCCCAGGCCTTTGCTCAAAGTTCATACCCAAGTATGACGGTCCGTACCGGGTCCTCCGCCAGACTTCACCAGTCAACTACATAGTTGAACCTATTCAGCCACCTACAGATCAATGGCGCCGCGGGCGCGAGACTGTGCACGTCGAGCGTCTAAAAACTCACTACGACCCACCAGTCCTGTCTGTGCCATAGGTCGCCAGGATGGCTCCTTTCGCACCGGGGAGTCAATGTAGTGACAAATACTGCTCTAAGAACGACGAAGAAGACGTTTGTTGTGGCGGAGGCTCGTGCTGCTGCAGCTGCTGCTGAAACCGCTGGTTGCTGTCTCGGTGCAGTTAGGCCCAATAAACGGTTGCTCTACCCCGGCGTGCGTCAAGCAGTATTCTTACAAAACTACCAAAACAACTGTAATCAAATGTTGCAATGGTGCGGACTATGAAGCCCATGTGGGCCACTTCGCACGCGACGGCGGTTGTTCTTGCACAAAAATACACGCTTGCCAGCGAAAGTCAGTACGAGTGACGGATGCAGGTGACGCGACAAGCTAGCAGTACTACAGGCTGTGTTGTATTTTACAAGCCGTACGGCTTGTAAACATCGCTTTTACGGATTTAACACGTCAGTGCAGCCGTGAGAACTTCAACTACTGCGCAAAGTTGAGCTGCAACAAGCTTGTGTTCATGTCCAAATGGTGCGACTTCCAGACATCAGTGGCCGCATATATAAACATCGCCGTTTGAACTAAGGTGGCTCTAGCACCGCCTCTTGTCCAGATATTCACAAATACAATTTACGCAGTGGCAATTTCTATACCACAACTTTGAAAATTTTGAGGGCTTCTAAACTCTGCGTATCACACATGAAAACGTCAAATATAATTTTACTGTCTGCATTTCATGACGAGATGCAGCTGCTATAGGATCACAAGACCACGGCCGTTCGACAGAAAAGCCAGGTCAGTCGTGAAAAACACAAAACACGTTTCGCTTCGAATGGCAAACGCCGTATTCGAATGGGCGTTTTCGAGGACTCTAGAGCACTCTGAAATGTGGCTGCGCCTTCGGTTCGTAGAATTTGAGCGCTCCCACTATCTACGGTTGGCTCCTTCAGAGCGTTTGCCTCTGACTCAGAGCGCTCCCGACCGCTCTGACTTCAAAGTGGGAGCGTGGCACGATCTGGCCGAAAGGACGGATCACGTGACACAAGCCAGCCAATCACGTGGCTGCCGGCAGGTGAACGAGGTGAGGTGAAGAGTGCGGGCATGCATTTCGGTTGAGGACATCACGGGGCGCGTAATACTTCGAGAACGTGCGTTGTTAATAGTCTTTTTGCGCGCATGTGGGGCGAATTCACATCTACGAAGCCATAAATGCACCATGTCAATAACGAGGCGGCTAGCGAAGGCGGAAGATAAGTCAATGCTGTCGTTACAGCAGCTCGCAGACAGCTTCGTGATTTGCCTTGAAGATATCAGCTCAGACGAAGACAATGGCCAAATTTATGTGCTGAGGTCAGAAGGCTTTCGCTACGCCCAGCAATATCAGAGAGAGAGATAGAGAGAGAGAGAGACAGAGAGAGAGAAAGAATATAAGAAAGGTCAGACATGTCAGAGATGTCCACTGAACTTATCGGCATCATTTGTTGACGCCGCGCAACAATGTTTGCCCGGCAGCTTCCCGCGCTGGTTATAAAGGAAAGACTGCAGGCATGGATAGAGGATGAGGGGGTGCTGGGGGAACTGCAGAATGGGTCTCGGAAACACAGGAGGTTGGAAGACAATCTGTTCTCACTGACGCAGTGCATCGAAATCGCAGAAAACGAACACAGGCCCCTGTGGCTAGCATTTTTGGATATCAAGGGAGCGTACGATAGCGTAGTTCAAGGGGACTTGTGGGGAATACTGGACACACTAGGTGTGGAAGATGGAGTCACTAATCTTTTAAAGGATATCTATAAAGGTAACAAGGCAGTTATAAAGTGGGAAAAGCATGTATCCAAGCCTGCAGAGGTAAAACGGGGGCTTAGGCAGGGGTGTCCTCTGTCACCCTTGTTATTCATGATGTACCTACAAGGATTAGAGGCCAAATTAGAGGGAAGTGGACTGGGCTTCAATTACTTTTTCGTCAAACAAGGAAAACTCATTGAACAGGCACTGCCAGCATTGATGTACGCAGATTATATAGTGCTAATGGCCGACAACAAGGAAGATTTGCAGAGATTGATGGACATCTGCGGTAATGAGGGAGATAGGTTAGATTTCAGATTCAGTAAGAGAAAATCAGCAGTCATGGTTTTTAACGATAATGAGTTTAGTGAGCTTAGAATACAGGAGGTCACGCTATAGATAACAGATAAATACAAATATCTGGGCGTATGGATAAGCAATGAGGCCGAGTACCTAAGGCAACACGAAATATACGTGACGACTAAAGGTAACAGGAATGCAGCAGTGATGAAAAACAGGGCACTGTGGAAATATAATAGGTATGATGTTGTGAGAGGAATATGGAAAGGGGTCATGGTTCCTGGTCTGATGTTCGGAAATGCGGTCTTGTGCATGAGATCAGAACTTCAAGCAAAATTAGAAATTAAGCAACCTGGAATAGGTAAGCTTGCTTTAGGAGCTCACGGGAATACACCAAATCAGGGAGTACAAGGTGGTATGGGATGGGCATCATTTGAGGGCAGGGAAGCTAGCAGCAAGATAAAATTCGAGAAGTGATTGAGAGAAATGGGGGAGGAGCGTTGGGCTAGAAAGGTATTCAGCTATTTGTACATGAAGAATGTCGATACAAAATGGAGGAAGCGAACCAGAAAATTGACTGGTAAATACTTAGAAAACAGCAGGGGGCCAAACCAAAAAGAATTATCGGTTAAGAAGAAGGTGAAAGAAGCTGAGACCGATATGTGGAGAATTGGCATGATTAAGAAGTCCGCACTAGAGATCTATCGAACTTTTAAGCAGGAAATTGCCAACGAAAGGATCTATGATAACACTCGGGGTAGTTCTCTACTGTTTGAGGCCAGGACGGGAGTATTGTGAACCAAGACATATCGGGCCAAATACGAAGGGGAAGACACAGTATGCAATGCGTGTGGAGAGGAAGAGGAAACTGCCGAACACTTTATAATGTTCTGTAAAGGGCTTGATTGATTTGTGGAGTTTAACGTCCCAAAACCACCATATGATTATGAGAGACGCCGTAGTGGAGGGCTCCAGAAATTTTGACCACCTGGGGTTCTTTAACGTGCACCAAAATCTGAGCACACGGGCCTACGACATTTCCGCCTCCATCGGAAATGCAGCCGCCGCAGCCGGGATTTGAACCCGCGACCTGCGGGTCAGCAGCCGAGTACCTTAGCCACAAGACCACCGCGGCGGGGCCTGTAAAGGGCTTCACCCTATAGTTCAGGATTATGGCTCAGAGTTTTTCAAAGCACTGGGGTTTAGGGACAGGGAGGGCAAAATAGACTTTAAGCGGGTAGACTTAACTAGAACGAGGTTATCTGATTGGTGGCTAAAGTCAAGGCACGATTGAAAATTAAACCCTTCACTGCAAAGTACGAATACTCAACCTCACTATTTAAAGAGAAAAAAATAAAGTTTTTGGTTCACTAAGTATTACGGCTTAGTGGCGTGAGACACCGCCCAATCTAAAGGATACAGCCATATCAATCTATCCATCCGTCCATCCATCCAAGCGCCTTGAGATCGCCGATGTATTCGGTTGGTACGCTGCCTCTCCCGCTCTGATTGCGAGCTGCCTCTGCATCTGGTAACTCTGAGCCAGAGGACCGACCGAATACGCCATAAGACATGCTGCGCTGCTCCGCCGCGGTGGCCTAGTGCTAATGACCCTCGACTGCCAACCCGAGGGCCGCGGTATCAAATCCCGGCTGCGGCGGCTGCATTTTCGAAGGAAGCGAAAGTGTTTGAGGCCCGTGTACTTATATAATTAAGTGCAAGGTATAGAACCCTAGATGGCCGAAATTTCCGGAGCCCTTCACAACGGCGGCGTCTCTCATAATCATATGGTGGTTTTATAACGTTAAAGCCCAGATATTATTAAGACGTGCTTTACTGCTAGATATGTAGCTGGAGTGATCATGCCGAAGAAGGTGTCATTAGCGCAGCTGGTGTCCGACTGGCCAGCTACTCGAAGAATTCCCACGCAGCGAACCTAGAATTGAGCGACCTTGCCTATAAAACAAGTTATCCTCTCTGCAGCAATTTAGAAGTTACACGTGACAGTGGTCGGCAACGACCGATAAGTGGAATGTCATCAAGAGAATGTAAAAAATGCTCCCTTTGGGAATTATATAGAGCACAGCTAGTGATACCCGCTGCAGAATGCACTTCCAAGCAAGTGTTCAGTGAGCCCATTTCACTACGTCGAAGTGTGTAGGATCAGTAGGAACGGCTTAACTATATATAAAATACCCGTGGCATAGTCGCCATTATTTTTAAACATTTTTATTAATAAAGACAACAAAATAAACTGCAAAGTGAAATCTTATATTCCGCCGTTTTTTTCCGCTTGTCCTAGATGCGACGTTGCTTGTCGTGCCTTGGCTCGTTAGGATTGATGTTGCTAATGAAATTCCTAAGATTTACTTCATTTGCACAGACGTTTATTATAGGTGCTCTTTATAGCTGAAGCAAAATACTGTATAGTAAGCAAGTATTGACAAAACAACAGCAACAACAATAAATCTTGTTTACTCGTTTACTAATCTTCATTACTATAATTTCTCAATACACTTCTTTCACTCGTCGCTGTGCGACGCAAAAAAGACGATCAGTACGCCAAACGACACTGTCTCAATATAAAAAAAAACTAAATTTTGCTATTGGAACTAGAGTATCGGACACGGTGGTCCTAGAATAGCGCGTTGTGCCACAGCGACAAGGTAAGTAGAATTGCGATACTGATCCGCGCCCTAGAGGCAACTTGTTGCGAGAGAACATTTCGCTGTGACCGCTGCCATCGTTCAGTGTCAGTGGCCTTGCGCCGTGTCGATTTTCTTAGAATGCTAAGTGGATTCGGTTCTCCACGACCTCTCTGACTTTTAATCAATAGTCTTCCTCTGTCTCCGTTTTCTACGAATGTGTTTTCCGGCCACAGCAGGCGCAGAATGCCAGAGCGATCGTGTGTATTGTGCTTTAGGTGCCCTCTTAATAAATCGTGGAGGTCAATAATATTTGAGCCAATCGATCAATCAATGAATCAATAAAAAGCTGCGATCTAAATGAAAAAAAAAGTCACAGCTTTGCCGCAAAGGCGAAGCAATGAACGCGTCAATTTGGAAGGTCACGCACAGAATAGCAAGCAGATCGAAACGTTCCCCGCGTTTTCACGCACAAAGGACGCATGAAACGCACTCACAAGTACAGAATAACGTGAATAAGCGTCTCAGTTGTCATTTCGCTGTGTCTGAGAACACTCCCTTTTCGCAAACCAAGGCTGTGCAACGTTTGCAGTGACCTTTTAAAAACATTTTTTTAATTGGTAGCTGATTCTAGAATTACACTTGTAAACATGGGTCACCCTATGTATGTGACGAAGGGCCTACTCTTTTTTGAAAGACCCAACCTTTCCAAGCAGAGAGATTCCACGCGCGCTTTCTCCTACAAGGCGACGACGACGCGAGCACAGTTCAGTTTTGTTAGCTGTACACAGCGTGTTCCAGGTGAAGACATTGCACAGCCGCGTAAAACATGAGCTCTGCAGTGTTTTACCAAATACCACCATCTTATTACGAGGCATAACCAGAGTGGGTGCAGGCATTGGTGACATACGAGACGAAACGTGAGTAGGTAGTAACACACAAAGCTTTCAGTGCGAGATAGTACTAAGAAACATAAAAGCAGTGCATGCACATCGTAAGTGATGAGAAAGAAAGCGCGGCACGTACTGTAGAGCTCTTTCAGTTTGACAATGAGGAAATGTGATGGTCGGCGCACGAAGTATATTAGCTTTCGAGGCACAAGCTCATTAGTGGAATTCTACAAGGCGAGCTTAAAACAGAAAATTCCGTTCTTTTACAAAGTAATACCCCTGTCACACGGCAAATATAATGTCATTTACAGTGAATTTCATTCGTTTGTAATGCCATTTGTTTGCTGTTACAAGGGAAAGCTAATGCCATTTGACGAAAATGACATTTTCTGTCGAATGAGTTCCCGAAACACATTCGAATTCAATTTCGGGCCGAATGAGTAGTCTCGACGCCAATGACTTTTAATGAGATAACTGTTAACTTATGTATGCGCATCTTTTATCATTTGTAAATATCTTATTCTTTACTACATCAACTTACTACTGGTTTTGGGACATACTGGCACTCGCGAAAGTCTCTAAAATGAAAAAAAAATTGCTCTCAACTACAGTGACTGGACGCCGGCCATGTTTCATTTTCGTTTTGTTACCGTTGTTGCTTCCATCGTGGATGCTGATCGTCAGATTGCACGTGTTGTGGTGGCTAAGGTGGCGACTACACGAAATCGCTGCACGACATCTGAAGTCAGTCATGCCCCCGCTTCAGTTCACTTTGCAACTGTACTCATGTCTGGTCATATCGTCGGCCATGTTGGCTTTCGGGTGTTTTGTGCAGGTGTGGAAAATTGTGTACAACGGCTGCGTTTATATTCTGGGAGCGCTTTTTTATCTCTAAAAATTATTTTTTTGTGGATACACGCATGTTATATGCAAGTGCATTTTTATGTCTCCCAAAATTCTTGGCTCAGGAGGGCTAACGCCACGATCATCAATTCAAAATGACATTTGTTTTTGTCATGTCACAGCACGCAGTTATATAAAAGGAATTAGGTCTGCCTAATGTCATCCGTTGTAAATGAAATTAGATTTGTCGTGTGACAGCAGTATAACATAACCTGTGAGACATGAAAGTAAAGTAAAGTAAAATCAACAAGGATATTTAGTCGCTCACTCTTTTGTAAACATTAGGAGGCAAGACTCTCTCTTTCTTTTTCTGTCTCCGGTAACATAATTCGATTGGAAGCATAGTTAGACCATAGCCATGCGAGAAAATTTATGTAAACGATACAGGACGCCACATTTTGAAAGAAAAAAAGTTAAGGCATTGACCAGGTTCAGGGTGCCCAATTGATTTTGGCAGAAACACTAGTATGACGGACGCCGTTATGCAGCGACTGTGCTAAGCTGTCAAGCACCATTTTTTGGCGTCAGTGTCACTTCATATGGTTGGGGCGCTGTACGCTTACAAAAAGTGTTGCCCTGTTACTGTAGTACAGCTGCTAAGGCGACGGGCACGCTCACTGCTATGGTTACAATTACTATAATAATTTATAACTGTTGGGGTCTTACCTGCCAACAACGTTGTGATTATGAGGAACGTCGTTGTGTTCACATGCCATTCACTTATGCTCCGTAAATTTTGACCATCTGGTGTTTCTTAACATCCGCCTAAAGATCTAAGTACAACGGCCTCCAGCCAGTGCACTTATATTTATATGAGTAGATAACAGTGGTATTACAATTCTATTTGTAGTTGGACTAGCTGGAACTCCGATACCCCTGCCACACGTGGCAACTTATGTGCACTTCGAGCGTGGGCACTTACACTCACGGAGTGTCACTTTGGCGATGCGCTGCTACACGAGTAAGCGAAGTGTAGTTTGGAAATTATGGCTGTTGCAATTCACGGATTAGTGGCGCCACACATAATTGTTATATTTTTGCTCCCGTGTCTCAGCGTCGGAGTCTGCGCGGAAGTCGCACCAGGTGGCCACGCCATCGCAAATGACTAGAGAACGACAGACCTACACATGTTGAACGGTGCGAGGGAGTAAACAACGCGACAGAAGCGGCGTGTGCAAGGCATGCATGTGCTCTGGCATCCCCCCAGCGGACGCGACCGCAAACTGCCCGAAGGCAATGTCTTTTGTTGTTGTTGTTGTTGTTGTTGTTATTGTTGTACAACCTCTTTTAGTAATTGAGCAGTATTTCTAATCACGAAAACAATGATTTAAAATACAATGAGCACCACTTGATGCCATGGTGCATTTGTTCGTACACCACTGCAACCGAGGCCATATATTCCGTCGCAGCGAAGTGAGGTTGGCGAACGCTCTTGCCCGCAAGTGTACCTACTTTGCAGCGAGTGACAGTAAACTTCCTCGCCTGACAGCGTGCAAATGACACTCGCGGCGAAGTGCACTCGCTCAAAGGGCACTGAAGTTGCCACGTGAGACAGGGCTTTATATAATGGTCCCTACTCAAGTACAAGTTGGGGTTTCGTTCTCACGAAGATACTTCATGTATACTTAGGTATACATAAGAGCTGCTTCGGCTCCTTCAAGAATTCCTCGGTCATATCAGCTTGGATTTCGGGTAGTGAAACGTGTGGGCCGATACAATTTTGATAACGGGCATCGTGTTCAAACCAGGCGTAACGTCAATGATTTTAGACTGTAAACCACGTGGATGAAAACAGGTTTGGAGAGCACAAGAGAACTTTGAAAGGCTCGATCCGCTTGAAGCCAACAGTATTCCAGCTCTTCTTAAACATAACTGTTTATGGTAGCATTGAAAGTCACCGTGAATAACTTGGTTATAACTGCGATGCCTTAAGGTTGCTTTCGATACGGATATATAAACACGCCTGAGCAGAATGCAAATCAAGGAAAACTTGAAGACAAACCACTGAACACAACAAAACAGGGCACTTGACATAGTTTGATTCTCTTTAGCCTTCTTTTTACCAGAATAGCTGGAACATCTACCAATTACTGCACCCTTTTTCCCCTTCAACCCCCCTCCCTCTCCCAATCCGAGAAAAGAGCAACGCCACCTCAAATAAGGAAATCGTGTTTCACACTGCAGTTACCCCGCACCTAATGTATCAACTCCCTCCAATGCGTAAACTGCTCATTTATGCACGTAGTTCTAACACCTTAATCGTGTTTACGCACGCTTGAACAAGAGGCACGCGCTTTTTCATTATTATGCAACCAAGCAGCAAAGAGAAAGAACTAAATGAATGAATTCCGGCACACTACTTTGTTCACTACGCGCGTTTCGTTCCAAGGAGAAGCGTATTAGCGTGTCCTTTATTAAGGGGCATGCTGCTGCTGTACGGGCGTGCTTACACAACAATAAGACCATTTGTCACTTGTATTAAAGAAACAAAGAAGTCACCACGATATGATGAGCTCACCTGTTGTGATATGGATCTGCATACTCCGGCAGCATTCGGATGCCGTTCTCTCTGATGTAGCTGTCATTCAGTTTCCTGAAGGTTGAAAAACATACAAGAAGGATAAGATCAGAAAAAAAAACCTGAAGAACACCTTTTCGGCACATGAGAGTACAGCCCTGATGACACTGCAACTACCACACAAGTAACTTTGTTATGCTGCTCGAACTTAGAATCCCATAATGCGCTAACGCGGAGCCAAGCAGACCAATAAAAATACAGGGAAGACAGAGCAGTCTTTGAAAAACAATGCAAGCGTTTTTTTATATCTGCGCCAGACCAAAATCATACATGATGTTGGTTAGCGGTGGGTTAATACGGCTGTGTATGGCTCTTCCTGGAGGGCGTTTTTTCTCTTCTCAGCCAAAGGCAAGTATATATATATATATATATATATATATATATATATATATATATATATATATATATATATATATATATATATATGCAGAAGAATAACTTCGGTTGCCGCAAGGTTATAATATGAAAGTAGATGCGCTTTCACATAACAAGTGTTTATTCTGCCGACGTTTCGACGGGAACCCCGTCTTTTTCAAGGCATAATGCCTTGAAAAGGTAAAAAGGTACATTATGCCTTGAAAAAGACGGAGTTCCCGTCGAAACGTCGGCAGAATAAACAGTTATGTGCAAGCGCATCTACTTTTATGTATATATATATATATATATATATATATATATATATATAAGGGAAAGAAGTGTATACCTAAGGGCTCGTTTTTCTGTGTTTTAACACAATAATAATGAGATCTAACAGACAGTAATGCCAAGAAATGTACAGGAGAAGTTATTAGAACCAATTGAATGTAAATAAGAAGAAAGAAAAGTGGATGAAAAAATAACCAGCCGTGAGCAGGATATATATATATATATATATATATATATATATATATATATATATATATATATATATATATATATATATATATATATATATATATATATATATGCTGTGAAAGGACTTTTGTTATCATAACTGCAAACACACAACACACAACCAGAATTTTCAACCTCTATAGTCAAAAAACTAAACGTTCAGTTACGCTGTATAGGCTGACTAGTGATATGGCAGCAAAATTGAGTTTAGTGTCATTGTTTAGGACGTTGCTATGAAATGATGATTACTTTCACACAATTCTGCTATTTTTAGCATAAAAAATTTGCTTAAAAAAAGACCCGGCGGACTGCATTGTTGGTTCTCAGAGTTACTGCCAGCTGCGCTTTTTCGACAAGCTCATTAAAAATACTCCTTCCCAGCGCTAATTTCATGATTTTCAGTCGTTCTCACAAAGCTG
Organism: Rhipicephalus microplus; assembly: GCF_013339725.1. NCBI lineage: Eukaryota > Metazoa > Arthropoda > Arachnida > Ixodida > Ixodidae > Rhipicephalus > Rhipicephalus microplus. Next base: position 156,348,256 of record NC_051166.1, read on the forward strand.
ACTATTCACACTGTATTTACATTGCGTCTTACCACGCTTGACCGGAGAAACTGTTAGAAACAGTACACTTGTTCTTGCTGCTTCGAGGCATCATTGGTTGAAGAAATTCCGCTAGTATTTGTATATATGCTTTTCGGAACACCGTTGGTACGACTAACTCGATCCGGCGGTGCACGGTAAAGTGGTTAGATGATGCCACGGCGCCTACTACAGAACCAAGACAAACAGCCCGGAACCTATTCGCTTTGTGCGCCGTTCATGCAGGCGCTGCGAACGGCACTATATAAGGTGACGCAAGCCAGTGGATTTCGCTTTTTACGTCTGCTGGGCTCTGGCTAGAACAGCTACATCTCCATTATGGATCACCCAGAAGCTCCTCGTTTACAAGTTGTATCTCCTTCTAGTATTAGTTCTATACATGGGTGCCGGCAATACAGAACGTTCATTAACGTTAACATTCATTATTGCGATATCAAGTATATGGACACTATCGGCTGGATTTCGCCGCCGGCGTCGGCATCGATGTCCCGCACCATATATATATATATATATATATATATATATATATATATATATATATATATATATATATATATATATATATATATCAAAACGCATGAAAGGAAAAAAATGCAGAAAAATGACTCCGACGCGCGGATTCAAACGTGAGACCTCAGCGTCGTAAATGCGAGACGTTAACCACTGAGCCACGAAGTGTTCCTCCTTTAATGTTTAAACGGCAAGCTATTCATACCTACCACTTACGGCTGTTGGTGGGCACCTTGGGGGGGAAACTATTGTGTTTTCAGCACTATCAGCAAGATGTCGTAACGAGCGCGCGGCGGCTTTAATCTCTCACGCGTACTTTAGCCTGGCGAAAAGGAGGACAGTGGACGATCTCTCGCGCGCCCTTATCTCGCGGTGGTGTCGATCGTACGTCTTGGCTGGCTTGGGCTTTACCTGGAATAGTTCTGTTGTAGTTACCGGGCGCACAAAGGTCACTGCAATCATTGCAGTCCCCTTTTCCAAAAAAGCACGCGCTTTTCAGACACAGCGAAGTAACAACTCAGACGCTTATTCGCGTTCATCTGTACCTGTGAGTACGTTTCGTGCGTCATTTGTGCGTGAGAAACGCGGGACACGTTTCGATCTGCTTGCCATTCTGCGCATGACCTTCCATTTTGCTGCTATCGCGTTCATTGCTTCGCCTTTGTGGCAAAGCTGTGACTTTTATTTTTTCTATACACTCTCTGCCACTTCGGTCGGCGTCATACTCCCAAGTTAGTAGCGCGACTAATCAGGCAAAGTGGCATTGAAATATAAGAGCGAACGTTTTGCCAAGCGAGTTAACCCGTTAATGCTTGAACTATGAAACCGTCGAGGAAAAAAATGTTTTAATTTTCGAGCTTTAAGCAACAACATCTCAATGATTCCTCAGTTAAATGATCTAAACTGCAACTTTAATGCATACATTTAGGTGCGTCGCGAATGCGCGACATGCTACAGAAGTGAGGATCTTGCAACAAAAAACATGCTTCAGACCTACATAACATATTATGTGCCATGGGTGGCAAATGATATGACTGATTTTCGTCGAGCCATTTTTTTTACGGCACGACCGAAAGCTCACCCTTCGTTATGTTTATAGCTGCGTAGTTATACCCTAAAGCACGCAGCTTCTTACAAGCAGTATCTTTTGACATGAAATGCTCTAAACACGGATGTACCTTACCTCCAGCAACGCTGAGATTCGATAGCGATGCCACCAGCCCTTCTCGCTATTTGTGAAAGCTTTCATCGTTATGTTTTCGCAGAGGTTCTTGTAGTTATGCTTAACCACCTTTATTTTTAGCTTTTAAAATATTTTTGAAAATAACAAGCACTTACAATGAGATAAAAATGAATTATTCTTCGTCCCTGTATTTGTATCGCATTTTATACGCCAGCGCCAGTGTCATGGGCGGCACGTGCCGGCATCGTTAGTCCCTCAATACACAAGCCAGGCCAAATCACCAAAAACGTCGCCACGCATATACACGGCCAAGCCGAGCAGCAGTGCAAGTTATTTCTGAGACAAATTGTAGGCAGCAACACTATGTCGCCCCAAAATCTTAGCGACCTAGAAGCTGCGTGCACTGTTGCTAGAGAACGACGAAGTCGTGACGAGTATCAGATTACTGCGTCGCGCGAAGCCAGCGCTACTTTAATGCGTACTACCAACGCAGGCCTGTATGTACAATTATATAAAGTACTATTTTTATATAAGGAAACCAGCAATGTTTCAGTACTACGAAAAAAAATCATTGACCGCGTACAGCAATCAACGGTAACGTGGCTATGTACACCGCATCGTTCGTTTTTTCGCCGCCAGAGGCACCACAGGTCCTTTTTGGCGACATGCATTGAAGAAATAAAAATATAAATTTCATCTCTTATAAAAAAAAAAGAGGACGAGTTTAGAGTCAGTCAACGCGACACCTTTTCATGAGTGGAGTAATCACACTTCATGTTTGGGCCGTTGTCGGTGCCTTTAATGAAAGCCAAAAAGCGCATCAATTTTTCCTGACCCATCATGCCCCCCCGTTCTCTTCGTGCTCTTACCCTTCCAAGTGTCTTCTCTAAATTTTAAGTACTTCCGGCGAGCTTACACAGCAGCTGCTGAAAACTTGGCTCTAATCAAATGTTGTGTCCTGTAACTGTCGCTAAATTTGGCAGAATGGCTACCCACATCTTTATTCTATTTCTTGTAACTCCGAACAACGCGAACAGAACCAACACAGCCTGCAGGCTTGCAACGGAGCACACACTGCACGCTGTATAAAAACATCAAGCTACAACGCAGACACGGAAGCCATAGAAAAAACACTGCAGTCAGCGATGGAAAACGGGCCGGTAAGTCTTTATGAGTGCTCCGCGGCAATAGAACAGTGATGTCAAGATTTCGTCGACGTACATACACATGCACAAATTTATGGATGGCAAACGACACACGAACAATCGACACTGAGAGCGATAATGACGGCGACTCCACTCGATTTCGCAAGAACACCTTGCTCGAAATTCAGCGCTAATTGTTTTATGATGTTACAAATGTTTCAGACTGGCCGGCAGCATTACGCAGCCTTCACCGTCGAGAGCACGTGCGCAGAGTGTGATCCGAGTCCTCCCGCCGATGTCACACTCGAGAGGACACCGCTTAGAGATCTAGGGGCGAATAACAGCGACCTGGTTTGACCGTCAAGCACATTCGCAGCAGCAGCCACGCGACGCGCACAAGTACAAAGCGCTGTCAGGTGACACCTGAAACCCGACGCACTTTCGTACCGCGGCTTCCACGTGTCGAAGCCCCATTCTCTGTACGAATTAAGGTGCACAGAAATATGACTCAAGTGACCCACAATGTAGGCACATGACGACACAAAAGCGGCTGCATGTTCATTGTGCCGTTGCCCTCTCAATTTGCGATCTCTCGCCCTCGGCTTCGGTTCTAAGTTGAGTAGTTAAAAAAAAAAAAACTTTGCAGATTTCTAGATCTTGTAAATATTTTTTTAATAGTACGCTTCAATGGGAGAGTGCACCTTCATAAAACTTTAAAGGAGCAACGCACAAGTCTACGGTTTCATGTCTACGTAGTATCGGTGCAGGCCGGGCAGGTTCTTCTCGAGTATAATTACCAGAAATCGAAAGGTTTCATTCTACATGCCAGGAAATCAGCCAAACTAACGTCGCCAATCTTATTAAATATGTAACATGGACAATCTCAATTATTTTAGTTTTTTCGCAAGTTTTCAGTTTTGTCAAGAATATATTGTAACCACGGATATAAAGAAGAAAAATAAAAAAAGTGAAACAGTGAGTCACTGTTGCGCCCTCTATCGTAATTTTATCGCACCATCTTTGCTTAATGACGGCCTGGCTAGCCCGCCCATGGCTTACTTCGATCGACATCACTACAGCCGGCAGGATCTAAAACAACCTCATGAACAATCAAGTTCCTCAAGCAGCGTAAAACACTGCGAAATCGCATTTAACAAGTTAATCGATTTTCATTAGCCAGAATTGGCTGATTGAAAAAAATAAAGAAATAAAGAAATTGATTAGGGAAAGGCAAAGATGTTACCTTCTTTGTTTCTTCATCGAAAATCCTGGCGAATGAAAATTGAACGAGTTACTATATTTCGCAGTATTTCACGGTGCTTAAACAACTTCACTGTTCATCATGTTGTTTAGGATCCTGCAGGTTGTATAATGACGTCGAAAGATGAGACATCAATCACGATGGTAATGCAAGTAAGCAAAGATGGTGCATTGAACATACGATAGAGGGCACAACAGTGACACGGAGTACTATTTTATATCTACCTTTCTTCATACAACATACACTTGACAGAACAGAAAAACTGCAAAAAAAATTAAATAAGATTGAGATAGTATGAAACCGGAGCTTTAACACACTAAACCGTGATACATGTAACGTGAAGTTATGTACATAGGTAAACATAACAACAACATTCGTTAAGGTTTTCCGTCGCAAAATAACGACATATGATTATCAGAAACACCTTTGTGGTGAGCTCTGAAAATGTCGATCACCTAGGCTTATTTGACATAGACCTAATGCTAAGTCATACCAGCCGCGAGAATATCGCCGTCATCGAAATGCGGCCGGGATTCGATCCCACGACTTTCGGGTCAACAGTGGAGTACTGTAACCACTAGAACACCACGGAAAGTTTGTACAGGCTAGCAGTTGAGTTCTTAGCTACAATAAAAAGCTGCTAGAGTCACTCACGATACAGTACGTAAAAGACCACTCAAGCATAATTTTACTGCCACCAAGGTCAGAGTGCGATGAGAACAGTGAGCTACTCTGTTTGCACTCGTTTCCATCACCCCTCTACATATAGACCCTTTCCCTGTTTACAAACAGAGATTCTCGACGGCTTCCGGTTTCGTGCACCAGCATAACTTAGGAGCATTGGTGGGGCACGAGTGCTTTAGCGTGTAGCTCGCTCATTTCTGATACTTTTCTCCCCTTTGTCTGGCCAAATAATTAAATTACATTTTCTTCTAAGCTACACGTAACATGATAGGAACGAGTCGTTAACTTTAAACGCCTTTCCTTTGCCAGAAAGCAGGAAAAGAGTTTTTCTTTACTCTGGCACAAATAGAAAGACAAGTTTTCTTCTTCAGCGTTAGACAAATAATTTAAGTAACCGGAAGTTTTTTGGGGAGCAACACGTGTGGTTGCTATTGCTACGTTGACCCCGACCGAAAAGGCGTATTGATTTATATGTGGGGTTCAACGTCCCAAAACCACCATATGATTGTGAGAGACGCCGTAGTGGAGGGCTGTGGAAATTTCGACCACCTTGGGTTTTTTAACGTGCACCCAAATCTGAGTACACGGAGCCCTCTACAAAAGTAAACAAGCACACAGCTGCGCATATAAAGCAAAACAAGCATTCTGAATGCACTATAGTTTACTATAGTGTAAACAAAAAGTCACAGCTCTACGCAAACGCGAAGTAATGAGTGTGATAGCAACCAATTGTATTGTTATACGAAGTGAGGCTGGCAGCTAAGTCCTTTGGACCTGATCTGGTGTAACTCTACAAAACGCTGGTGTGAGGGAATACTGCCACTCCAGAGAGATATGCTCTTTCCGCACAGTCTCTTCGCGTTGAGAGCGGGTATACGGGCCGCCTACTGATGGCTGCCGAGATATCGTGCGCATCTGCGATCTCGACCACGCCTTTGAATTCTAATTTCAATGCTGCTCGAGTAAACCCCTCTTCGCGCGTCTTTTCATGCTCGTTCAACACAGCCGGGGTGTTTCAACTGCGTTTCGGCGGCATGCCTCCCGAGCGAAGTGATGTTATCGCATGTGACTTCCGAGCGACGAAGATGGGCCGGCTAGTTTGATCTCTGCTTCAGCCGCGTTTGGCGCTCCCGCTCATGCGCTTTTACCTACGCATGGCATCCGAGATGGCGGGCACGCAGCGCGCTTTTCTTCGGCCATCCCAATCGCACAGAGAAAGCCTTCGCAGAGGTGGGCGTGGCCCACTAGTTTCTCCGCACCGCGGCGCTCCTTCGTATGGTCGAAAAGGCAGTCGTGCTGTTGGCGAAGCTCCTTGCATGTCGCGAAAAAAAAAAATGGTTTTGCACTTTTATATACCTTCGCGCTCATTTGGGAATGTCGGCCCAAAGTGTACGAGGCAAAGTCAATGCTTGGCGTATATATTCGACTTTTTTTTTGCTATTTTTTTGCGCCACCCATATTAGAGCACTTATAAGTGCGATGCCTCTGCAAGAGATCCGGATGTGCTGGAAACCTACAGTACTTCGAAGTTTTCAGGCTGTATAGTATGGAGGGCACCGGCGAAGAAAAAAAAATGACAGCCAGATCAGAAGTTAGCACTCCTCTTTGCCCCTTTTCTTGTCCTGTGTCTCAGTTTTTACGCACTACGCTATTATTAGTAAAAACAAACATATTGCGATACCAAATTTTAGAGTATTTTTAAAGATAAATGATTGCGTTCAAGCTTATGCTATGAAGTTTTCTGTCTTTTTATAAGATGTTACGTAACTTTATGTTACGTGAAGTATCCCTGCGAATTGTTTTCCTTATAGCGTGGTTTCGCTGAAACTTAACTTCACTCTGTCTGCTTATCTACGTATGCAGAGGACACACTGCATGCCCCTCCTGAATATTCTGCAGGAGTACGCGCGACTGCGGTGGTCATTAGCCCAGACATCAGCCTTCATCATATCTCTTAAAATTTTCAAGACGCTAAGGCTTCCCCGGATAGAATCATCGCAAAGATGCGTACAACCACTTCTAGCCAACAGACAATAAAGCGGAAAATGAAATAAAGCTATTTACGGTGTTCATTTGAGGAGGCGTAGAAGACGGCGGATGTTGCAGCTGTGCGGCGGACCTATAGCTTTGCAAGAGATGCGGCAATCGCCCCTCCCGATTTTCTTCTTTCAGGTTATAAAAAGAAATGTTCTGTTGAGGTGTAGAAACAGCTTGATAAATAGAAATGAAAGGGGACGCAAAGATAATTTGCCGCCGGTGGGAAATGAGCCATGAACATCTGCATGTATACTATCCGTTGCAGAGAGAGTGTGACGCATTAATAGAATTAATCTCAGTTTCTCATAAGCTTTTGTTCTCTGTTCAATGGCTATTTCACCTAATTTAGTATGATAACCTATTTATTTTTTAAAACAATACTCGTCTTTCATCAGATTTGGGTGCACGTTAAAGACCCCCAGGTGGTCGAAATTTCCGGAGCCCTCCACTACGGCGTCTCTATTACTCATATGGTGGTTTTGGGTCGTTAAACACCACGTATAAATCAATACAAGTCTTTTATAGTTTACTTACAGCTCGTTTCACTGTTAAACTGCACATAACTCTTGCGCGTGAAACCTTCCTTTCTTACATTTTTTTTTTCTTGCATCAACTGTTCTTATTTTCTGAGTGGATATCACAGTTGAGAATGATTATTCCTGTCATCAGCGTCATTTACACGCAGTAGTTGTGCTGCGCTGAGAGTGCATGCAGTATGTGGCAAGTCATGCTTAAAAGCAGCAGGTTTGCAGTCTTATCTACCCCGAAATCGGCTTCACTTGTTGGCTGATGCGACACCCTGTCCTCGAGAGTATTGATTTCTTCAAGCATGCATTGTCCCCGGAACTTTGCTTCTCTAAACTCTCTTCTGTGCAACATATGAAGCTGATAAAACGGCGCGCGATCGTTTTATAATGATGTTGTTTATTTAAGGCGAAATGAAATATCTTTCATAAGATTGAGGCTTCGCCCAATGCGACAGAAAAATTTATTTTCCATCATTTCGCGTGTACTGAAGCGTGATATTCATAATTTTAGCGCATTTATTTTTGCTAATCTCAGCACCGACGTCACGCTTCGCCGGCTGAATGTGAAATAATTCGCGCGTATAGGCTAAGACTTTGAAAAAACACCCATTACTTCACGTTCTCGACAACTCGCGCTAATCCAGCGGAAACAGCTACTTCTGTACCATTGGTTCAGCGCAGCTGCGCTCCGCGGCTCGCGAAAAGCTTCGGCACCTTCGTTAAAAAGTACTGCGAAATAACAACAGACGCCATTCGAAGGCTTAGAGTAACTGTGCCGCGCGAACGAAAGCAAGTCTTCGCGCGAAACGACATTATAACGCGTTGCCTGAATAAGCAGGAAGTAATTAAGCGTTCAAAAAGTTCTCAAATTTAAGAGGATACGCTGGACAAGTGTCACGCAATAATGTTTCCTTATCTCCGAAACTGCTGCTGCTGCTGTAAAGGAAAATAGACGGTGACGAAACCATGCATATATTGTCACTTGTACACTGTTACTTCTTTTTTGTTTAAACGCCAAATATTCAATGGTTAGTAAAGAGGGCATTCGGAAGCTTTTATAGGGTTCTCCTAAAATAACCACCATTTACAGGAAAATACAACTAAACGAAAAGAAAAGACCAGAAATGAAATAACATTTGACATTAAAAATGCTATCAATTACGAAGGCCTTGCGGAATTTAAACAAGTAGTGAAAGTTCCCTGGCTGTGCAACAGTCAATACAAACACGAGCTGTCAGTCAATAGCACGGGTTAATGAGTAGTGTAAGATAAACTAGCCAGTGAGTGACATAAACAGCCAACGATTCGCATAAAAAACTATTCAGGTACGCGAAAAAGGTTATGAAATTTGCTTGCAAATGAATGTTTTTCACCAACGTAGAAATCAGATAAATATACAGTACAGAAGAAAAAAACAGGAAGACAAACCAGCTAAAGACAAACGGTTCACTATCCTACACACGAGAACAAGATACGGGATAGTGAAACATGGGCAGGAAAGCGAGAGAAAGACAACACATAATACAGCACACAGAGCCAGTCTCAATCTGTCACGCTTGCATGGTACGTGACATCAATGTCAGCGGGACTTGTTCAAGTCCATTTCTTTTTGAAAAGTCACAGTTTCGCAACAAGGGCGAAGCAATGAATGCGATTGTAGCAAATTGGATTGATTGATTGATATGAGGGGTTTAACGTCCCAAAACCACCATATGATTATGAGAGACGCCGTAGTGGAGGACTTTAGCAAATTGGAGTGCCACGCGATAAATAGCAAGCAGCTCGAATGTCGCAGCGCGCTGCTTAACCACGAAGGGCGCACAAAAAGAACACACACAGGACAAACGCTAACGAACTGTTAAAGCTCGACTATTGGGCATATTTATTCACGCGTCCACAACAGCCATACGGACGCAGCCTGCTAGTCATCTGCAATGGCAGATCGCACCCGCACGGCTGCTGCGGACGCGCAACCAAATTTATTAAAACGCGCTGTTCAAACAAAAAGAAGGGCTCGCGAAAGCAACGCGCAGGTATACATAGGACGACCACGAACTAACAAATGTCCCCATTGCCACTTCTTTGTGTTTGGGCAGTCTGCTCATTCGGTAAACGCGCCTGATGCAGCGAACGAAGCGATCACCGTGCGCTCTGTGACTTCAACGCAAACTTTGCGGTGAAAGCTCAAGACGTGCACAAACTACCCTCGAGACAGGCCTGCGCGCACAGACACCCACGCCCTGCCGGGCAAAGTACCGTTGTAATAGATTGGTAGAACGCGCCCTTGGCACTATCTCGCCTGTGATTTAGAGAACACGCTGGAGCGCTATCCAGCTCTGCCTACCGCCCACAATAAATGGTGTGTACAAATAGCTCGCCGTTAGCATGGAGAAGGACGTATTGTCTGTGCCTGAGTCATCTAACACCGCGCGCCGCGGAGCGAGGGCTCACAGGTTTAAATCCCCGGTCGCACACTACGACAACCGCTTTACTAAATTTATTTTACTTTGTGGCTTTCAAATAAATATAGATGTATATATATGGAACATCACGATGACGACAACGCCAAAAAATAAAAACAAACAAACCAAGAGCGTTTCTATCATTGCTATCGCAACACCATTCAAGTAGTCTCTTCGATGTCTTCGGCCGACGACGCTCAAGTATGGTTTCAACAGACAATGGTCTATTGTCCAGTTGCACTACAACGGACACCACAGGCTGTCTGTGGACACACTCGACATTATGTCTCTGACAGTCACACAGTGTGTGTTGCAGCGTCTCCTCGCATGATAGGCAAAAAAAAAGTGTTGTCGGCCATTTGAATGCCAAATGACTGAGATTTCGTGAATGCCACCCCTAGCCATAAGCAAAAAATAAAAATGGCCTCTCTTTCAAATAAAGTGCTGCATTAAAATGTGCCCAGTGCAACCACACTACATTCGTTAATTTTTGTAGATTTCAGCCACGATTATAAAGCGTCTGCTCAAATAGCACAATTGACCTTAAGTGATCTTCGAATGGGGTTTACGGTGGGCGTTGCTGGTTGGAACATTAGTATAGTCAAACTCAAGTTACAGCTTTAAAAATACCAAAATAGTATTAATATTTTGTTATACTTCAGACAAGGGTACATTATTTGCAGAATAAAGAAAAGTGAGAGGCTTCTTGTTGGGTGATTCCACGTAAGGTCGAACAAAGCACGGCCAGTCGACCTCTTAAATTTCCTTTGAAATTTTATGTATTGTTGCTTTATGAGTGAAGAGAATCGACCCACAGTTGCTCTTGCCGGAATTTTTTTCGAAGCACAGTAAATCAATAATGACGAAGAGGTGAAGTGCCACGTTTACCTGTTTTGCTGCTTCTTCCGACTTTGGCGATGAATTACATAGAGTATATTATAGCAACGCACTTCAAGTTTGTTTAGCTAAATAGATGCGTGATTGTGCGTACGTTTAGCTATTACTCGTTTTTGGGGTAGTGCACATATTTTTCATAAAAAATCTCAAAATCAACCCAGAGAACTTTTCTTGCCTGTTTTTACGGCTTGTATTTCAAAAAAGGGCTCACGACAGCACGGTGAAAATTTCGCACTACTTTCTTAGCGTACTTATTTATAAAACTTCCAAAGCTTATAATAATATCATTTTCAATTAAAAGATACAATCGCGCTAACTTCAACAAAACAGCATGCAAAGTAAACTTCTGAGGACGATTAAAAACATTTTTGATATTTCTTAAACTTTCCCCACTTATTCTCTTGCCCATCAGCTTTTAAAATCAACAAAAACATGTGCCTAATTTGGTTTCACTTGTAGTTACGGCCCGTCGGATAAGGACCTTGCCTAAGGATAGAGGCCATTGCGGTTCGGACTTCCTGCCCGGGAAGTGTATGACATACAGGCGCATGCTATATATAAAAGGCAAGCAGCACTGAAATAGCTGTTGGCTGTACTGAGGACGCCAATTTCAAAAAAAATGATTTAGTCACGCCAGCTGCTTTAAGGGCTGGATTAACGAGCAAGCAAGCGCGCACAGTCTGGCGTCTTCCGGGGCAAAGTGGGCTCGTTTTCGTGTCAGCAATGTTTGCACGCCTCGACGACCAGCTGCTTTCCAAAAAATTTAATTTGGAATGCTGGAAAGATCGAGCTTCACGCCGAAAAGCGACGAAGGCCCTCCTGAAGTTTCTGCGATCGACCAGCCTCGTTAAACGTTTGTGACGTTTTAGTGTGTGTGTGCTTTCGCTTCTGTTCCACTCTCTTTCTGTCATTCTCTTTCCCTTACTTTTCTGCCTCCTATTTCCCCTTCTCTAGTGCAGGGTAGCAAACCAGATACTTGCTTTCCGGTTAATCTCCCTGCCTTTCTTTATATCATATATATCTCTATCTCTTTGATCCTATGGGAATTTTCTTTGTCAGCAAAAGACCTTGATTCCGTACGTTGTTTTTTAAGAATGCTGCGCAGTACTAACAAGTGCGCTCTGCTGTAAGAGCTGCCGTGCCAAAACAGTGCCGTTTGTTGGCGGAGAGACCCATGAATCCCCGCATGCCACGCAGACACCACATTGGCATGCGACCCCTGTAATATAGGCCAAAGTTGGGTGCATCGGCGACGGCAGCAGAGAGGAGTTCAAGTACTGGATCGGTCTACGACAGCCAATTTGCAGCGTTTAACGCACCGCTTGAAACGCCCGTTTCAGGCCTCATCACAGCAGAGGGTAGCGCTTATTCTTCGCTTGCGAAACGACCTCGATTACGTTTTCTCGATGTCGGGCTGGAGCCCTACAGGACAATGATGCAGCAGGAACCACCGACAAATAGCCCGGACGTGTTACAGGTCAATCGCTCTCCCCATCACCGCAAGCAGCGCCGCAGCGAAGGTGTCCTGATTTTCACTGACCTATATCACCTGCAAGCGTGCAAGTTATGTAGATAATTGTGAGTGTAAGTAGATCTGCCTATATTTACGGTTTAGTCATGAATAGACATTTCGAGAGATGTGATGCATGGCCCAAAGCTCGCGCAAATACAACTTTGATGGCGCTAATAAGAAAGAAAATTTGTCCACGCTGGTTGCCTGAACATGAAATGCCTGCACGGCAGCTTACTGAATGTAGTGTTACAAGAGTAGGTCTGGCATATATTTTTCTACATAACTTACTCAAACAACCTAAGTCGCCTTAGGTCAGACATAGAAAATGAGGACGTACGACATGACAGCTTGAGCTATAAGAAGCGTACGACCCACCGTGCTGAACAAACTAAAGCTGCACCTGCAAAGTTAAACATCAGTTGTTACGCTTTTCACGCCGCGTTTCATGCGCTCACGTGATATACTGCGCTGACGTATTTACATGCGCATTTTCAAATAAATGCTCAGTTGGAATTTAGCGCTTAATTATCTTTGTTACAGAGCCTTCTTTGTCCATTGTCCATTCCTGCACAGTTTCTTTTCACTTTTTTTTTTGAAGACGAGTGGCGAGGAACCGAAAACAGGAACACACAGGACCAGTGATGAACAACCAACTGAGCTTCTATTCTATTTTCTTTTACTTCTTCGCATCGGACACATTTGTCACCTTCAACCAGCCAAGTTTGCAGTCACTTGAATTTCGTGTTTTCCTCTGCTCATTTGGGAGGATGACGCACAGTACTGTATTTAAACGAGACGATGCTAAATGTGCGTTCTCCCCGCCGCGGTGGCCTAGTGCGGCTAATTTTTCCATGCGAGCGATTTTGCTCCAAGAGCGGAGCGGCGGCCGCTGCGCGAGGCCAAAGCAGGTTTCTACAGCGACGACTGGTCACTGTAGTGAAATTCGCCAGAGTTGGAAAAATTCGCTCGCGGCAAAAGCGGCAGAGCCATCAGTGAGGTCGTCTGTGATGCCAGGGGCGGAGTCGAGGAGTGGACGCTGGCGCTGCGGGGACTTCGCTCCACAGAACAACTCGCTCCGACTGAGTAGCAGACGACATCCGTCATCTCGCCGGCTCACAAATGTCTCGCGCTTCTTTCAACGAGTTGCTGATTGCAGAAGTTGTGAAACGACTTCTTCTTTGGGACGTCAAGATGGAGGATTTGCACAGGAAAATAAGAAGAGTATTCTTTAGGAATCAATTGCCGAGCTCCTTAAGAAGTCGCATACTTACGTAAAGTAAAAGTCGTCGCTTGAACTGGCCAAGTTCCCTGGTGAAGTCGAAGTGCAGCTTTTTTCCTTTTGTTGCTCTCGACTATGCTTCCACTGGAGTGACAATCGTGTGCAGTGCCTTTTTTTATTTCAATAATAGTATACTACTTTTTTTTGCATTTTTACCGAAAGTTTCTTCGACGCAGAGGAGCCGCAGTTTCATGTCACAGCAAACGTTGCTGGTTTAACAAACGATGACATTTGATGACACGGTGCATCGATGAAAGGGTTCACACGAACGAGAGAGCAAGTACGGGTGCTACGGCAGTCGACTTGAGAAGTAGCATTCCACACAGGTCACTGAAAAGGAATTTCGTGATGTGACTCCACAAGGATGGGGCACGAAGCTTGCTGTCACGGTTTGGGGAAATAGGGCATTCACTAGGGGGCCATTATTTTTGTTCTCCCCTTCAACAACACCTCCATTTCTCACTAAAACCCAGGCTCACTTGTCCGCGTCGTCTGCGACGCTTTTCGCGCAAGGAACAATTGCCCGCACAGCGCTCAAGTTTGCAGCCTGTCGACATGTTCTGCCACACTGACCAGCTGTTCTCCGTGACACTCAGTGCCGGAATGCGTGGCTGACTGGGCGAAAATAGATGTTCGGTCGCGATCGCAACATACACTGCGTAGATAACGAAAAACAGCTGTTGATTTTAGGCACCAATTCAGTAACACAAGCCTAGGGGCATGCACCTTAATTACACGGTCGAAGGCTACCAACTGAATGTCACTTTGTGCCGACGGCAAAGGTGTGTTGTGCGAAATGATGAGATACTACGGCTTTCCTGCTCACCACCACAGCATTTATGGACGAAAATTCCCGTTAAAAGAAGAATTGCTGCGTAGTTCTCGATATGGGTCACGCACAAGTTTATTATACAGCAGGCAAAGAACCGGGACAACGAGTGTATCACTTATACCATGCTACCTGCCGTTGGTGAAACTCTGTCTGAGGTGGTTTACTGAATCATTGGAAAACCTAAGAGGCTTACTATTTAGGGTTGAAACATACAAATCCGAGTGTCAGATGAGATGTAGACCATTCGGAAAATCCCGATGAAGAGTGTGTTCGCACATACCACAGGGTGACAAAAAACACGGCCGAAGCTCACCACTGAGGCTCTTTATATAAACTTTTATTGTGACTCGAGTGAACAGGCAAAAAAATTTAGGTATCAATTTTGCGAGTTGTATATACTCCGCGATCCGAAAATCAATCGCTGAAAGCAAGAGCAATGATTTGGAGAAACACAGAAAGTGCTGGGTAAAACACGCTCGCAGTTCTTAAGCCTTCACCTAGCGTGAAAAGCTGTATAATAAAACCATACCAGCAAACTCTTGCTTTTGCTTCTTCATGGCCAGTTATACGAGCGCGCAACAATAACCATACGTTAAAAAACAAAAAAAAATGGACTGCACGTGCTGTTTATTTATTATGAAAGCCACGTTACACATACAGTTCAGTGTACGGACGCGTCAAAGTCTAGCGGCTATTGATGAAGAACCTCGCAGTACTAGGGGGCCAAAGGAAGGATACTTGAAGCAAAGCGTGATTTTTAGAGGCGACTAAAAGCAGCGGTCAGCCGGCGCCTTCCGCGGGCGACACTGCCCGCCAGAGCGGTGGGCGTCGCGCAAGAGCAGCGGTAGCAGCGGCACATGTGAAACGAACGCGCGTCCGCGCGTCCTCCAGCCGCTCATCGCCGCGACCGCCGCCGCTCGTTCGCTCGCATGCGAAACAGGCTTTAAGGTACTGGGCTGCTGACCGTATAGGTCGCAGGATCAAATCCCGGCCGCGGCAGCCGCATTTTCGATGGAGGCGAAAATAGATGAGATCTTCGTACATACTCAGATTTTAAAGCACGTTAAAGAACCCCAGGTGATCGCGGGAGCCCTCCACTACGGCATCTCTCATAATCACATCGTTGTGGTGGGGCGTTAAACCACGCATACGAAAACCAATGTGCGTTGTAACTTGTTTACACAGTGATCATTTCGCTTTCAACGCGAATTGACAGTATACATACGCCATGCGCTCCTGTGTACTATGTTGCCACCCACTTCTCTGTTCAGATATAAGTCACGATTGGCTATTGCTTCCAGCTACTCTTGTGCATGTGGCGTGTCGTCAGTGGTGACAATTGAGTGAGAAGTGACACTATAAAAGCACCTGTATTGAATGAAGCTTAGATGGTATACAGCTCCGCACTGGTACTGCGTGTTCATGTTCCTTGCGCCTTCGTCCTTCGTGCTGCTTAACTTTGCAGATTTCACGTTAACTTGCCCACACCAAAGCAATTCTCAACCAAATGATGTATGTAAGGCTCAATGGTGGTTAAACATATCTGACGCTGGTATACCGCATGCAGGATGTAGGACAATATGAGCGACCAGAAACACACATACCGAACGTATGTATGTGCGTTCGTCTGTCGCCATTTTTGTCCCGGTGTAGAATGCGCGGCGCAGTGCCAGTTGTAATACCAACTACCTACCGAAAATAACACATAGACTGTGCAACGCATCGCAGCAGAGAAATTTAATTCGCCTTGACCACTCACATTTCTTTCCGATCCACCGCACATTTGAAACGCCCACTAAAAAAAGAGATAAAAATGAGGGGAGGGGGGATAGCACAGCTGTCATAGATTACAATAAAACTCGATAGTTTTGCTCGGCTTGGTTTAGAAGTATTACAGGCATGAGACGGTACGATACGTCAGAGCTGACTATCCCAACGCGTAGCTACAATAGATCAACCACAAATTTCTCATAAATACACTGTCTACGCATACTCTACGAACAAGACACACTATTATATCGTGTGGTAAACATTACTGAAGTTCAGAAGAGTGAGCCTCAACATGCAGCTAGAGCTACCAAAATTATAAACGAACCAAATCTAAATGAAAAAACCAAACGAAAGCGGGAGAAACGATCGATATGCATGCACCTTAAAAATCGTGGAATATGTCAAAAAATACTGCTGCACATGAGCGAAACACACGAATGTAGTTTTTATGTGCGCCGCTATCTTGTAGCGCCGCCTTTTTCGGCTGAACCCTACGCGTCTTCGAGAGGAAGGAATCACCATAAAACCACGGGGCTGGTTTCCCGTATCAGGTTGTGCCACTCAACGCTACATGCATTTGCGTTGCAATGTTCCATCACAAAAATAAAAAAGAAAACCTCGCAAAAATAGTCATTGCGACCATGCTCTTTGGTCCCGTTTCAACATAAGAAATCGCATGTAAATCGCAGCGGCGGTATCGCAGTACCGCCATATTACAAGCTTTGGCTTTAATGATTTCATCCTATTATGTATACACATATAGAAACGAAAAAAGTGTTTTGCTCGGCATCTGCTGCACTGAGTTTAACGAGGTTAGCTGCATTTAAAGACGCGCAGGTCACGTGATTGAATCCCGGCTGCAGTGGCTGCATTTTCGATGAAGGCGAAAATGCTGTAGGCCAGTGTGCTCCGGCCGATTTGGGTACGCACGTTAAAGCACCCCAGGTGGTCAGAATTTCTGGAGCCCTCCGCTACGGCGTCTCTCATAATCAAATGGCGGTTTATTGACCCCACCTTATTGACACCACATGTCAATAAGCTGCATTAAATAAGCAAAAAAGAACAAAAAAAAAAGAAAACCTGCTTCCGCTTTTTTTTCTTTAGAGACACAATATTTCAAGATATTGTAAAATGAAAAATCAAAACGAGCTAGTGTAGTAGCAAGTTTTCAGCTGTATAAATAAGTAGAAAATATGGAGACTAGATACGGTGCATGGGTGGAAGCTTTTTTTTTTCGTTTTTTTTTGCATTTCTCAGCTTCACACTGCTGTTAATAGAAAGCTTTAGAGCTGGGACAGTTCCTATTTATTTTCAAACGCACACAAAAATTCTTGAGGCACGCAAACGTGAATGAACACGCTCATGATGTCCTGGACGCTCAATGCCCGTCATGCACTCATTTTACTATAGGGGCTTTTGTCGAACTCGTCATTTTTCTCAGCCCGGCCAAACAAGTTCAACTTTGTTATCTTGCTTTGATATATATATATATATATATATATATATATATATATATATATATATATTATATATATATATATATATATATATATATAAAGTAGTCACATTTTTTTAGCACGAAGGACAGTTAAAAATGCACAGTATCGTATAGTATACAGCACTGCACTAATTCGCAAATTGTTCATTTTAACAGCGATCTTGATCACTGCGACAAACCAATGCTGTTAAAATAAAGTTCGTAGTAATTTTTCAATTCTAGTAGTAACTGCTCGTGCCTCAGGTTAGTACCCCGTTAGTAACCGCAACGGTAGGAACTGTCCCTACCCCTGTAATACTAACCGAAATTATTAATGATTGCTAATATACCCTTGATAACTACAGGTTGTAAGGCCGTAAAAAAACGTAGTAACCATTACAGGCATGCTTGAAAGGTGACATGATATGTCTTCGCACGAAAAATCAGTGAAGGCCTTAGTGAACTTTTTGCGTGATAGTGGCCTATTGTATAGGCTATATCACCCCAGCTCACTTTTTTTTTCTTTTTCACGCGTCTATTTCGCTTCTCGCTTTCTTCCGCATCTTTCTTCCCCATTCTCCCTTCCCTTAGTGCAGGGTAGCAAACCGGATGCTCCAATTTCTGGTTAACTTCCTTGCCTTTCCCTCATTTTATTCTTTCTCTCTCCCTACCTTTTGCACATTATTTGCCCATTGTTGCATTCATAGTCATATTTAAGAAGTCAGCGTCACAACACAACTTCTGGCAATCATGTTTGCAGTGCCAGGAATGAGTTCCAGGATTGAGAAGAGCACATATACGTATTAAGTTCCCTCAACCGCTGCCGTAATAATTACAGGAAGACCTATCCCCAAAGAGCTCAAAATATTTCACGCAACTTCACATAACCTGCTGGAGCAATAGCCACCCTCCGTTCTGCTTTTTAGTTTTCACAGGGCACTCATCAGAAGGATGACCAGAAATTGCGCTCTCATAGTGTGTATATTATGCACCAGTTCCTGCTTAAAACAAATATCTAGTGGTCATTCTGGTAAAAACTGACCTATGTATTAACTGCAATTTTAGACTAGCATCTGGTTAGCAAAACGGTAGTAACCGCTAGATTTACTGAAGTACACACACACACACACACACATATATATATATATATATATATATATATATATATATATATATATATATATATATATATATATATATATATATATATATAAGGGAAAGAAGTGTTTAAGGGCTCGTTTTTCAGTGTTTCGACACAATATTAATGATATCTAACAGACAATAATGCCAAAGAAAGTATAGGGGAAATTACTAGACCAAATTGTAATGTAAATGTGAAGAAAGAAAAGTGGGTGAAAAGATAACTTGCCGTGGGCAGGAACCGAACCTGCAGGTTCGGTGCCTGCCCACGAGAGAGTGTCTACCTCTATTCTCCGCGAGGCAAAGTACGCGTGGGTGATGAGAGCACGCGCCGCAGAGTCGTGATGAAGTGGCGACGCACGCTATAATTGCGCCATCTTGCTGGTGTAACTGAAAACACGATACCCCCCCCCCCTTGAATTGGCCGTCACCAGCGGTAAGTGGTAATTATAAATAGCTTTCCGTTTGAACGTTGGAGGACATGCTTCTCCCTGGCTTAGTGTTTAACGCCTCGCACTCACGTTTTAGATGTTCCCCGTTCGATTCCGTGCGCCAGAATCTTTTCTGGATTTTTTTATTCCTTGCGTTTTCATATATATAGGTATACGTATACATATACGATGAGTGACATCAACGTCGGCGGCAAAATGCAGCCGAGAGTGTCCATATAATTGCTATCACAATAAAGGTGTTTTCGCAACCATAGCAGACATCCGCTCGACGTATACTCGTGACACGGTCAGCTACCGGGCATAGACAGGGCAGTCACTCTCAAGTTGAAACGTGCCAGCTCCATAAAAGCAAGACGCGATGAGCAACTGCATGAGATGCGGCACAGAAAACCCGCTACCGTGGATATTTTGCTACAGAAACAACACAGCGAGCAGATTCTTTTCGGCACTTTTTATGAAGCGGGAGCGGCACGAAAATTCCTGCTTGCCGTAGGTCTCCACGGGGTTCCGTCGATCGCCTGAGGACTCGTCGCAGCGGTGACGTGTATGCGTACGCTATGCCGTTCAATATTTATTCTTCGTGGTCCACATAATCAACGGAATAGTACGTAAAACGAAAAAGTTTTCTTTCCCCGCCATAATGTTTAAGGAAGCCTTAGGGTAGGTGATGGGCAACCTTAGTCGAGCCTTACTTAAGTACGAGGAAAGTTCCGAGATAAGTAGAACGTAGGTTTCTGAAACACGTTAATAAGGTTGACTTAACTTATAAGGAGAAGTTTAAGTTTGTCTTTCGAATACGGGGGTGAGATCATGCCCATGCTTAGTGAAAAAAGGGATAGTTTTAATACAACTAGCAAAGAGAAAAGTCGGCGGGGCAATTGCCTGCAAATTTCGCAAGGCTAGATCCGCCGGCTACCTGCAACATCCGAATCCTATTGACAATGTTATTAAGCCGATCGTTTTGTGTTAATAAGTTGTATAGCTTTCTGAGAATGTGCGACACGTTAGAATATGCGCAGAATACTTAGGTTGAGGTTAGTCGTGAGGGTGGCGCTAATCACTTACTACTAATGAGATCTTCACAGTCGAGACCATTGACCCCATGGACAGCGTCGTCCGTTATTCATGAAGGATGGTGTTGTTCGGTTAGTGCTTTACGGAGCTGGTCCCAGTTGGGAGTGAAATCTTAGTCGTCCAAACGTTTTTTTTTTTTTAACGGATAGCTTGGTCATATGGGATATCTATTTTGCAATGTCTGACATGGCTGCTTTTAAAATGGAGATATCGCTGTCGGTCACTGCACTTTCTGTAAAGATTCATTACTATTTACTAGTGCGTAACGATACATTGACGTCAAGCAAGTTTATACTGACCGGTGAATAAGAATGGGAAAAGGAAATTAATAATTCTGCGTTGTTGAAGTCAGCAATGACACATCATAATGTCTCTTCACCATAGTGCCAAATTTAAAAAGAAATGTCGTCGATGAAGACTAACAAAGAGGTCTAAGTTTATGAGTAAAGAGCAATCACACTTTCCCGGTTTCAATGGCACCTGACACTATAACGGACATCTTGTGACAGTTTCTTTTTTTCTCGGATTCAGAGATTTTAAGCTTTCTGATGGCATATTTCAAAGCCCTCAATTTTTCGGCAATTTCCGTAAACCCTCTAAGCCCACAAAAAAGTCAAGTCAGCTTTCTGCATTTGCTGTAGTTTTATGCGTCAAATGAAAAAAAAAATCATTCATTCAGATCGGGTCAGCAGTCGTCGCACGGAAATATTTCAGCCATTTGCATGGACTTAAAAAGAAATGGCCCGAGCTCTAGCCTTCTACGAAGGATAGCAACAACATATCAGAACAACGAGAAGTAAAAGCAGACAAATAAAAAATGCATAAATAGATATGCCAATAAAAAGCTCCCAGTCATGCGACATGACTCTCGGGTTCTGCATATATAAGATGCCAGGAAATGTGGTTGTTCCAGCGCTTTTGAAGTCCAGGAAAATATAGTCCACGCGTGCTTTTTTTTTTCTTCTTCTTTTCAAACTTCAAAGCGGCTTACTTCCGGGGCACGCTTAAACAAGTTACTTTTCCACGTCAATTTCTCATCGTTCGGAGGAGGTGCCCGAGAACCGAAAACCAAAATACGACGAGAATCGAAATGCATAGATCAAAAGAGCGTGGGTATCAAGATCCTGGCCTTTAGACCGCATTAGTAGTCTCAATTCAGTTTATTCATGAATAAAAAAAAGAACTCGAAAATTCTCTTACGCAATCGCCCAAGACGACTTGAAAGTAAAAGGCACGTTTGTCTATTCAGTCGATGTGTAGATGCACATCGACTGAATAGAAAACGTGGCTTTCACTTTCAAGTGAAAGCCCCCCTCTTGATTTTGTCACGTCATGTCGTCATAATGTGATGACATAGTGGCGTCACAAAGTTCGGTGGTGTCACAAAGTGGCGTCACAAAGTTCAGACAGTCAACGTGACGTCGACTGTCGCGTCAACGTCACGTTGACGCGACAGGGTGACGTCATTCAGTGGTGATAATGTTTCTTGCATCACACGTGTTGACACCACCGACGCCACTCGCCACGGTGGCCTACTGGTTTATGGCGATTGACTGTTAACCAGCAGGTTCCGGGATCCAATCACGGCCGCGGTGGCCGCATTTTCAATGAAGACGGAGATGCTTGATGCCCGAGTGCTTCTATTCAGGAGCACGTTAGACAATCCCCGCTGGTCGAAATTTGCGGAACCTTCCACTACGGCGTCTCTCGTAATCGTATCGCAGTTTTCGGGGGTTATACATCAGCAATTAATGACACCGTCAATGGTCCATTTTTGTGCTTGATGAGGCATCTATGGTTTTCTCCTTATAGCCCTGCAACACTTTTCGAAGTGGCCATCGAATGGCTTGGCTAAAGGAGTTTACTGGCGGATTAACCACGATAAAAAATGTTACAACCAGTCGAACACGAGCGGATATACAAGTATTTGTTGCATGCTGTAATTGCTTCTTCTCTTTTTTCATCTCAACGAATGAGCTGGAAGCTAAGGAGGGAGGGAGGGCACGACGGAAGGAAGTCGTGCGAACCTTCAGCCCTTTGAACGCGCGGCTAACCTTCAGTGAGATCGCGAGAACGCGCACAGGAACGCGGCGGCTTCCCGCCGGCGGGAACGATGCTCAAATCAGCCAGTGGCCACGAATTCGGGTATATGGCGCGGTAATACAGGTCTATCACATCATTTGTAGAAATGTAAGGGAACGATTTCTAGTAGACTTTGAGAATGAATTGTTCAATTTTTTAACACGTTTTGTGCTATGATTCTCGGCTCGCGTGTGCTCATGAGCCTCGACTACCGATCAGCAGCTTTATGATATAACATGCTGGAAAAGTGTTGCAATGCCTCTTCTATATAACCAAACCGCGACCTACGTGAAAAAAAAAAAAAAAAAACGACCGAGCAACTGTGAAATGCTGCGGTGGAGAAAAGCACCCCAGGTCCTTAGTTGACTGACAAAGAAGGAGAGGAAGGTCAGAATGCCATAAGGGACAAAAACCGAGTTAAGGGTAAAATGAGAATGGAGACTTCCTTCTTTACGAGCTCCCGTGTCCGCGCTTTGACGTGCGCCAGCCATCGGCACCGAGGGTAAATCGAGAGATATGCCCCGGACCGACGCACGGGCAGCTGGACGTCGAGAGCATTTGATGCCACGGAGCCACCGAGTGCGTGCGAATAGCAATGAGAATTTAGCACTCGCATACGCTTCGAAAGTCGCTGAATGTGGTAGCTCACACGGAAAAAAACATAAAAGAGCAAAGGCCTGCCATGCTATACGACCATCGAAACATGTTAACATCCCCACTAACTAGTATATGCGTGTGCCCCGATTACATGTAGTGTATACACCGAGAAGGGTGCATAAGGAAAAGCAGGCAAAGCACGCGCAGATTGGCGCTGACATCAGACTGTTCTGGCCGGCAGCCGGTCGCACGGGCAAATGAACAAAAAGAAAAAGAACGTCATCGTTGAATAGAGGGTGTGCGTGACAGATGAAAGCACCCGGCCTGGAATATACGATTCATTCTAGAAATGGTATGCTCATCTTTCTACAAATGATGTCATATACCCAATCGACCACGCAACTGCCCGAATTCAAGGCCAAGGGCTGACTTGAGCATCTTGAGCTGCATACAATATATATATATACACCGTGACCACCAAAAAACACCGCCACGTGCCCACACGCTCCCTCGCGATCACACTGAAAGTCAGCTGCACGTTAGAAGGGAAACAACGAAAAAGTGTTGAGGTCATGGCGTGCACGCGGCGTAACTTCTTGTCCGACTCTCATTCCCCGCTTAGCTTCGCGCTCGTCGGGGTGGCAAACGAGAGCGAATAACAGCGGGCGACAAGTCTCTGTAGCTCCGCTCGTACAAGACGGACTCTAATAGTGCTTGAAGCGGTCTATTCGTGGCGAGTAAAACTCCTGTATGAAGCCATTCGAAAGTTCATTGAAAAAGTGTTGCAGGGTCCCTTTAACGCGTGATAGCAAGGATGATGCAGCGATGGTGGTTTAATCCTTTCTGGCGTCGCCATAGCCCATTTGAGAAGTTTCGCCTCGCAATAACGCAATTATGCACACTGACTCCAAGTACAGAGCCATCAGGAAACGTGCACAGCGTACAAGATCACTCCTGTCAATGCGCGCGTGCATGTTGTTGTGCATAAACCGGGTCATTCAAAAATAAATCACCAGTTGTGTGCTTTCTTTACGTGTGTGTGTTTTTGTATCCTTATGTGCGCTTCTTCATCATGACTTACTAAATAGTCCATCAGTACATAATAAACAAGAGCTCGCTCAGTTTAGCGTTACTTTGGTTCCCAGAAGAAACCAGAGTTTCCCGTATTCTTGCTTTTTATGAGTAGGACCCCCTATTAGTATAAATGACCTAGCTAGACACACAGTTGTGGAGAATTCAGGGCCAGTAAGCCGATTAAGAACTGCCCTTCTTCAGATAAGAGTATATTTCTGTTTTGAATATTTATCTTCAGCACAAACAGTTTCGCAGTAAAGGCCGTCAATGCTTTTTGTGATTTGTTGTCAGTGATGCTAGCAAGCCGTAAGTTTCCAAGATGTTCTTGGTCAATCTTCATTGCTATTTCTTCTCTATCTAGTCGTTTGAATGGTTTGTAAGCTTGCAATGGACAACATTAGAGATACAGTTGAACCCAGCTATAACAACACCGATTTTAAAGGTATATCGCTTATAACTAAAATAAGTTCCTCCACCGTGAACTTCAGTACGTTTTCAATGGTGATATGAGCTGCTTACAGCAATGTTCGCACGTGGCTTTATAGGTTTCAACAATAATTTGTGGCTGTTGGGGTGCCAATTCTCGAAAGAAATGGAACGCGAATTCCCCGAAAGGATAAAAGAAGGAAATCAAGCTGCTGAGCCCGTGCCACGGAGTAAGAATAGACAGGAGGGGAAACTCGGCTCCTTTCCGCGCCGCGATTGCGTCACTGTCCTGAGCGGCGTCGAACTAAGAACTGCCACGCCGGAGCAGCAGACGCGAGAAGCGTCGTCTGCTTGCCCGCTTGTGCTCACTGCTCAGTGTATCAGTGCATAGCTCGGATACACTCGCTAAACGAGACGGTAAATCGTTACGAGTTTTCGCTAAGCTAGCCAGATCACCCTCGAAGAGAGACCATACCGCGATAGTTTCACGAAGCTGTCCACAAGCACTAAACAGGTTCGCTTTCACTCTTTCACCTTCGCATGCGAGGGTAGAAATGTTGTTTGTGGAAACATGGCACACAATATGCGAATATAACAAAAAAACATACAGGGGCAGCTTTTCATATTAAAAATGATTTGAAAAACTTAAACAAAAAAGCAGGAAAAACATTTTTCTCATGTGTCTGCTTTCTTCCGAAGCTTGTTTTACTGTGTTGGAACTTACTGCGAATCAATCTTTCCTGCTAAGCTATAACAACCAAATACGTAGAACTGAGAGTCACGCTTTTTTTGGCGACGTAATTTACCTGGCAGTTTGGCAGTTGGTAAAATATTCGCCGAAGACTTCTGACTCATGACGAGTATCTTTTAACTTCGCTTGCTTGGCACTGCTTTTATTGGTAATTTCAGCAATAATCTGGCCAGTTCTTGGCTTCATTTCTAGGCACGAGGAAGTAAGACTCCGCTAAAAAACTTAGGGCGCCGCTTCGGCGAGTCACAAGATATCTAGCTGGTCAGGGATATCTGTAAATTTAACCTTAGCATAGTGTCACGCCTGCCAAACGTTCCGCTGCGAAAATAATTTTCCTAGACGCAGTCGCTTCCCTTCCACTGTCTATGAATCCTCTTCATATAGACCTCGCCCATTCGTGCTACACTTGGTCAGACGAAGCGTTGAAAGGTCAAACTTTTTTTGTTACGCAGAATTGATTCACAGCTCGAGGCAGTCTCCACTCTTCTGTTCAAATCAATTGCCGCCTGCTCAAACGTGCTTGATCAATGCCTGTCTTTCTTTCGCGCGGAGTAGCTCTGTGTGACACTGGTATATCGAAGAATGTGCGAAATATATCCCCAAGCTACACAATGAGTGATTTTAGGCACCCGCCTAACTACGATTACAGATCGTCAGTTTTTTTTATTCTACCACTTCATTTCTTCCGTTGCCCGCAGAGAATTTGATCCCACATACATAATTAAAAATGCTGGAACTAAGACGTTCTACGTGCTTCATCTTGTTTTGGCAAACCACGCCGGCGAAAGACTTTCATAGCTGCATCCAGTAGCATAGTGAAGTAGACGAGAAGCAGTTGTAGCAGACGGCACTCGGTTACCACATCCTATTCGGCTGCCCTGCTGATCCTCCCCCACAGGGACAGCCTGCCATCTCAAGCTGGGAGGACTGGGAGGTCCTGCTCTCGTCTGGGGACCCGGCGATGCAGCTTGCTGTGGTGACTAGGGCAGCCGATGTCTTCGCGGCGAGAGGCATGGCCGTGTAGGCGTGGTGCGGGTCCACGCGGTGGTCCAGGGATCCCGGGCTGTCCAAACACACTTGCTATAATGAAACTTTTCTGTCTGTCTGTCTGTCTGTCGGGCGCCGTGGGCGCGCACGCCCTCCTCCCGCGGCGGACAACAAATAGTATTGTGCGTCGCCGCAAGGATCGCTGCGCGCACGTTCGCTGTAGCGTTACTGTATATACTACCTAACACAGTAACTCTAGTTCGCCAACCTCCTCTCCAATGGTGACTTTATCGAGGCGCTCGCTCGCGCTGGCGCCGGCTCGGAGTTTCCCCTCTTATCTTGCTTGCTCCGTGGCCCCTGCCCCCCCCCCCCCTCCCTCCGAATCCATGAGTGCCCCTTCGGATTCCCACCATGATTTATCGCATAGCGACGTCGCATTGCAACAAAGCTGACTTTTAAAATCTGCTACGACACGAGAATGATGATGAATTGTGTTGTTCCACTTCCCAACATGTCATTTCAGTAACAGCTGATACTTGGAAGAGTTTCGGCACCCAAAACTTCAGGTGTTTTAATACATTGGCGTTATGTGGCTCGTGGCGGTCCCATTGAAATGTTGGAATTTCCATTTATGTTCGAAAAATTGGCAGCTTTGTCAACCTTATCACTGGCGTGTGTGAGATATTCCCTTCTATAACATAGTTTTCTCACAATAGCCTGTCATTCCATACTTTGCATACTTTCGTGCAATCTGTTCATAGCGATTATCCGTTATAACAATGCATTTTTCGGGGCACTTGAGTACTGTTATAAGTGGATTTGATGGTATTATAAGTCCCAGCTTGTCATATCTTTCTCTATAGGAATTTTCGTGCTTTTAACAAAATAGCAATAAAGAGCTACTTTCGAAGAAATTCCGTCATGCATAATGAGCAAAAAATTAGCTTACGCGTGACTGAATAATCGAGAAAGACTCAAATAAAATAAATAACAAAACTTTACGGGTCCGACCCACAAAAACACCCAGACAATCTGCGTGGTAAGCAGTTGTTATACCGCACAGCCACGCGCCTCTTTGGTAATAAGTGAAAATAACTTACTTTTCTTGAAAGCCCAGTGGAAACAACAATCGTGATTTGCAAACACAAGCGTCCTGTATTCATGCTTCACAATACAAAAAAGTAATACCGCGGTAATAGTGCATGGTACAAGCGTACGTTGCCATTGGTCGTCAGACGAAGTGGTTATCATAATGATTTTCGTGGTTTAAAGCCGACCATAGCACACACGTTACCGCACGTACTCAGTTAGGACCACGTAGCGGATGCACGGAAAGTTCGAAAACATTCACCCCGCATTAGTGTTCCAGAAGTATTGGGTAGTGGCCAGCGCGGTAGCTTATGCGTGATAGGTCGTGCATAGCAGGTCGCCAGATGGCACGCAAGCCCGTTTCCTGAGCAATGGCCGGTTTCTCCCCCCATTCCGTGGCTTCACCTTTGCCGCCTCTGCGTTGCGAGTTTCCACTCCAGCATTTTTTTCTAAATCCTTGCGTTTACACAGAAACGCGTTGTAGGAAGTTTAGTGCGCGTGCGCAGAACCATCATGCAAGCGGTGGAACATGTCTTTCGCACCGCTTGAAAGTTGACTCATCGAAGCGTTCACCGTCATTTTGCAACAAAGTTGGTAATAATAATGTCGTGAGTTTAACGTACCATAGCCGGATACGATTATGAAGGACGCAGCAGTGGAGAGATCCGAAAATTCCGACCATCAGGTGTTATTTAACGTGCACTGAAAACGCACAGTACATTGGCCCCTGCCATTTACGCCTCCACCGAAAATGTGACTGCCGCGCCACGGCTGGAATCGAACCCGCACCGTTCTGGTCAGCAGCCGAGCACCAGACGAGAGAGACGTGTGTGTGTCTCCCGTATCTGCTTGTCTTCGCGCCTTATACCTCCAATAATGCAATACCAATACACCCCCTTGTTCACTCTAACTTCGCATGAATTCATCAAGCTTCTTTGCTTTGTTTTGTTTTCTAGCCTCAGTGGCGTCGTAATCACAAGAAACAATATGCAGTGCGTAATTAGAAACAAACGATATATGTAGAGCACTGGTGCTTATAGGCACAGAGCGCATGGGCAGATTGATACATGCAACGGTAACACCAACATCCTCGCGTTTGCTAGACTATTTCGTAAGAGCGCGTGAATAACTGTCGTGGCGCTACCTATCGACCAAGAATTACGATGATGATGACAGCAGAAGCCATTACGGATGTACCACACAGTGAAAAAAGGCAAGTTTTCGCCGGCAGATGGAAAGTTTACCAGGGGCGCTGTCGTCAATATAGGAGGCAGGCAGAGGAGGTTGAAGCGAGATGCGGGCAGTGCGAAAGACGCATTCGCTGTTCAGGGAGATGCCGGCGCTTCGGCCAATTGTGACCGTGTTTCACCGCCGCCCCCACAACTTTGGCGAGACCAATTCTGCCACCCCGTGAGTCTTCTGCTAATTAGTGCACGCTTTCAAGAAAGCTCTGCTTGCCTTAAGGCACGGCAATATATGACAGGCAAAGGTATACAAGAGGACGAACTCAGTTGAGGAAAACGAGCGACTGATGGTGAGTGGCACGACGGGTGCGCAGAATAGGAGAAAGCGCCGCGTGTTCCATCATTTGGGCAAACGTGTCGGGTATGTCTTTTTGTTCCGTTTTTTTTTTCTTTCTTCTCCTATTGCCCTTCAAATGCAGACCAGTCAGGTCACGAAGCGACCTCTCGAAGCAGCCACCAGACGTTGCTTCGAGGTATAGCGTATGTGGATGCCTCATCAAACACGAAAATAGACTATAGCCGTCGGCGTCCCGCGGCGACAGCACGACTGAATTGTGCAAAAATCGTCATAACGTGAAGACTTTAACCCATGACGTTTTAACAACGTCACAAAGCGCCAAAATTCGTGACGCAATCATAACGCCACTATGACAGCGCATCAAATGACCACGTCATCACACGTCATCGTCATTTGCTCAAAGGTGGCTCGATCACGGCGGCAATGTAAAAAAACAGGTGAGGTGCGCAATGCTTTCGGCCAAGGACGGTGGCGGATCGATAACTCGAGTGAGAAAAGAGAAGATGAAAACGATGGCTTTCATCTCAGGGGAACGTATCTATAAAGGACACCCTGTGAGTTCTTATAAGTGTGTGTGGTGGAGGAGCAGGTATCATGGCGTTCTCGTTACCAGTAATGGGAATATTTATTTTACTAAGCCTTTTTCTTTAAAAATGACGGCATGTCCACGAAGGGAATCATGATGAGTCTTTGTCCTGCAGTGGACGTAGTCAGGCTGATGATGATGGTGATGGTGATGATGATGAAGATAGGGGAAGCAGTGGAATCATTCGATGTTACCGTAGATCACTCGTGACATTGACCACTCACGCATGTGAGTGAGTGCCAAGCGGTGTACGTGTAGAATGTTTATTGGTCATATATGGCATGTAGTGTTGAGTTGTGAAATTCGTTTTGCCTAAACTATTACTGTTTTGTGGTGTAGAATCTAGCCTGAAGCTGGCAAAGACGAGGTCTGGGCACGTTCTCCTGGTGGTTGTTGGTTGCTTCCAGTCATACGAAATGCATCGTAGAGCATATCGAGACGTCATATACTGCACAAGCCAGTCGTTATTCGCGATTATCATGGTCATCATCTTCATCGTCATTAGCATCATCGTCATCTTCATGCAGTATAGTGGGTACCTTGCATGTCTTGTGTCGTGATGGCAGAGAAAGAATGTGCGGTCTTGAATGCTCTTGTTCTCGAGCTTCATTCATAAGCAGCTTCGCATCTAAAAGAAAATAACATCTGCATATATGAACGGTTGTAATTAGAGAAGCAGACTTGCACCATTTCTTCAGCCGAGCGATAAGCCATCTGAAATTGAATTAGTAAAGTCAATCATATCGCGCCAATGCACCTCAGAACATTGCCAATTACCGATCCAAAACCAATTACCTTCAGCGGCGACAACGCTTTCACCCAAAGTAACGTGCAACGAAACGCTCAGCAAACGTAAAATTGCCGACATGCAGAATAAATACATAGAGAAATTAGTGAAAGCGTTCGAACGCAACCTGCCGCAAGTCTTCAACGTAAAGCGCAAATTTCATCGTACTCGGAGGCTCAACCGCGCGCGAAAGGTTCCTTTGAAATTCAAAGAAAACTGTAGAAAATTGCGACGCAACCCCATTTTCCTGGCAGGAATTTGTGGAAAGCAAGCGTGAAGAACACGCTCTTGCGTGGACGCTCCGTGAAAGCATGAAAAACGCATTCTTGAGCAACGTATTCACAGCGTGCATTTTCTCCGTATTTCTGCGCCCGTGGTGCGCTGGTATACATAGACGCAGAGGCGTATAGGGCTCGTAACAACCACGACACCAGCAGCTGCATCTCTCTTTCTTCTTTTTCCTTAAAGAAAGAAAGAAAGAAAGAAAGAAAGAAAGAAAGAAAGAAAGAAAGAAAAAAGGAACGGCGAGTACTGTAAGGCAAGCGGTCGTGCTGTCTGCGCAGCGTGGTTGTTTATGCGCGCACACTCAGAAAGTGGTCAGGAATGCGGTGACAAGTTTCTGCACACGCAAGATGGTAAGCCATTCGCAGACTTCTTGAAGCGAGAACGTTTCTCGGAAAAGATGAACGATCGCGTAAATCATACGATGTAAGCTGTGTTTATATGTTTACATAGGTTCGCGACGGTGTGGCCGGAGCCGGCTTTTAGTTTCGCCCTAACTTCACATGTTGCGCAAACTTTTGTTTCTTTTGATTTTCTGGTAACTACTTTGTTTCGCGCTGCAAACTGACACTTTGTTCTTTATAAAGCATGCCTCGTCTTCATTACTACGTGGTGATATTTTATGAAAACCGACAGCAAGCGCATATTTTTTTACACACGCGGTTTCTTAATACATTAAAGGTAAAAATTGAGTGGTTAAACAGGCGTCTATCTCTGCTTGCTACAGCTGTAAATATTTGCTTCAACTAGCCCCAACTTATTGGCCAGAATCGAAACATTCGAAATGTACAGCGGTGAGCACTGTTAGGGTGAATACGGCTCCGCGTGGCAGCGTTCTGCGGAGCGCAAGTCCAGCTGGCACAGCCGCGCATCGAATCCAAGTGGCGTAGGCGCATACGAGCGTGCCGCTCTTGCTGTACTTCACACAAGCGAGACCGGCACTTTGCTACTACGGAATGGCGTGGTCAAGCGTTGTAAACGACGACGTAAAGCAGCTCCCGTGTGTGCATGTGCGCATGCGTCGATACGCTTGGATGCGCGCCCGCGACAAGGAACTGGCGCTGCGCGGACCACGACCATGCGCTCACGTGTTCACACTAACAGTGCTCACCACTGTCAGAGAGAGAGAGAGGTTCGGCGAGAGGCAGGCAGAGCCGGAAGTGAAGTAGTTGGTTACCCTGCACTGGGAAACGAGTAAGGATGCAGTGAAAGAGAAAAAAGATTGAGCAACGATGACAGCGGGATACGAAGTTACGCACGCACGCACGGAAGTGTGATGGCAATTAAACGAGGCGGGTCGGTCCCAGAAACATCAGTAGAGTATTCGTCCTTTTCTGCTTAGATGCTCGCTCGTTCCTGCATTTCAAGATTGATTGCTCGAAAAGCGGCCGGTAATCTACGCGTGTTAACGCTGTTGAGAAAGTCTGTCTCTGGGTGCAGTAGCGGGGACAATGACAAAGAATGTGTGCAACGGTTTTGTCAAGGCCACGTTAATCTAAAGTGCTTGCATAAGAGGAAAAGTCCTAAATTACTCGCACATCATTTGCTGCCTCAAACGAGATTAGTAAACTCGCTTAGCGAGAAATGAGAGCGTCATCTTTACAAAAAAAAAACCCTTGTATTAGAATTTTGTTTTTGGCAACGATTGATTTTATCATTGCGCGCACGGAAAACGTGTTCCTTGGTGCTTTTATCTTTCCTTTTGCGCGCTATGGGCGCCACTCCTTCATCATCCTGAAAATGCAGGCACACACTCCTGCTGTATTGAGAGCTGCTACAAAAGTTAAAAAAAAAACAAAAATTCTCAGAGCTGGAAACTGCTCGTGAAGTTCTACCGTTTCCAATGCAAGCAGTGCGAGCAGCAAAGGCGTCTAGAAGTGATTATGGCAATTGGTCGATACTTCAGTAGAATTTTTCGTCGTGCACAGTATTCTCAACTATTTACGGGGAGAAAAGTGATGGTACGTTTGTAAACTGAAGCTACGGCAAATAGACAACCGCTGTACATTTCGATATCGGGCACCGCTTCCAAGACAACCATGTTCTTTGTAATGCGAAAGCGGCTGAGCTTGCTAGCTTAACACACCACTGTTAAAATGGCGTACCATGAGCCATGCAACTGTTCTATTCAAACTTTTCGTCACCGCTCAGTGCCAACATCCGTGTTCGCGCTCAACGTTTATACGTACAGGTCTTGGAAGCAACACCCACCTTAGGTGTTGCGATGAAAGGATCGAAGTCTTGAGTTCGATTCCCACATACGCCAGCTGTATTTACATGGGAGCGAAACTTCGTAAGACTGTGCCTGGATTTAGGTGGAAGAATGACAGGCCGGTCGTGTTCGTTTTGAATATTTCAAGCGTATGATGAGATGACACTCAACGCAAACAGAAGTGGCGCTCGGTGTGGTGCACCCTCTGTGCGTTGTCCTCGCCACGCCTTACACCTAAAATGAGTTTAGGTGCACGTCAAAAAAAAAAAAAGAACTTTGGTGGCCTGAATTAGTCTGCAGTTTCATTTCACAGCGTGCTTTCTAATAATGCCATGGTTTTGGCACGTAAAATATTATATTGCTTCATTCTCTCCACAGGTTTTTCGGAGCCCTACACTACGGTGTTTCTCATAACCATATGGTGGTTTTGGGACGTTAAACCCCACATATCAATCAATCAATATCTCCTTAGGTTTTGTTATCGCCCCATATTACTTTCAGTGATTTTCAGCGATAACCGCGCCTGTAGTGTTCGAAAAACTTCAGGACTGCTTTAGATCACTTTGTTAAGATGACGATCACTTCACGAACATTGCAGATTACTTTGCAACCTACGTCGCCGTTAACGATAACACTAGAATATTCGATGGCACGTGTATAAATGTTGACGCGCCCACCACCTGCCAGTTAATCGACGGCCGACGCTCTGTTCGCCGCTATCAGTGCGAGTGGGCATCGCTGTAGTCTGACCATCAATTTATTACTGGCCACAAGTTCGGCCGGACAAACAGTTTCATCTCGTAATTACAGTCTGCTTTCTTCGTCCACATCACGAACCCGTGCCAATATCTATGCATGCGCCTGAGCCTAGGGCGATATACAGCTGTCGATATGAAACCGAGTGGAAAAAGGAACCAAGGTGACAATAAAATTTTTGATGGTGTCGCCAAAT
Organism: Rhipicephalus microplus; assembly: GCF_013339725.1. Classification (NCBI taxonomy): domain Eukaryota; kingdom Metazoa; phylum Arthropoda; class Arachnida; order Ixodida; family Ixodidae; genus Rhipicephalus; species Rhipicephalus microplus. The sequence continues at coordinate 156,381,905 of NC_051166.1, forward strand.
TACACGCGGTTATCAGGGACAAATCTCGGCGTAACCAAGAACATGCTCGACCCTATAGTGGGTATTGTATAAGATGACGAAGACTGAGCGACCGGCATTTGCTAGAAAGACGGTGAGACGCGTGCGGCGCAGCGCCCCCTGGCCGAGGTTGGAAGGTCTATACTGCTGCAGAAAGCATCACTGATATGTGGGGTTTAACGTCCCAAAACCACTATATGATTATGAGAGCTTGATTGATATGTGGGGTTTAATGTTTCAAAACCACCATATGATTATGAGAGATTGACTGATATGTGGGGTTTAACGTCCCAAAACCACCACATGATTATGAGAGACACCGTAGTGGAGGGCTTCGGAAATTTCGATATGATTATGAGAGACGCCGTAGTAAAGGACTACAAAAATTTCGACCACCTAGGGTTGCAGAAGGCATCTTCAGATTCGTACAAACATTAATTACGGCAGCAATGATAAAAATTGACGTAATCAACCTTTTAATCAGTAAAAATAAGCGGTCGAGTCAGTTAGACGCATTGAAGACCAAATTCCTGCGAATAGTTTATAGCTAATTTAAAATTTCAGAAAAGCAGCCACTAGTAATCGCCGTGCAGTCATTAAATCTGGGTGACTTAGCAGGCGAAACCAAAACCAATGCACAGGACAACGCATTCACCATTCACTTCGATAACACCCTCAATGAGGACAACGTCTCCCTCGCATCCTGGAAGGAGGATAAGCAATCGCTGATCAGGGGCCATGCGGCTGGAAAGCATTGCCATGAAACGACCCGGCAAGTATGTAGATTGACGGTTGATAACGGCAAGGGAAACAGTGTCTCATTGCGGGCGTTGTTGAAGCGAATGGCAGATGTGCTGCTTGATGCAGCGGTTTTGGTTTCACCTTCTAAATTAGCTAGATTTCATAATTGATTGATTTATGGGGTTTAACGTCCGAAAACCACTATTTGATTATGAGAGACGCCGCAGTGGAGGGCTCCGGAAATTTTGACCACCCGGGGTTCTTTAACGTGCACCCAGATCTGAGTACACGGGCCTACAGCATTTCCGCCTCCATCGGAAATGCAGCCGCCACAGCCGGGATTTGATCCTGCGACCTGCGGGTCAGCAGCCGAGAACCTTAGCCACTAGACCACCGTGGCGGGGCTAGCTAGATTTCATAGCCCTGCAGTGATTACCAGTAGCCTCTTTTCAGAAATTTTAAAGTGGTGCTGCGCTATACTCGCAGGATGGACTTAAATTCGCCCATTTCACTCGAGCGCTTATTTCCACTGGTTAAGAATTTCGCATTTTTGATTTCCATAATTACTGTTGTAATTATTGTTTGTATGCATCGGATGATGCTTTCTGCCACAGTAAAAAGAACGCCGTAGGTATCACGAAGATACCTCATTTCTGTATTTTTTTCAAGATTGGACACACTTATTGAAACACCAGATATGTATACTTACATGACGTTAAGTCGTGTCTGTGCTTCTCTATTCAACAAAAGAAGCGACAGAAAATATATGCCGCAGAGCAGCACATTCTCGAAATGCCACGCATGGAGCACCTTGTTGAAATTTCAGCAGCTTCACCTAAAAGTTTTGGAAAACTAAGGTGACAATTGGGACGATTGACGTTTATTCGCTTCACCCACTTAAGAATCAGTCATTTTTAATCTTTATTTGAAAGGCCGTGTGTTGAAATATTTCCTAATGGCACATTCTGTTATTATGTATACGATGCGCCATAATAAAAAACTGTCGAAATTTCACACAGCATTTAACGTATCATCACTGTTGTCCAGATTCAAAAACTTCAATGTGTGGGAAAATTACACAAACGCAATGGATATGAGTAGACGTCGCACAAACACGCGCAAGAATGCATCAAAATTAATGTAAGAAGAGCTGTCCTAGCGAGGCGCTCCACTAAGTGTTACTTATGATTTGAGTTGTCTAACGGGCAAAACTGGTACCAAGTTCACGAACTTTTGAGAGAGAATTCGCAAATGATAGGGGGGAAATGCTACAAAACAAAGGAAGCAAGTGATTCTGCACAAATTTACCCTACTATTTTGAGCAACTAATTATTGTCTACATATCCTTATAGAGTGGTACGCTGGCATGCGCCGTGCACATACAACTTGATACTCATGTCCCGGGAAGTTTATTGGGCTTCTCCGCGTGAATGGCGAATGAACCAGCCTGAGATGTATTGATATCAGTATTCCATTATCTTGGTGCTCCGATGTAGCTCAACTCATTTCACCATGTTGGTGCTCCGACGTAGCTATTTTAGTCACGTCGGTGCAAACCTTCTATGTGACGGTTCGTTAACCGCTTCGCTCGACATCGGCATAAGCGTGCACCTGCTACTGCTGCATGATTTTAGCACGTTAAACCATCCCGTTTCTCCCCACTGCTCATTAAGTGCTAGTAGTATAAAGCCGCTAGACATAACACTTATAATGTTCCAAGAGCTTCACGTTTGATACCGATCTGTAAAGGGCCACCGGTGTCCGTTACGCGCTAACGTGCCCCTCGTGAGCAGAAAAGCAGCGGCACGGCAAGCGACAGCAAAACAAAAGAGACACTCGCCACATTGAGGGAAGAGTACGGAAACGAGCACCCATACCTCATACAATCGGTATGTATGCTGGAGGTGCGTCGCGGGATGCGAAGCCTCCTGTTAACGACTGGCATGCCCGTTGATCCAAAAAGGACAAGTGACAAAGGAAGCTGAGACGCTAACAGTATTTCGCCGTGGCCGTTCTTTTTGACGGTGGGCGGTTACTCAAGCTTCACAGAAGTATGGCAACGAGGTATAGGGGAAATTAAAAAAGAGAGGCGAGCGGTGCAGTGCGCGCATTGTTTTCCGTTTGAATCTGAGCGCGTTGGAGATCTCTCGCGCCACCCTATATTTGGTGGCAAGCGGCAATGCGACTCGAGCGTTACAGTTTATAACCCTGAGTGCACGAGTGCTCTAAACAAGCGCAGTGGGAACAAACGCTTCAGTCATCCGTGTATACGTAGTCAGCCTATGCATGGTGCCATTCCGAACGGGCGACCAGCCATGCTGTAAGAGGAGATGAGCACGTCGCGTAAAATCGCGCCTCTAACCAGCACGTTTGACGGTATACCTTTTAAACGCCCCACCAACGTCGTTGCTATCGATCAGTGCTGGAGCGAATTTCGCATGCTTATGTTCATCACATGACATTCGTGCCTCTGTTATAGTTGACTCCTTGAAGAGTTGGTAAATTTCGTCACTTCTTTGTCACACGTGGTCAGTCCTATAGAGAGTCATCGTTTTCTGCACCCCTGGCGCGATTAATTTTGCTGTCGCCCATAAAATTCAATTATTTGTGCCACTTATCACGCGCAACTTTGGCAGTTTCTAAAAAAGACATTGTCACAAATTTGCACGTAATACAGCTATCTGATATAGCTACTGCCCTTAAGTCAATAATCAAAAAGCTAACCTGCGCGTTCGTGATAATTAGTCTCGTCAATGTCATTTTCATTGCCGCAATTTATATCCACCTCGACATAGTGTACGTGTGCGAAAACGACTGAAGCATGACTGTCATAAGTTTTTAAAATAACTCTGTACTTTCTTGAAAAAAGAAAAAAAAAAGTACCCTGCATACGCGAGCATTGAAGATTTAATTAGCATCCACTATCCTGTCTAGCCGCTTTCCTATCTTTTACGTTTCCTGTGTACATTTATTTGTTTAGCTGCATATGTTTTGTTGATGCATACACCGACTAGGCCAACAACGAGTGCTACTATAACAGCTATAATAGCTAACTTTTCTCGCCTTTGATTTCATAGAATGCCAATGTGGCTGGGCGCCTATGCCGGACGTATCACATTTGTCTATTCTCTTCAACTCTTCGCAACATCCGTAAAATGTTTCTCAGATAATGGTGACATTGTGACTTTGTACGTAGAGCTTTCATTGTATTTAGGAATATAGTTGATGTAACTGCACTCTTGTACAGTCGGCTAAAACTATTTCTTCTACTGCCACAGACAAGGTGCCACACTCACGAATCAAAACAGGGCATTTCGGGGCTAAGTATAACGTGCATACTTTCGTTTGCACCACTTTCAGTTCGAGCCACATCGGCGTGATTTCGACTGGAACGCGCATACCAGCCCCAACATTATCTTTAGATACCAAATTCATCACGACAAAAACATGGATATCTCGAGAAAATTGCCCGCACTAGTCGTCATGCCAAAAAAAAAAAAAAAGTCGTGTCGCATTGGAATCTCCGAGAACTGTACATATTTCCGCTGTAAAAACGGAGACAAACTTCGGCAGACGAAAGCAAGATACCATGCGTTTTTCCACTTTGTTCTTGAACGACCCGTATTATTGAATTCAATATGGTGACTATATCTGTCTTGTTACGCTAACAAACACTTGCATAATGTCTCACGTCATGTTTGTGACGCACCAAGGCAAAATCACAGAATATGCGGGAGTGTAACACGGAGAATTCTCTTTGGTGTTTCGAACTCTGAGAACCTCAATCGGTATATTGTACTCCAAATAAGTAGCCAACGTAGCTTCCCCAAAGCGTCAATGAACCATACGAAAAAAAAAAAACGGTGTATATCGTACCACACATCACTGAAATTTCGGCTGTCCTAACTTTATACGAGCACATTTGAGTCGTATAATCACCCCTTTAGAACAAAAACAAAACGAATACGCTAAAACAAGTGCCAAAAGAGTGCAGAATATTTATGCCACAGTGCTGTCCGAGACAACCATTATTGAATATTTTAGGCGATTGCTTCTCGTCATCATCCGCCGTCTCCATATAAGCGCGCACCACGCATTTCATACAGCCTCATCATACTACCGACTTAATGTCATGCTAGATTCGATTAAACCTACTTGCACTAATTGGAACTCGTTCTGTCAGGAGAACCGACAATCTGCTCTCTGCGTATGATATGACATGTCCAACTCGGCTTATTCGGCTGATAAATGAAACATAATATCTGTTGTGCCAATATCTCCAGCCTGATTGGAAGTGCTGTTATTCCTTTATCAGTATAGCGTCAGTTTCGGTTCGTGTTTCAAGCGGGAATCACGCGTTGACAACTAAACCTTTGGATTCCTTTTCGAAACAACGGCTGTTAAAGAAAATACGAAGCCCCGCTGCGGTGGTCTAGTGGCTAAGGCACTGAGCTGCTGACCCGCAGGTCGCAGGATCGAATCCCGGTTGTGGCGGCTGCATTTCCGATGGAGGCGGAAATGTTGTAGGCCCGTGTGCTCAGATTTGGGTGCACGCTGAAGAACCCCAGGTGGTCAAAATTTCCGGAGCCCTCCACTACGGCATCTCTCATAATCACATGGTGGTTTCGGGACGTTAAACCCCACATATCAATCGATAAAAAGAATGCGAAAGCTGCAAATAAAGGCTCCAAAGTGAGAGCAGCATTTCGAGAGAACGTTTCGAAAATACGCGTATACGCGGATATGTCACGTATACCCATCAGTTCAGATTTAAAACTTTTGCAGCTTTTCGCGTATACATATGACGGAATACAAGTTGTAAGCGTGTGCCTATTCAACACGTGATTCTAATTTTACCCACGCGCTGCGTAAACATAGTGTGTTTGTAGACTTCAAGTGTGCACGTTAACACCTTGGAGTACAGAAGAACGCCCGCATGCGCGCTAAAGTGAAAGTTTCCAATGTCACGCTTTGTTTGTTTTGTCACCTTCCTCGCCGTCAGATAAGCTGGACGCAACACAACACGACGTTTTAGACGACTTGCAGAGCAATACACTCATGAAGGGGCCTTGAGCCGTCCCTTAATTGCTAAGCTTTACCTGTTCAAGGCCAAACATGTATACCGGCTAAGATATGAGAACTACTAAAGAATTCAAGAATATTTTCGAACACTCGCGCTTTTCTTTAACGTGCACAAGAAGTACGGTTTGGGGAACCAGCGCTGGAGTTTCCACGACCCCCCTGGCGGTAAGAGCACGCACTTCTCAGCTGCTCCCGCAGACGAGAGCGGCGGGTGCTATAGGAGGTGCGTGCGATCATCGCCGTAGCAAAACCAAATGGCGCTGGCGGTACTGCTGCGTACTCAAGTGCAACAATATATAAAAAGAGGAAGGACGTATAGAAGAAAGGGAAAACGTCATAGAGTTGCATACATAATATGCCGCGACCTGCGGGTCGGCAGCCGCGTGCCTTAGCCACGAGACCACCATAGCGGATTTAAACGACGCTGTTACGACATACACGCCTGTTGCACCACAGCCTATTTTTACTTTCTCTTGGCGGCTTCCGGTAGCCGCACCGCGACCGCTAAGCACCCGCCATCAAAACAGTACGATTTCAGAGATATAGAGCGGTCGAAACACAACGCTTTAATGAACTAACCGCAGAGATTATTTACACATAATGAACGCTTCTCGCGTTTTTTAGACTGTTAAATCGTGCGCACGGTGCATAGAAAACGGCAATCGTGTTTGTTCCGATTTTCACGCCACCGCGGCACAACGGTTTACGTGCTCGGCAGCTGATCCGAGAGACGCTGGTTCGAACCCGTCGACGGCCGTCACATTTCGATGGAGGCGAAATGCTACAAAAGCACGCGCGTACACTTCGGTGCACGTTAAAGGTGAACATGTGGTCAAAATTTTCGTAGCCCTCCACTACGGCGTGCCTCATAATCCTATAGTTCTTCCAGCACGTTTCACCGCGTCAATTATTGGTTCATTTTTCATCTCGAAGTGCCACCCGCAATGGGCATGAAAAATCAAGGAAATTCCACATAAAAGTCATTTCCGGAAAAGCAAGCCAAACATAGCGCTCACGAGGAGACGTGCATAGAGGCAAACAGAGGAGGAGCGACGGCACAGAGGATGCGCCTCGTTGGCCTTTTAATAGCCTCATTTGTAAGTAGCTCAGAGCAGTTGCAGTAGACAAGCGAACAATTCTAGATTCACATATTCGAACGATATTGAACAAGTGATCTGACTGCTCGATGACACTCTCCGTCACTCAAGGTTTTTCACGGTTAAGCTCAGTGGTATGGTGTTTCAGCATAAGTACGTTGTCCATGGAAGGAAACAAAACTTGCGTACCTGTTTTTTTCTCGCTGCGCATTCCCACACACGACTACATTGATGGATTGATTGATATGCGTGGTTTAACGTTCCAAAACTACCAAATGCTTATGAGAGACGCCGCAGTGGAGGGCTCCGGAAATTTCGACCACCTGAGGTTCTTTAACGTGCACCCAAATCTGAGCACACGGGCCTACAACATTTCCGCTTCTATCGGAAATGCAGCAGCCACAGCCGGGATTCGAACCTGCGACCTGCGGGTCAGCAGCCGAGTACCTTAGCCACTGGACCACCGTGGCGGGGCCACACGACTACAAGCCCATATATCTCCCCGTTTTTTCGGGATGTCACTGTCACCCGAAAACCCACATCCCGTATTGAGGACGCAATAAACGTTTCTATGACTGAAACTCAGTTTTTTTTTTTTCATTCACTACAGCACGCACACGTGGTTGTCATCCTGGCACAGAAAAATATTCTGAAGAAAGGTGAAGGACGCAACCCACGTAGACGAAAACTAAAACATACTGTCCCCTCCCTTTTTTTTTTTTTGGTCTACGTGGGTTGAGTCTTTCACTTTTCTTCATAACGAGGAATCAACAACACGTTCTAGCAAGAAAAAAATTTGATAGGTATCATGTCGCCTTTCAATTCATGATGATACTGCTCCTGTAGTTAGATAATACCCACTTGAAAATATCATCGAGGCCGCTGCAGCAGCACGTGTTGAAAACATAGTGCCGGGAGGGGACACACGAAACGAAGCGTAGATATAATGACGTAACAGGGTCACTGTTGCGGGCCCTATTTGAACGACGTGCGATCAATTAGCAGAGCGGCGCAAATGCAGACACCTTATACTCCACGTGCCACTAATGCCCACTAATGCAAATCCTTTTTCTTCGAAAGCAAACAGCAAACGTGAAGGCAGCGAAAAATGAAGCCCTATTTGCGCCGCCGCAGCTCGTTACTTCGATGGCCACAGCACAGCCCAAGTCACATTTGTTCATTCTTCGAGTAGTGGCGGCTCTGTTTACTGCATGGTTAGCTTTTTCAGCGAGGCTGCGCTGATTTCTGCCGTTGCATAAATAACGTGACCCTCTCTGGGGCCGCTTTTATTCGGCGGCGAGGTACAATATAGCAGTATTACGACAACAACGAGAAAAAGCGCGGCGAGCAGACTTACGAAATAAAAGATAATTTGCAGTAATTGAGAGTAACAACGAACATATCTCATAACCCATATTGAGGCTTATTTTCGTTTTCACCCAATTTCACGGACGCACAAGGTGAACCACGCAATTTCCCGTGGACTACATTCTTTTTGTCAGAACTAGAAATGTTCTCGACAAGAGAACTTGCTCAGGTCTTCAAAGTGTTCGATCTCCCATGCCTCCCAAATTACAGATACCGGCGACACCAATAACCGAAATCGATTGTGACATTCCGCTGCGAAAGAAAAAAAAAAGAAGAAATAATGCGATGAAGAAACTGGAATTACACAAAGCCTGCAAGGACGAAATATCTATGGCTCAATGGGTACAGCTCGAAAAGAGTATAAAAAAATAAGAAAGGGGAGCTAACACAAATGACGCGAGCGAACGGTGCTAACGAAAGACGAAACCCGTGTTGTGATCGAATATTTCCGCTGGAACTTGCTTTTATCAGCTTTAACAGAGAACAATGCATGGTAGTTAAATTAATTTAAGCGATACACCCTCCATGCATGCATTATACCAAAAGGAAAATGGGGATGGGGAGTTTGAGGGGAAGTTTCACCATAAGATTTCTTTTATAAGCACCTGTAAAAAAATCGATTGCTTTGAGGTACTATGCAACTAATTCGATAGGCTTCGCAGCATGAAAAAAAAGTATAGTATCTACCCGCCGTGTAATATTAAAAAGTGGCCATAGAGACCTTTCTTGCAAGAACTCCAAATTAGAGAAACCTGAAAAAGCCACATATGCTTACAGCTCTAATTATGCAGCAGTAAAACACTCCGCGGTCCTAGTTTTTAAGGTGCGCCTACTAGGCCATAATGCTTGGGTAAAATACACATAACACCAGGCTGGGATTGTAAGCACCACTGTTGTGTTAGCAGTGCTTCGTGAAAAAAAATATAAGCCATTTTTAAAGAGGTATCAATAAACGGGGCACACTAGAAAATTAGACATAAAACTTTGCAACTCCGGTGATTTTTTGCCTACATAGCTCATCAACGCTACCGTTTATTGACAGAAATGTACACTCATATGCGAACTTGCCAACAAGCGGCATTTAAGAACTTCGTAATCTTTGCTTGTACGCTTCAGTTGTTCTAACAAATGCAAATTACAAAGCTGCGACACTTGTTTTACGTATAGCCAGAAGAAATTGTAAACATCGCGCTTCAATTCCGCTCTTTCTAATATATTTTTTCCTTAAACAACAAAAAGAAACTTGGCTATTTTTGAGGCTGATTGCATAAGTTATCAAATCATATATAGAAATTCTACTTACTACAGTCAATATAACTCAGCTTTAAGGATATTTGTTACAAGGCCGCCACCCAACATTGCGCGCATTCACTCACTAAGGCGTGAAACACAACAAATATAAGGCAAACTATAGACTACATAAACGGGCCCCGCCGCGGTGGTCTAGTGGCTAAGGTACTCAGCTGCTGACCCGCAGGTCGCGGGTTCGATTCCCAGCTGCGGCGGCTGCATTTCCGATGGAGGCGGAAATGTTAGAGGCCCGTGTACTCAGATTTGGGTGCACGTTAAAGAACCCCAGGTGGTCAAAATTTCCGGAGCCCTCCACTACGGCGTCTCTCATAATCAAATGGTGGTTTTGGGACGTTAAACCCCACAAATAAATCAATCAAAGACTACATAAACGGAATACTTGGCACTATATTCCGAATTACATCATTATATGATCGACGTGAACAATCGTTTTTGTATTAGCTATGGTCGTTTACTACGTACGCCACTGTCTACGAGTTGTTCCACCAAGACAAACCTGGGCGATGAGTCACCGATCAACCACTTTCTGTGAAGTAGCGACTTGAACACCGTCCTCATGCAGTCCCTAAGACAGTGAAGACAGTCTTGTGCTAATTGAGGACGGCTGGATTGCGCTGAAGTCTTCGACTGTATGTGGCACAACACGCAAATTGACCACACATTTCCAAACTTCCCACCCAACTCTACATCATCTTTCTATTCTCGTTTCTCATTCATCATCATCATCATCATCATCATCATCATCAGCCTGACTACGTCCACTGCAGGACAAAGGCCTCTCCCATGTTCCGCCAGTTAACCCGGTCCTGTGCTTGCTGCTGCCAATTTATACCCGCAAACTTCTTAATCTCATCTGCCCACCTAACCTTCTGTCTCCCCCTAACCCGCTTCCCTTCTCTGGGAATCCAGTCAGTTACCCTTAATGACCAGCGGTTATCCTGTCTACGCGCTACATGCCCTGCCCATGTCCATTTCTTCTTCTTGATTTCAGCTATGATATCCTTAACCCCCGTTTGTTCCCTAATCCACTCTGCTCTCTTCTTGTCTCTTAAGGTTACACCTACCATTTTTCTTTCCATTGCTCGCTGCGTCGTCCTCAATTTAAGCTGAACCCTCTTTGTAAGTCTCCAGGTTTCTGCTCCGTAGCTAAGTACCGGCAAGATACAGCTGTTATATACTTTCCTCTTGAGGGATAGTGGCAAACTACCTGTCATAATTTGAGAGTGCTTGCCGAAAGTGCTCCACCCCATTCTTATTCTTCTAGTTACTTCAATCTCGTGGTTCGGCTCTGCGGTTATTACCTGCCCTAAGTAGACATAGTCTTTCACAACTTCAAGTGCACTATTACCTATCTCGAAGCGCTTCTTCTTGCCGACGTTGTTGTACATTACTTTCGTTTTCTGCAGATTCATTTTAAGACCCAACTTTCTGCTCTCCTTGTCTAACTCTCTAATCATGAGTTGCAATTCGTCCCCTGAGTTACTCAGCAATGCAATGTCATCGGCGAAGCGCAGGTTACTAAGGTATTCTCCATTGACTCTTATCCCTAACTGTTCCCATTCTAGGCTTCTGAAAACCTCCTGTAAGCACGCGGTAAATAGCATTGGGGAAATTGTGTCCCCCTGCCTTACACCCTTCTTGATTGGTATTCTGTTGCTTTCTTTATGAAGCACTATGGTAGCAGTTGATCCCCTGTAGATTTCTTCCAGAATGTTTATATATACTTCATCTACGCCCTGATTCCGCAGTGTTTGCATGACGGCTGATATTTCTACTGAATCAAACGCCTTCTCGTAATCTATGAAGGCTATGTATAGGGGTTGGTTATACTCTGAGCATTTCTCTATTACCTGATTGATAGTATGAATGTGGTCAATTGTTGAGTAGCCTGTTGAGTAGCCTCATTACCGAAGGATAAGCCAGCCAACCAGACAATTTCCTGTCTCCTTCCTGTACTTATATTTTAAATACAGATTACACTGCATTGAGACTGTTCAGCGGTTGCGTAAGGATAATGTACATTGGGTGCACGTTAAAGAACCCCAGGTGGTCAAAAATTTCCGGAGCCCTCCACTACGGCGTCTCTCATAATCATATGGTGGTTTTGGGACGTTAAACCCTACAAATCCATCAATTAGCATTCGTTGTCGTTGTCAGTGCATCTAGCGTGTGTTCTCTTGTGATTGCTTCATTGTCGGCGAGCTGTTGCTCGCTGTTAAGACTCGGTTCAAATTATTTCGCCCTTGATGTCGCGCTGGCCCAGCGTGTTGAAAAATAACCTCAGTTCCGATGGTTTCGGTTTGCCTCGACGCGTGTGCTGTGCAGTGCCAACACGGACTAAATTTCAAGGGCGAAGGGCTGCCGCAGTGACGTCAAAAGGTGGGGCCAGTTACGCCGCAAATGCGGCGGAAAGCCAGTGTTTCGTTCACGTTTTAGGAGAACCAACACTCCCGCTGTCGCAGCTGCTGCGGCTAGATTGGGCCGAATAAAAGATGTGGGAACAAAATCTTACTGATCATGCTCAGTAAGATTTCACGGCGTAACTGGGCCCCCACCCTCTGACGTCACTGCGACAGCCCTTCGGCCTAGAAATTTACTCGGTGTTGGTAGTGCACGTGGTTTCCGCGCCGGAGAGATAGTCGCACACCTTCTGCTTCGCATTTGTATGTAAACAAGAGAGGAGAACTTGCCCAGTCAATATGGCCGACTTCCGGCTTCACCACGGCTTCACAACGAGTGTCAGCTGCCTCTCCTCAGTTTTTTTTTTCTTTGGTCTGTGGCTTCTCGATCGATCGCTCGGCGGGCTTAATCCCGGAAAAAATGTCGTTTACTTTGGACGCTAATCACGTGATTGACATGGCTTATGAATTGGGCGGGCGTTTTTTTCCTTGCCCTTTTTTCTTCTAGCTCGTAACGTTGCGCGGTGAAAAAGCGGGCTGTCACCGCTTGCAACCCGGCGGCTGGTCGTTCACCGATCTCAGGCACGTAATATGCGCAGGCGGCTACGGACGTGCTGCTGAAATGATCTGGAGTTCACGTTTATCCGTCGCAGGAACACGCATTTCCGAACTCGAAGTGTCCTCGCAACACCCCTTTAATATTGAGAGAATAAGAGTCTTCACTTCACTTCACTTCACTTTATTACCTTAAAGACCCCGGTGAGGGGGTATTACATTAGGAGTGGGTTAACAAATGGAGGTTACAGAGAGTGATCTGACAAACAATATGTATTTATGTTTTGCGCAAACGTTGATGAACACGTGATGGCTGCAATGTCACGGGGAAGGCCATTCCAGTCCACTGCCGTGCGAAGAAAATCAGCAAGCTTAACACGAATGCTCCGACGTGTGACCTAGATTACTTCGACTGATGTCAGCCGCAAAGCAATCAGCCCTGTTCCCGAGATATTAACTCAGTATGATTGGATGGTATGTCGGCATGCATGGGTAACATCTCGGAAACAGATCCCAAAGCTACGCGATGCTAGCGTTAATCAAACTGCTTCAGGGCACGCTGTTGAGCGTTCGTAGTAAGCTTGCTGACGGCTGTATACTCTTGCACGATTGCTAAGTACCGGCTCACACCGCACGCTCAATGAACCATACCGGCCTAAACGTCCGCCGCTGATGTGGAATGTGCCAAAACTGACCCGTTTCGCGCCAAACACGCAACCTCGGTGGCGGCGAGGACAAACTATGGCGCCATCTGCCGGAATCGCTCTGTGACGCATAAAACGACGTCACGTGGTACCAACTCGGGGCTGTCCAGAGAGCCCGGGTGGCGGTATGGGGGCTTGGCCTCTCTGTCCCGACGTGGGAGCAGCCAGCATCAGTCTTGGACTGATCCTCAGGACCTTATTAAAGTTATTCATACCATACCATACCGGCTGCGCAAAGTGTTCGACAATTCCTGTGATTCAGGCTGTTCTCGCTTCAGTGTCGCTTGTGTTTGTATTATCTGCGAAACAACCTAGAATGTTTGCCAAAAACATTTTTTAGCAAGCCGACGTATATGGTCATCGCCGCGTCGTCCACTTAGGACGGACCGCGTGCGCATGGCGCCATGGACGCACAACGTGAAGAGTCGCTATAGTAAAAGATGAATGAAAATCATCGATAATCTGTAAATCAAAGCATTCTCAAATTGCGTGAACATTTATGTTCACTGAGGCAAGCGTGATGACGCGCACCTGTCTCTTGTTTTTGCGCGGAGAGTGCGCGGCCGAGAGGTAATGATTTAATCAGTGTGGAATGCCATGATCCGTTCACGGCAGCACCTCGCCCTATTTTTCAGAGCAGTATCAAGCGGCCGAAGGACAACGATACTTTGGCATAGGCTATTAGGTTCGGTTGACCTTCCATAAGGGTATCAGAGGTCATTTGCCGCAATAACATTACTATTCACAACAACCATAGATGGTTCGTGTGGCCTGCTGCTTTCACCAGAATTATTACCGGACGGTTATTTGTAAGACGTATTTCAATAAGCGTACCTTCACCCGCATACAATTTGTCTCCCTAATCCTCGCTTTCACTACACGCGCTTACCTGCACGGGGTGCGTTGAGTGATGTGATGCGCGAACGCTGCAATATTACCTGCTCGCAACGTTTGCTCGACAAATAATTGAAATTACCGTATCTTGTTTTCAGTGACTGTGCTGGTCTCTGGCATTAGCCAATTTGTTTACCAGCAGCTCAGCATATCACGGCTGCTAACAGAAGAGACGTATGAATATGCAGCCCAATATGACAGCATTTCGACAAAATCATTCTCGCCGCCCTTCAGATGCAGACAGCTGGAAAAGATCTGCCGTCCTGGCGTGAATAAACGTCGCAAACTTCTATGTGTACCTTCCCGAAAAGTCCCACGCCGTCCTCACCAGATATCAACCCCAGCGTGGTGCACTAAATATTTTCGCCAAAGTGCTTGCCGCACATGCGATAATCAATGCTGGGTTGTTTCCCCATTTTCGGCTTCATCTAACATGCATCCCGCTGCTTTTTGGTTTTAGCGTATGCCCAGAAACTCACACCAGGGCGAGAAGTACAGACCGCATTACGCGTTCCTTCAACCATACAAGCGCCGAACAGAATGGTTGCTGTGATTCTACGCTTCGGGAATCATTCGTTCGACCCTGTTGCAATTGCATACAGGGAATAAGCTCCGATGCCTACATATACGCGAAGTACACCGTCATATATACCGAACATGTGCGGATGCACGGACGCTCAAGAAAAAAAAAATGGCCGCTGGGTGAGCTGGACGCCTGAGGATGAAGGCTGAGTTGTTTCGCCAATTTCAGTTCTATCAGTCAAGTTTATCGGTGCCGCGACGTTTCGGAAGGGTTCATTCACTATAAGGCTCACTCGAATGCGCCCGGCACCGCGGCAACGAGAGTATAAACAAACCTGTAAGTTAGAAAATGAGCTGACTCGGGGTTGAAAGCAGGCGCTGCACTGACGACGTCATTGGCGAGTCACCTGAAGTTGTTTATTTTGTCACAGCGACAGTAGCGCTGGCCTCTCCAGTGGTCACCCGCCCTCATAACTCCGTACTCTCGATCTCGCCTCCTTCCACACGTGCATAGTGAGCCCTGTGTACACCTCCTTGCAGCATTGCTTGCCCCTGCGGCTGACGCTGCTTGCGCATGCGTATCACCGATACATGCGGGGCATGCTCCGGCATAAACGGCAGCTGAATAAAAAGGACTTCTCTCGTGCGGACCACATCGCACGCGCTGCCCAGAGCTGTCGGCCGCCTATAAGGCGTGATTTGAGGGTGTGCCCTTTTCTTTTTCGCACTGTCACGGCTAACTCTTGCCGCATGGCCTCCTGCAGCCGTGACTTTTTCTAAATTTTGAAGCATCCCGCATGCAGGACGTGCGCTTGCCAGGACTTGATTAAGAGAGTGGGATCAGCTGGAGACCTGTTCGAATTGTGCACCGAGGGAGTTAGCTTGAACTTCCAAACCGTTGCCTTGTGTGTTTACGGAAAAGGATGATTCTCGTCCTACTACCCTACTGACCATGCTCCAGACTCTTTCCTCCCCAGCCGTGGTCTTCTACTGGCTAAGGTACTCGGCTGCTGACCCGCAGGTCGCGGGATTGAATCCCGGCTGCGGCGGCTGCATTTCCGATGGAGGCAGAAATGTTGTAGGCCCATGTGCTCAGATTTGGGTGCACGTTAAAGAATCCCAGGTCGTCGAAATTTCCGGAGCCCTCCACTACGGCGTCTCTCATAATCATATGGTGGTTTTGGGACGTTGAAACCCACACATCATTCAATGAAATCCAGACTCTTTTCTCATGTGTATATGAGTTGATGACAGATAGAAACTTTTGCCAACTCTCCCTTCTGGCCTGTCGACGCTTTCTTTTGCCTTTAGACTTGATGTTTTTAAATTGACAAGGTTCTCGGTAGTCGGTAAGTCTAGAAGATGCCTCCGTGCTTTGTTTTGTTGTTTGCGCGCATTGAGACACTCACTGTTCCACCAGGGGAGGCGTCATTTTCTAGGTAGTTTCGAAGTTTGCGGAATGCATTTAGCTGCAGCTTCAATAAGAAAAGCAGTGAAGAACTGTACAGATACCTCTATGCTGGAACCGCATATATGTCCGTCCAACTTAAGCTAGCGATCTCATAAAACTGGTCCTGATTGGTTTTTTATATGAGTCATTTGTAAACGTGTACAGGAAATTCGGATGACGTTGTACTCAAAAGTAAAGAAAAATGGTTTTTCCATAAAGATTATTTATGACTTTCCATCCGAGCAAAGGTAGGAGCGATGGAGAGACAATGCTGAGGTCCGTACCAATGAATAGGTATTGTTATCGAGGCTATAGTTTGCTGGGTCCTTTCGATTTAGGAGACACGTGGCAGAAGAGAGAAATAACTGTTTAATTAGGCGGCCTCGTGCATCGGCGCGAGAGTCACCCCATAGGCTACTATGTGCATTAGAGTCGCCTAGGACGAGATACGGTTCTGGAAGTTCATTGATTAGTGACTGAAATTCTCAATTGTTCAGTTGATGTTGTGGAGCTATGTAAATACTGCAAATTGTTACAAGTTTGTTGAAGATGACCGCTCGGACAGCTACTTCCTCCAGGGATGTCTGAAGGAGTAAATGAGTATATGCTGTTTCTTGATTAACTATTATGGCTACACCACCGGATGACGTGACCACATCATCTCGGTCCTTTCGAAAGATAATGTAATTGCGTAAGAAGCTGGTGTGTTTCGATTTTAGGTGCGTTTCTTGCACTCAAAGCTCTTTTGCTGTATGTTTGTGTAAAAGTTCTTGGATATCGTAGAGGTTTCTCAGAGGTCCTCCGGCGTTCCACTGTAACATATGCATCTTTTTAAAGAGGTGTGGTGCAGCGTGTACAAAAAGTGTCACTTCAGGTTACAGGGCCTTTTGGAGGCCCCCTAATTCGACGTTCTTTTTCTGGGCGCACTCCAAAAGGTTGTGCCTATCCTTCGGCGTCTGAGGCGCCGGAAGAGTGGGACGTGTATCCGGCACCTCTTGCAAGGTAGCGAATGGTGCCTGATGAGCAGGCACGTTCACAGAAGTTTCGAACCTAACTTCGAGTGCAGAGGTCCGGGGTCCGGCAGACTTTGAATTCTGCTGCTGAACCTGTTTGGCAGGAAGCGCAACAGCACAGGCTACTCTAGCCTGTGCTGTTCCGCGGACTGTGTTCAAGGATGACACCGCGGACTGTGTTCAAGGATCTGTGTGGGCCTACGGAAACTGGGACATCCCCAAACGATACAAGTTTAGATAAGTTGTCGTATCTTGTCGCGAACCTCCAAAAGGAGGTCGCCGCTTTCCAACTTGGTTACACGATATCCTGGGCCGATTGCTTCGGTGAGTGTTTTCGAGACAATTGATTGATGATTGATATGTAGGGTTTAACGTCCCAAAACCACCATATGATTATGAGAGACGCCGTAGTGGAGGGCTTCAGAAATTTCAACCACCCGGTGTTCTTTAACGTCCACCCAAATCTGAGCACACGAGCCTACAACATTTCCGCCTACATCGGAAATGCAGCCGCCGCAGCCGGAATTCGAACCCGCGACCTGCGGGTCAGCAGCCGAGTACTTTATCCATTAGACCGCCGCGGCAGGGCTGTTTTCGAGACACGAAAAGGTGAGACTGCTCGGACTGTTTTGTTTCATTTTTCTCTATACACGACGTGAAACTTAAAGAAAGACTGATTTCGCTTTGGAAATGGGAACGGCTCTTTGGTGCGCCGCCTTTTCGGGCGGCGATCAGGAAGGCCGGGGGGGGGGGGGGGAGTTGGCCTTCCAGATTGTGCAAAGTTCGGGGACGATGGTGGCCACCCACTACCGAGACCAACAAGGGGACAGTCAGTCTCAGAGTGTATGAGGTTCTGAGAATACGTTTTCGAGCTGTATATAATGCTGCAGCGGACGCGGCCGGATCCGAGGAGCCAACGCTGCAGGGGGTCCTTCGTAGAGGTGGCTTGAAGGCGGTGACAGTTTCCCTGAATTATTGCTTTGGAGTTTGTGCTGGGGATACGAACCACCGCAGTCGATTTCGGGACGGCCAGGCGAGCGCCGCGATCCGGGCCATGTGGCTGAAGCGACGGAGGAGATGAAGCTGCGAGATCAGGTTACGGTCCGTCGGCGATAATGGCCAACGCGGGTGGTGCGCCCGAAAGAGAGCGTCGCGAGAATTCCTTTTCTCATTGCTGAGAGCAAAGGGGAGGGGGAGCACAGAGGCTGTTTTTGTTTATGATTGTTTTTGATCTGCGCGGGAATGCGCGGTTGGGAGATGGAAAAAAAGGGAGTTCGTTGGGCGTGGCCCGAACGGATTTTCGTGCAATAAACGCTGCCTTCAACCAGACTTTGGCTCTTTCTTCGCGTTGCCAGCGTGCACTTGGATCACTAAGGCTGTCGATACCTACAACATTCACAACATCGAACGTAACTGGGGCGCTACAAGGTTGAGTAGTAAACACTTGGAGACGTCAGCAATGCATCGCCGCTATAACCTATCATAACTACCCAAGGTTGGGCAACTACACAGGGTTAATCCTCTTCGCCAGGAAATTTGGAAGTAAATGGAAATGAGACGATGACAGGACAGATAAAAAGTGAGAGATAAAGACGAAGATGTAGGGAGAGGGAAATAAGAAAAGGCGATTGCCGATTTCCCCTGGGTGGATCAGTCCAGGTGTGCCGTCTACGTGAAGCCAGGGCCAAACGGATGTGTTGCCTCTGCCGGGGGGCCTTAAAAATCCAAGCACCCAGCGTCGGCTGAACCCCTAGGATCCCTTTTCCCCGGACACGGCTAAGCCACGCACGGCAATGCGTGGGACGGAGTCGAACCCCCGCCCCCCCTCTCTCCATTAACTTGTGTCCGTGGTGTTGCCACACACCAAACGCCTGCTCGCGCGGATGCCCCGGCGGGGTTCCGGGTAAATTTTAGACGGCCGATTAGGGATGGGAAAATAGACTGTTTGAATTTGCCTCCAGACCGCAGCCTGTTCCCTTGTAAAGTCTGCAAGCGGGGCCGAGTATGTTTGCGGTTCTCTCCCTTATATTGCCCTCGACCCACCTGCACGTAATGGGTCGAGGGCAAGAGCGGCTCTCGCCCTATAGTCAGCAAAACCAAACACTGCGATACTTCAAGATGTCTGTGAGCGGACTTTATGTTGCAGTGGACATAACGATGATGGATATAAAAAGTAACTAATGATGATGAATATAGACATAAAGCCACGTATGATACAGTGAGCCCACATACTAACGTATATAGTTCGCTAAATTGCATCATGGCAAGAAAGCAGAGACAGAGGAGGGAAAGAAAAAGGTTCTGCTAGTCTTCATTCGAGAATTTCTTATGCAAGCACGAGGTCCAGCTTTTACCTATATGATGAAAAAAAATGCATGCCAACGCTGAGCTGTGGTGCCTCACAGGGCGATAAGTTCGTTTCTGTCTTTTGGGTAGTCAGCGACTTACACGTAACACGACTCCTCCAATGCCGGAACGATGACAAGCGGATTTGGGGCCATATGTATTTTCGCTGCAAGATGGCTACGAATGCTTTCACGCGATACACAGATCATACGGAACTGACAGCGGGAGCGTGCACATGCTGTCCTTTTCCCCGTTTATTGCAATCGGTTGGAAGAATGATAGCGCACACGTTGATCAGGCATTTGAGGGAGCAAAAACAGTGGAAACTGTGCAGATCGTTACACCAACACGCCGGCTGGCGTTGCATTAATATGGACACGTGCTCATGCAATGGCGTATATGAGCACGTAACCACAATTCATTGAAGGAAGGCCACGATGCCGCGTGTCGCGATTTCGCTGTTTTCGCGGATCTTGCGTCCTGCATGAGAAAGCTCGAGATCAGACGGCGCACAAGCTCCACCGAGCGCGGTTATATACTACACCGATATAAGCGGGGAACCACTATCTGTCTGAAAACAAGAGCCCGGTATGTTTTACCGGAGCCCGACAAGTCAACATGAACAACCACAATGCGGGTCATAAATTATTCGTGCTATCACTGCTGTGACATTCACTGGCACAAACGCCAGGGTAAATGTATACATGGTATCGAAGCCATTATAGGAGCCCGTGTGTTGAGAAAATGCCAGTTGATATGAACAGCTAGTGGAGCTTAGCGTCATCTGTGTGAGAAAAGGACACCGGGTAGAAGTAAAAAAAGAAAGTGAAAGTACGTATAGGTGACATATTGTTTGTTGCTTAAGAGACACGAAGAGAGCATTGTGGGTGAGGGAACAAACTGGTTTTGAAGATATCGTAGTTGAAATCAAAAAGAAGAGATGGACATGGGCCGGGGACGTAGATCGTAGGCAGGATAACCACTGGTCATTAAAAGTAACTGAAGGGATTCTTAGAGCAGAAAAACGCGCAAGAGGGAGACAGAAAATGAAGTGGACGGATGACACAAAGAAGTTCACAGGTATAACGTGGCAGCAGAAGCACGGGACCAGACTTGCTGGCAGAACGTGGGAAAGGCTTTTGCCCTGCAGTAGGCGTAGCCAGGCTGATCTTAATAATTGTTCGTTGCTAATCACCCAAAGTGTGCTTTTTCTCTCTTAGTTGTTTTGCGTGCTGCAATTAAAAAGGTTTGTTTAAACGTCCTGCACTTAAGCATGTAAACACGAGTCACTAGTTTGCAAGCGCAAAAAATGTTTATTTTGTGCCGCTTTTTTGCCAAATGGAGTATATTGGAGAAATTGGAAGTGGGTGCATCAACACTCGACTGCGTGAGCATAACTATAATTGCAAGCATAGTACCCACGCCGAAAATGTGGTTATGATTGCAGCAGTTGTCAATGTCACCCATAATTTGGTAGCACTACAATTGTTTCTGGACATCATAATTAAAAAAAGAGAAATCGTCGAAGCCTTCGCAATGCACCACGCCGGCGTTGAAAAATGCGTTAGTGCTCCACCACTCTCACTAACAGAAGCGGAAGTGTCATTTCTTCAAGGCAACGAAGCTAACAGCGTTCGGGATGCACGGGCACCAGATTTAGAATATGAAGTATGTAAGCACCATTCAAGAACACGATTACTTGACCACGGAGCCCTCCACTACGGCGTTTCTCATGATCGTATGGTGGTTTAGGGACATTCAACCCCACATTGCAACCGATCACTAGACCGCCCGTAGTAACCGCGTTGCTAGAGTTTATTCACTTCGTCCTCGCGATCGCACTGGACAGCGGACACTTTCCCGCAGCGAAGAGCTATAGGTTACGGCATACATTCTGGCTAGGGCTGGAATTCCAAGTGTCGTACAATACGACACCGTTTCGCTATTTCCCAGTATTGTTTTTGCGCATGTGTGTTTCTCTTAGTCCTGTTTTAGATGCGAAGCAGCTCTTCGACTAGCCTTTGTAACGCTGTCCCTTCGCTCCGGCTTGCTACCAAGCAGGCCAAAGACACCAACGAGCTGCGAGTCAAGAACGCCGATCACGTTCGCAAATAGAGACGGCGCGCGGGTAACACCGATGGGGCGCGAGCTGAGGAAGCCAAGCTCAAGCGTCTTCAACGCGTCTCTCCCGCCGTGTCTTAGCGTTTCGAACAAACGTTTACTCCAGTAAACGCTACGCCGAGTTTCGGTTCAAACCGTTCTTCCAGCACCCACGTCGACGCCCGTTTTAACCGGGTGAAGGCCATCCGCACCGCTGCTGCTTCGCATCCCATCAGGATTCCTTCCGGGGAGATGGTCCATAGCTCTTTTTCGCTGCCTTAGTTTGTGCGTATACATATTTTTCGTGATTCTGTAAAAATAAACAGTTGTTGGTTTGCGCTTCTGTTGTCAGCATCATTCTTTCTTGGTCGATTTCATTTTCTTGTAGCCCGCAAAAACTTTACACTACGTATAACCACTGTCCCATACCTTGGCTGCTCTACCACGAGTCTGCAATAGACCAGGCATTGAAACATTCAAACTACACTCAATGGGTACACGCATTAACGCAATCCCGCAAATTGAAGTATGTACGCACAATTCAAAGGCACTGTGACTTGACCGCCAGTATTGACAGCGTTCCTGAAACTTAAATACTTCACCCTCGCGATAGCGCTGGACAGCGGGCATTTTGCCGCAGCAAGTAGCTATAGGTTATAGCATATATTCTAGCCAAGGCTATAATTGCAAGTGTCGTACAATACGATGCACCATTTTGCTATTCCCCTATTCACTATAGTCAGTGGCAGAACTATGCGGGCCCAAGCACGCCCCGCCGACACGTACACGTTTGAAAACAAAGTTTTTGACCTGAAAGGGGCACCTGGAGGAAGAATCACTCACACGTACACAGACACACACACATAATATATGTGTGTGTTAGTTCCTCACAAATACCGCACGGTGGTACATCGTAATGGGTCGTATTTACCACCTCCGACTCACATGCGTGAGATGTTCGAATGTTGTTTTATGTCCAGAGAAGACGCAGGCATCTTCGCTGAATTAAAATATAGTTTTAATCATCATTATCATCATGATATTGTATGTCAACACATAACCACAAACAAGCATCTAGTAACAACGCGTGAAAGACGCCCGACCACCATTACGGGAATATATGCCCTATCTCAGGGGTCGACAACCTGTGGCCCCCGGCAAGAAGCCACAACACCGCGCTGCCTTTGTTGGTTGCTTGCTGCCTAAAATCGAAAATTTCAGTTTCAATCTCTAATGGGGTTAGACCAGAAAAAAAGAAAAGTAAACATGATTTCTGTACCAGTTTTCCACATTATTGTCGATTTATCCAATTTTTCGCTGCCTTCAACGCACCCGTCTCCCTCTTCCTGATTTGCCATGCGGCCCCCGCCTTGTCGGCTTTATGAAACTTAACCTTCCGGCTCCAAAAGCTTGCCGACCTCTAACCTAACTGATCGTTAGACTGAAACCTATCATGCAGCTGAGACCCTCAGTAAACGCATATCAATGAAAAGTGGGAAAATTCTCGGTACATACTTGAAGCTGCTGCAGCGCCTTTTCCGAGTTTTTGGCGTGAATGAGAGTGCTTGCCTGGGTACTTTCATAAGACGGACAAGGTAAATTACAAGCTTAGGTTACTTCACAACCAATATCCAACAAAGGTATTGATCTCTCTCGAGTATTTGCCTTTCTCGACACAGCCATAAATTTGATTTCTATTTAAAAATCGTATTTATTATTACATAGCTCGGTGGCTTGCGCCCCTCCGTGGAGCTGTAGTGGCTAAAGCACTCAGCTGCGACCCGCAGGTCACAGGATCGAATCCCGGCTGTGGCACCTGCATTTTCGGTGGAGACAAAAATGCTGTAGGCCCGTGTGCTCAGACTTGGTTGCACGTTAAAGAACCACAGGTGGTCGAAATTTCTGGAGCTCTCCACTACAGCTTCTCTCATAATCATATGGTGGTTTGAGGATGTTAGATTTCAAATATTATTATAATAGCTCGGTGGCTTGCGGATGCGTGGACGTTGCAGGCAGTTATTGTGACATGCCCTACAACAACCCATCCGGCCAACTACTTATTCATCTGCCAACCAAACACACGCGCAAGCGTGTAATTTTAGTGCAGCGCAAAAAAAAAAAAAAAATCAGCGACATAAATTTGCACGTTAACCACGTTCTGATCACGTGATCATACTTCTGGGCCTGACGTGCCGAAGCTCTGACCACTGCGACGCACGCACATGCCCGGCATTGGGCAGAACGAGCTTAGGAATGGTAAACGCGTAAGCAGAAGCATTCATTCTTGGTGCGTTTTGCACAACAACGATGGTTTCATCAAATATTTCCCTCGTGTACGGTAATACACTGAGACGCTTGACGCACCCTCTCACAACTGAGGAATAGTTGCCGAGTGAGCGTTTGAACTAGTGACAATGATATAGAGGGATAATTATAGACGCGCCCCGCCGCGGTGGTCTAGTGGCTAAGGTACTCGGCTGCTGACCCGGAGGGCATGGGTTCGCATCCCGGCTGCGGCGGCTGCATTTCCGATGGAGGCGGAAATGTTGTAGGCCCGTGTGCTCAGATTTGGGTGCACGTTAAAGAACCCCAGGTGGTCGAAATGTCCGGAGCCCTCCACTACGGCGTCTCTCATAATCATATGGTGGTTTTGGGACGTTGAATCCCACATATCATCATCATCATAATTTTAGACGCCTAAACGCCTTCGGAAGAAATACGAAGCACACGAGAAGAGGGTCCCCATAAACTCGTTTTATTCGCAGGATAACACAAAATATATACGCCGCGCCACACATGCGCAAACAGCCCATCCTCGCCTAATCACTACACATAAACACGAGGGCAATGTAAAGTCATTTCTTATCCAAAAAAGAAGAGCGAAATTTGAATTCAGACGTGCACGGAATCAGAGACACGTCCCTTATACACAATTCGCCCTTCTTTTTTCACGAAAAGCTACCATTATTTCCTGGGCAAAAACACCTGAGCTTTTTGGCAAGAACCGAAATGGTGGAAAACTTTACGTCACACGAGTAGCAATTACAAGGCGGAGGCAAATGTGCCAACCAATATTTTCGAAGGAATAGTTCAGGCTCCCCAACTCTGACGTTTAAACACTGACCAGCTTGGCCGATGTAAACCTTACCACAACTGAGTGAGATTTCATAGAACACGACAACATAGCAATCCACATACGACGAAGCTTGTTCCTTCCAACACGTGGAAGGCCTCGGCGGTTAAGAAATGCGTGGGCACACGCCAGGCAACTCGCGTAGCAAAGAAAAAACTGCAGGCACTTTGTACCTAGTAAGCACGTTTTTGAAGTTGTGAACTACTTTATAATCAAAGCACAACCATAGGTTTTTTTGACCATGCGCGACCTTTTTTTTTTTTTGCGGCGTTAAACTTTTGAATGAGGGTTTCGGAAACGGATATAACTACAGAGTTAGAATAGTCAACTGAATGCAGGCGCCTAATCTGATTCAAGTAACTGTCAGGAATGCTTTGAGGGCAAGATTTAACCTACGCCCCCTCAAGACAAGTTGCAATGGCTCTTTTAACAAGTTTAAAACGGGTTGCACCAAAGGGTAAAAACTGTCTGCGTGAACGTGGGCGGTAAGCTAAGCACACGAGTCGCTCCGAGAACGTGACGTTCAAGTCTATGTACAGCAATGTATTGTCAGTGGGAAGCCCACGCGTGAACCAGGACAGCCAATTTGTGCCACGCAAGTAGGCTGGCCTGTGCGCATGCATTCCTAAACTACCGAGGCTCTTACCGAGTAGGAAGAAACACGCTTCGTCCTATGTATATTGCTCAGTTGATGTGGTGCAAACAATTCTACTCAGTTACGTCGTGTTTACATCCTAGTCTGTGTTTGAGCATCAAAGTTAGGGAGCACAAACTTTCTCTTGCCTTTCTCTTGAGGACAATTGCCTGCACACTGTAATTTCTGCTCGCGTAGCGAGGTTTTTCAGCGTTGCTGTTCTTGTCTAAGAACCCAGATGCTCTGCGTCGAGAAATAATGCAAAGTTTGTGAATAAAAAAAAACAAAAAAATATTCCTAAGCGACACGTCTGTGGTTTTGAGGGAGTCTGCATACTTGCTAAAAAGCAAAGAAGCGCAAAATTTGAACTCATGAGTTCCAATTTTGCGCTTCTTTGCTTGTCGAGAAATGACTTTACATTGCCCTCGTGTTTGATGAGTAGTGACTAAGTGAGGAAAGGTTGTCTGAGCAGGTCTGGCGCGGCGTATATGTATTTTCTGCTGTTCTGCGGGCCCCGCCGCGGTGGTCTAGTGGCTAATGTACTCGGCTGCTGCCACGCAGGTCGCGGGATCAAATCCCGGCCACGGCGGCTGCATTTTCGATGGAGGCGAAAAGGATGTAAGTCCGTGTGCTCAGATTTGGGTGTAGGTTAAAGAACACCAGGTGGTCTAAATTTCCGGAGCCCTCCACTACGGCGTCTCTCATAAACATATGGTGATTTTGGGACGTTGAACTCCACATATTAATCAATCCTTCTGCGGATAAAATTAGTTGCAAGTGGCGCTCTTTTTCTGTGCTGCGTTCTTTTTGTGTGGTGCTTAGGCGTCTAAAATTTTCCTTCAAGGTTTTCTCAGGAACAAGATCTTCTATATTGACAACGATGAATAGAACACGGTCGTTTGGCAGTTTTAGAATGGGGTACGCCGAGGTAGCCCTCGTTGGGTATTACACGCTATATTCATCACTTAAGAAGGGTATCCAGGAGGATAGCGTATGACGCGTCGACAATGCAGTGGCGACAAACGCTAACGCAAAGCTTTACGTATTCTGAAACGGCCTTTTTCTTGTGTAACTTTATTTTGCTTTGTTGAAGCTAGTGCCTTTGTGCAATGCCCTCATGTCACTTGCTGTGAGCCACGAGACTCCTTCTATTCGTTCCTGGACGCTTTTCTTTAATTATCAAGAGCAGTTAGCTATAGTATGGATGACCTTATGATACAAACTGTAGCACTGGAGCATTTACAAAATTTCTCTGTCCGGTCTTCCTTCCACTGAGCATCACTGGCTCTCAGGTGATCCTCGGCACTACACTGAGGCCAATGAAGCTTCAGGCATGTAGGACAACATACGTTAATAGGCGGAAGCTTCACAAAGACAGTTGGAGACAATACGAGCGCACCGATACAAAATAAGAAAGACAGCCCGGAAAGTCAACCAGAACAACAAATTTAGTTTCGTACTCGTGACAATTGGGCGAGCGAAGGGCCAATGCACAAAAGAAAATTAATATGGTGCTGCAGATCCCATTATTATAATTACACTCCAGGCTGAGACTACCGAACAGCCAGAATGTTAAAGCCTTTTGTGCAAGTCAATTAGTCTTTCTCAATAGAACAGCAGCTCCATCAGCTCAATGTGCACAGCAAGTTCAAGATTTCTTGAAAACAGTCGTTGCGAGGTTTTTTTTAAATATCTTGGATTTCAGCCTACTGTAAGACACCTGCAGGGGAACCGGACTCAAATATTTCTCAGTTGTGGATGTCTGGAAACGCGCCTTGAACGCTCATTTGCACTTGTGTGCGTATCACTCTTTCTCTCTTTTTCTTTCTTTTCTCCTCATCCCGCTAGTGGGGTATAGCGAAGCGGACACAACCTGGTTAACCTTTCGCCTTACTTTGTGTTTCTGTTTCTTTCTTCAGTTGCCCTGAAGTTTCAGCCCAGTGTGACGAGAGAGTCCGAAATCGCTATAGAACAACTCGCGGTTGCCAAACATGTTATGCATGGCGCAACGCTTGAAGCATGATGAAAGGACGGAGGAAAGACAGGAAAGCGACAAGGAGTAAAGAAGATAATCTTTTCTCTTCCCTTTCTTTATGTTCCAAGCATTGCGATATGCACACGTTTTGCAAACTTTAGGAAGCAACTTGCCCGTAAGCAACCTCTTCCACGGTACCTGATTCACGGTCGGGCTATTTGGTTACGTCATTCGATAAAACAAGTAAAGCGTAGTTCGATACAGCTGCAGTCCACCGCAGTGGTGTAGAAGCGCTACTCGGCTGCTGAACCGAAGGTCATGGGTTCGATTCCGGCTGTGGTGATCGCATTTTGATGAAGGCAAAATGCTGAAGGTCCGTGTGCTGTGCAATGTCAGTATAGGCTGAAGAACTCTAGTTGTTGAAATTTTTTTGAGCATTCAACTTCAGCGTCTCTCATAATCATATCGTGGTCTCGGACGTAAAACCAAATTATTATTATTATTATTATTATTCAATATAATCGCAAACTATTGTGAGTGTGTGTGTCTGTGTGTATGCGAAGGAATGTGCAAATTGAAGGGTTCGTTTTCTTTTGTTAGACTCAACATTATTGAGAACTAAAAGACAAGACTGCCTGGGAAAGCATAGGGTTTGTTAATGTGAGTAATTGTAATGTAAATGTGAAGAAAAAAGTGGCATACTCATGTGTATGCGAGTGTGTTAAATTGCGATTTAATCACTTCATCAAGAAGAACCCCTGCATCAAGATTCGCGAGCACCATCACGAGCTGCTTCTGAATCTGGGATGCCGGAAAAGCAAAAATACGAGCTGAGTGTCCCCCGTCTGAGCGACAGGGAATGCATTGCTTGCCTAAAGGGCCGACCGCAACGCAGTCGCGTAAGGGAAAAGGCACGCGCGGCAACACACACCAAACAAGAACAGGCAGAACGAGGGCGGAAGAATGCGATGTACGAGCGGCTCTAGTGTGTCAGCGCCGTCAGTCGTATTTCTCGGTTACCGCTGTCGACGAGCTGAAGGCGCATACCGCCTCTGGCGAGGGTTTCTTGTTGCACTTCACATAGAATGGCCTCTGTCCGAGGGTAAGGGGTTCTCAGTATGGTGGAGTTTCTTATGGATGGGAGCTGACAGCCCGTGTCCACCAGGATGGGGCGTATATTATAAGCCACGCTCGCCAAGGCACACGTATACTAAAAGAAATGTAAGTAAAGTTAGTGGCTTTATCGAAAACCACGCGTGTTGCCACATGCCCACTGTTGACGTTGCGTTCATGCCATGGGGTTCTTTGAAAATTAGCTCAGTTGTTGTATCCGTAGGTTGTTCCCGTAGCAGCTGACGTGCGCGGCACTGGCCGAGCAATTAGATTTTGAGTGTGAGAATTCGAAATTTGGTCTGTCATTGCACAATTATACTGTTACCACCACCACCTCCATCAGATGTCACGTGTTCGCAACGGTGCAAAAGACTTCAGCAGAATTCGGAAATACGCAACACTTTACTTGGCCAAACTTATGGTGGAGAAAGTTTATAAACGGCAAGCGAGGAATGCACGCTGTACGTCCACTGACACTCTGTTCTCTCTCTCTCTCTCTCTCACACACACACACACACACACACACACACACACACACACACACACACACGTGTAATATCAATGGAACTTTCTTAGAATATATAGATTGTTCCTATAGTGATTCAGCACGGTATGCGCAAGGCAGCAGTTACATGTGTAACGGCGCTGTAACATACAAAAAAAATAATCCGTATGGGAGAAAAGGTCAATCGATAGTACGCGGAGGGGTTTACATCTTTAGGGCACTACGAATTTTGTCGACGGCGTTTTAAAACGGCTGCGAAGCACTGCCATCGGTATTGCACTGTAATGGTGCATTCAGACGACGGACCGAATCCAGATTTGTCGAGGACGACGGAAGGTGTCCCAGGAGAAAACAGCCTGATTACCCTCGACAGGAGATTCAGCGCTCACCTGCGCCCGCTGGCAGCAGACCGGTTAGAGAGTATCCAACATGGATGCCCGCAAGATGCGACGCTTGGCTGATGTCTGTCGCGTTGTGACAAATGAACGAGGAGTGTTATTCTTTCAGGAGAAAAGGGAGTTGCTGGCAGAATGTTCTTTCGACTACGTTGTTCCCCACTTGTAGAACTTCTGAACGCGTCTCCCATCCTTCTTTAGAAGAGGCACGTCGCCGGTTGCAGAAGTTAGAATATTTCACCACCATGACGGCTAAGAATCTCGCGAGTCAAACGACGGCGGCGACATTTCCCCAACCACCAAAAGTGATTTCTGCGTATTTATTCACCCGAGAACAAAGCCCCCGGAAACTAAGTAAACCATGGTCAAACGTAGATGGTGCCGACCAGTCATGTAGCTGTCCGCGAGCCATAGAGAACATGCCGTGAGCAGACGAATAGTGTACTGGTTGCCAGAAACCCCGAGCTAATCCGCTGAAGTATCGGCTTTTTCCCGCCAGAATCCCGATGTGAGAAACAGGTTGGGGTCATCCGTCCGTGAGCCGCTCGGACGAGTCGCGGACGAGGGGAATCGCTGATGTGAAGTCACGTGACGTGCCGTCCGTCCCGCCACATCCGGAGTCGGTCCATCATCTGAATGCACCATAAGCAACGCCTCACGGTATTTTACCGACCTGAAATAGCGACTTGTTAATTTTTTTCCACATAATTAGCCACACATTGCTAAAAGAGTGGCTTAGAACATAAACTGGATCAGCGGCAGCAACAAAAGCCGCGTTCGGAGCGTGTCACTTTCGAAATCAACCTTGCGAGGTGCGTACCTTGAACGACCACATGAATTATGTTGAAGTATGGTCAAAGTGTAAAGGGACATCAATATGGTTTTCATGGAGGCTCTTACGCTGGCATATGCTCTGGTGTGCGAATTGAGGTGATTTTTAACTTTCACTAATACCGACAGCAAAATAAACTTCACCCACAGTCGACTTTTTTTTTATGTTCCGAAGGTATTCCAAGTAAAACATACTTGTTTTGGCCATGCAATGCGGGCCAATGGTTCAGGGCAGCGAGAATTAAAGCCTGCTGCAGTTGAAGACAAGAAAAAAATTACAGCATATCCACTGAGTGAATCATGATGAGTGAGGCGAAGCTTCGGAGGGATTTATTGGTAAACCGTCAATCCTCCGTCCGTCCGTCCGCACCTGCTGAGCGAGTACTAGCTAAGAGAGGGCAACCTTGCTTTTAGGAGCTTCGCCCCTAAAAGCAAGGGCGCCTGTGCGCCATGTACTTTTTAGGCATCACCGACAAACAATAAAAAGGCACCCATCGGCTAGCTTAAAAAAATCACAGCATATTCACAGAGTGAATGATGATTAGTGGGGCGAAGCGTCCGTCAGTCCGTCCACGCGTCCATTCGTCTGTGCTTCTGTCCGTCCGTCAGTGCTTCCGTTGATCAGATATCGATCGCATTGCCGCCTATACTCATGCCACCAGGAGTTTTAGGTAAGCGGATGACTACAACGGGGGTGATGCCGCGTACCACAACAGCGATTTTCGTCGTAAACACTGTGAAACAGAACAAAACGTACTACGCCGACTTGGGAGACGCCTCACGCCTCACGATAACCTGGAACTCGCTGTTTTTGAACGCTCAATAATAATTGCTGTACCTTTGTTAAAACGCTGCAAAAAAGCTCTAAATCGGTCTGTGCCAGCTGTCACCCAGGAACACGCTAATGAGCTACGAGTGGTAATCTTAAGCAGTGTGTTTATAAACGTGCGTTAAATTTCCAAGCGAAGATATGTACAGAAATAAGCAAGAAGCTTACGAAAGGGAAACTCAACCTATACTAGCGCTCGCGTAAAAATCCCAACACGTCTCGCTGACTGCAAGAGCAGTCACTTCCGATCATGCCTGAAAAGCGCTCAGCTATATTTGCCAAGAAGCAAAATATGCCTCCGAGGCTTAACAAAGCCTGACAAATTCCTGGCGTTTAGAAAACGGAGCTCACAAATGGCACTTTCTTTTTTACAGCGAAAGCTGTAATGAGATCAGAACACGCGTCACGCGCCATCACCGGTGTCCGTAACCAGTACCAAAAGAAAAAAAAAATTTAGTAAATACAAAACACCAACGACACAATAAGATTCAAACTAAGGTCTGCTGCGTGCCAGCCCAGTTTTCGATCAATGAGCCACGCCAGTGCTTCGAATTAGTTTTTTCACTAGCCTTAGGCAGGATTAATATCGGGAAAGAAATCGCGTTAATATGAGTAATAAAGAGTTTTAGAACATGGAAAGAACAGCCAGGCGTCACACAATGCAAATGTGGTAAATGAAGGGTCGTTCAATGCTGCCCTTAAGAAAACGTTTTCTTGATCACCTATTAACTGTGGCGCACACCCACTTCAGGGATAATTCTTCATTGTCTCCAGCCAGTGCATAAAAAATTTTCAAAAAAAATTCCTAACAAATATGCAGCGGATACCACGCTCTTCCAAAGAATGACGGAGGATAGCATAGTGAATGCTGCGCTACTTCAGAAATATTATAATTATTTAAGGCGTAGTGGGTATCCAGCTGTGTTCTTGTAGCAGTTACCAAAAGAGTTCAAAAAAGGCTGTGAAAGGCCGCTCTTCTAGCTTTCACTGTGACTGTGCTGCACGTTCCGCGCAGGTCTGGCATATATTTTTTTTTTATTTTCGAGCTACTGCTGCTGTTACTGCTTGGCAGCCTTCCTGCCTTTTCTACAAACACACGTCTCCCCTGGGGCTGTTCGAAACGCAAATTTCAGAACCCTCTCACCCCTTCTTTTCTGCTGGGAGCACATCGTAAAGCGCGGACCGGCGAATCTCCGTCACCGCCTCGTCTCCCGTTTTGGCACGACCATGACAAAACGGGAGAGTTTTCAAGGCATGTATACAAACAAATCCGCTCAGCCCATTTCGCAGTTTTTTTTAAATAATGTCACGACAGTAAAGCACATGGAGAGCGCAAATACGGTAATATTCTCGCGACACTGTCTAGATGAACGAGGAAATACCTACACCAAGCACATGGCTAACACATCACGGTTCGAGTCACAGCTCGGCGATTGCAGCTTCTAATTATGACCAATGGTCAAAGTGCGCGGAGAAGACACTAAGTGACAGTCCATAAAGGGCGCATCCAAGACAGAGTGACTGCAAGACGTGCTCTTTTATTCGCGCAGTGCAGATACAGACAGCAAGAGTGACAAATTGCGCGAGGCTAATGTCGAGTGAAGGGTCCATTAGGTCTGACAGTAATGAAGTCTGTTCCCTACTTAGCCGCGTACTTATGCAACGCAACTTGAAAATAATACCACCTAGTAAGACTAACGTACTCTTATGTTCAGTGTCAGTATTCCTAAATGATAAATTACTCATGCCCATTAGCACACGAAAGCCGGCATAAAACACAATAATATACAGAACAATGTAGTTTTTCACTACGTGCTAACTATCACGTAATGCGTTATTGGTATCAAAGGGAGCCACTATAATTGAATAGGCGACTACTTAACGTATACTCATCAATGTTATCGGTGCACTTATGTCAAGGGCTGTTCATTGAAAATAAATTGCTTCTTTTTTTCTTTTCAATGCACCTTAGTTACTCAAGCCAAATAGGTCTCGCTTAACGTTCAAACACAATCTAGTTGAACATGCACTTATAAAAAATCACTCAATAAACATAACATTCACACGTGACAAATATTTCAACTAAGCCGATAGGATGGGTAGCAGTGCTAACGCTACGCATTATCGCACGTTAGAACAAACAAAGCAACAAACAAACAAGTAATACTACGTAGCCCCTCCTCTTACCCGGAAGATGTGATAGAGCGAGAAATGCTTGGAATTTATTTAGCGCTACATTTGTATCCTTTCCCACTTGCTGGCTATCTGCCAAGAACCTGATTGGGTTTACTTGGACATTGTGTAGTTTTGGACATTGCGCATATTCGTCATTTTTTTGTACGCTATGCACAAATCTGTTGAAGTTCCAAATAAACTGAGTTATACTGAGACGCACATGTACACATACATATAGATTCCTCAGACCATGGCCTGAGATGCATCTTCAAAAAAAGACGAACATCTTCCTGACACACTTTTTAGTGGAGACTGGATAAGCGCCTGTGATAGACAGTCAGAGATTGATATATACGAAATGTGTTAGTGCATATACTGACTGTAGAAATTGGACGCGTGCGTGCGAACAGTTTATGACAGTGTGAACTTCTGCAAGCAAACTGTGTATTGGCATGATATTTCAACTGGTTTCAGTGTACTACCATTTTTTTTTTCGGATTGTTCATTTCTTATGGGTACTGTTCAGTATTATTCTTTTTTTTCGCCGCAGAACTTATTGATAAGGAGTAGCCGAGGCAATATGGCCCTCTACCTCTCCACAGCAAAATTAATAAAACAGAATAAAACAGAACAGATATAACTGTATACGATTGCGAACTGGCTTGCGTTAGAGCGACATGCCCGGAATCCGAGGCGGCACCAGGCCTCGTTGAGATGAGGTGGGTGCAGCGGTAGCAAGCATGTACGCGAGCTCTATCCTTCGGAATAACCAGGGCATGGTTCTCCCGTGCAGTGACCTTTTACACATGGAACGCCTGCCTCAGGAGTCCTATACAGCGCGGTTGGGCGTAACTAGACGTAGGTATGCAACCAGAGGCAGTTACAGACGCCTAAGGACGATCCAACTGGGTTTCGGTGAAAGCTAGGCGACCCGGCGGCGTTCGGCCGATTCAGAGCTCACCACCTCCCGGCCGGAATCACGTGCAGCATGAGCCCGGTTGAGTCCGTGGCCTTTGGACTTCTCAGCACTCGCGCAACGCTATGGCTCGGTGCTTACATCCTTCGCCAATCTCTTCCTTTCAGCATCCGGTTATACTTGAAAGATATTAACTCTTTTAGACATCCCGTTGTAATAAAAAGATATTAGTGCTCGGCCACCGATCGACAATTTAATGCATTCGTTGACTGATTGAAGGTTGATTTGTGGGGTTTAACGTCCCAAAACCACTATATGATTATGAGAGACGCCGTAGTGGAGGGCTCCGGAAATTTCGACCACCTGGGGTTCTTTAACGTGCACCCAAATCTGAGCACACGGGCCTACAACATTTCCGCCTCCATCGTAAACGCAGCCGCCACAGCCGGGATTCAATCCCGCGACCTGCGGGTCAGCAGCCGAGTACCTTAGCTACTAGACCACCGCGGAGGGGTTTAGTGCATTCGTTATCTTGGCGACTCGTGGCGGAGTGGCCAGAAAATTCGGAAATAATGTATAAACTGTGCAGTCAGGTGCGGGAGGGTACACCGGTACGAAAGTGAAGTGGTAAAACAGAAAAAAAAATGTTTTCATTTTTTTCTTCGTTAAGGGGAAATGAACAGTTTGTAGTTTGAAGTAAAAACTAGAAGTAGAGGGTCTTTTATGCCTAGATAGATATTAAAAGTGAGCCTTGAAGGAATTTCGTCCGCAGATCACTGTATAGAGTGCTCGACTGCTGACCCGAAAGTCGCGCCGTTCGATCCCAGCCGCGGTGGTCGCGTTTAGAAGGAGGGGAAGCGTTAGAGAGAAATAAACGCTATAGAAGACAAAGTACTGTGCGAATTCCGTGCATGTTGGAGAACATCAGATGGTCTAAATGTCCGAAGCCCCCCCCCCCCCCCCCACTAAGGCGTCTCTCATAATCACGTGCTGGTTTTGGGGGTGTAGAACTTACTTCACATACTACTACTTGAAAGAATATTTCAGTGCGACACATGCCACTGAATCCCGCCCACTGCCAGCGACCGTCATTTTGACATGGCGCCTGTGACGTTCCTGTGCAGAAAGAAGCGGTGCCGTCATTTTCTAGCACAGTTGTAGACGCTGTAAATCATTCAATTTTGGTGCTAAACAGAAGAAAGTTGAAACATTGATTTCACGCGCTACTGACGACGGAACAATGTAGCTGTTTGTTACGTCATGGCTCGCGAGGGCGCCACTGCTGCCCGACTCTCAGGCTGCCTACTTGAAAATATATATATATATATATATATATATATATAACTGCCCTAAAGACGAGACACCAGAAACGAAGTGGGCATGACAATCACAGATTCTGGTGTCTCATTTTTAGCGCAGTTATATATATATATATATATATATATATATATATATATATATACATATATATATATATATATATATATATATATATATATATATATATATATATATATATATATATATATATATATATATATATATATATATATATTCAATTACGTCTCACCAACTAGCTCCTCAGCATACGCACTTCTCAATCTCAGGCTGCTGGCGTGTTTGTAAAAAAATATTGAATAAAAATTAAGTGCACGACCAAATGCGCCAAAATTTCGCCAGCGTTTTTGTGAATGCTCAAGGATTAACACACAGCCCAGATTGTGATCGAAAATTGGGTGCCACGACCCCTTTATTAAGAATAACTGGGCAGTTGCCTCATCAGACGAATGGCGGAGAGGCATCGGGCCACTCCTTTTCCCCCTTAAAAGTATTCTTCATTAGAACGTAGACATGGCTTTAGAGGTTAATCGAACTACGGCACATGTTTCGCATGCTTACGCAGAACGATGCCGACAACTATAATTCACAGAGTATGGCTGATGAAAGACAAACGGAGAAAGTTTCAAGAACGAAAAAATAATAATAACTACAGTGTTTGCCCCCCCCCCTCGAAAACTATAGCAAAAGAGCACCACTTTCCAGAGAAAGTTAACGTGAAATTAGAAACGCCACAACCCCCTACACACGTAGGTCTTCACGTGAGTTTTCCGAAATACTTCCGGGAAACTTAAGTTAGCCTACCTCTGCTGGTCCTAGCTTCGCCAAGCCCTATCCCACATGTTAACTCTCGCAGAGGACGAACGAGCTTGTTGTCGTCAATGTTGTGGATCACGCAGCCTCCGACAGGACGGGTACTAATGGCTTTCGAGATCTTGGAGTGGCGCCTTCTCGCGTGCGACGTCGGTCTCTGGACTCAGCTCTCAACCATGCAGCAGCAGCCCCTACACCTATGCGCGGATCGTCTGCTTCAGGCGGGAACTTTCTCGAACGGTTAGCCTGGCAAGGGTCTACTAACACCCACAACTAATGTTTCCGAGTGCAATTCTGAGTTTGTTCTAGTCGCAGCACAATTGACATGGCCAAGAAACCTCCCAGATTACTGATGAGCACGCCGATGGGGCCGACAGCATTGCTCTTGAAAAACTGAAACTATGCGTGAGTATTCACGCTCGTCATCTGCCGTTTCCGCTGTGCGATACTAATTATTTCGGGTGTTGCGAAATTTCAACGAGCCTGCCTTTCTCCAGCATCTGTAAGCACATAGATACAACAAGCGAAACATCGCGGTGTTTCATTGGCGGCGCGGTGGCGTACGACGCGGGCCACGTTGTTAAATGTGCGCAGCCGATGCCGTCAATGGAGATTTCATTACTGTCGCGGCTCTGGTCATGAAAACACGTGGACTAGCGAACCCACCACACAACGTCCCCGTGGCGATCGAGTGCTGCGCAATGGTGAAATAATGCTCGGTGCCTCGGCGTGCTTCGTCCGCCCGTGAAAAGATAGTTACCTTTCAAAACGACCCCAAAGAGAAGGGCACGCCTGCCCTTTTACTTGAGATATTTTGTTCTGCCGTGCAACGAGAGTGACAGTGAACACGAGGATATATGTGTGAGAATCGCTGATTTCTGCCACTCTGGCATTCGCAAACCACACATAAGATAATTACTGCAGAACAGCTGTTAAAACTGCTGCTTGGGCAGTCAATCGACCGTTGATGGCATCTACTAGAAATGCAAAGCAGCATCTTATTACGACATTTCAGAAAATCACTCCTGGATTGCAGTTATGAGTGTCGGCAGGACGCATGCCCGTGTTGTATCGCAGTAAGAAAAGTCTTGAGGGGTAGGTGCTGGTATAACTCGGGAAGGGGGCAATTCCGCTTTAATACATTCTCTGACCGATGCAAATCAGTGCAGTTCGTCTTAGTAAGTTTTGTTCAATACGAGCAACATCATAAAGTACTTCATAATATTATTACTAGACAGGGCCGTCGCTCGCGTATCAGAATATAACAAATAGCTATCGCTGATTGTATATGCCACGGACAGGGCCACAAAGATTATGTGACAACATTTAGAGTGTGTGCACCAAACAGTGACAGCAGGTTTAGCTTATGAATTTAGGGTGCGCTAGCAGTGCGCTAGGCGCGCACTTGTCTTGAATAGTAAACTGCGTATATATGTACGTATACACCAACCAAATAAAGGTGTAATCTCACATGTCCTGCGCCGTACAGCCGCGCTCACGAGGCGAGCTTACGTGAAGCGATTCGGAAACCGCGTCGTCGGCTCCCTCTCTAGGGGCCTTCACGGTAGGTTTTGGGACGGCATCTCACCTGGTGTAAGTCGCCTACGCCTGTAGCCTGCGTGCACTGAATGGCTAAAAATACTGACGAGGCGCTGAAAAACGGTTGCAAGCTTACCAAAAAGTGGGGCGTAGGGTGGGTAGAGCAAAAGTCACTGTCAGAGAAGTGCTTGCTGCGCACGGTAGATGAAGGCGTAAGGTGTTTCCTTCTCTGAGTTTGACAATTCACTTCTTCCTCAGCTTCGGGCCTTTAGTATAGTTGTGAAAGCAAACACCCTTTTCACGGGTGGGTGATCATTTAGAGGCACATAGCAGTACTCCACCATTGCGCAGCACTCGCCGCGAAGGCAAGCGGCCACAGTTTTAAGAAACAAAGCGCTGTGCTTTTAAAACGAGTGTTAAAAGCGGACACCTACGATTGTTAAAACAGCGTCGGTACCCACCACACGCAAGATAACCAATTGTGCTGCGTCTTTACCGAGTTTTACGACGACGCTGGTTTTTATACGGCGCCGCGCCTACAAAGCGGCGAATCCTCGAGCTGACGTCATACAATGGTGGTTCGCGGCGCCGCCACCAGCCGCACACCAGGCCAATTGATTTACATCACTGAGTTACCCGAGCTGCCTGGCCAAAACTTTGAAACAGGTGCAATAAATGTTGTGTTAATGACTAGGACAAACGCGTATATACTTACAGTCATTATGGTCACTGAATGCTTTATAGTAACCATGACTTAAAAAAAAAAATCGTCTATGCATTTGGAACCCCCTCCTTGAAAGAGTGCACCACCACACAGGCAGCTAGCTTGTGGCAGAGTGATCACAAAGTCACAAGTAAGGACTCAACAGGTGGATTATCAGGACAGTGAAACTGTATTCACAATATTTTCCATCGAACTACATCCGCTAATCACTTACATACCTCTACAAGCCAGATAGGTTATCTGTGACATGATCTTGCCACAAAACGAATTGTTCAGCGCCGACTAGGAAAAATCCCGTACTTTAGCAGCGCCGCGTATCCCAACATGATAGTGTGTAATACAGTTAATTATCTAACAAGTACGCTACCTTCTAGGGTAATATATGTATGAATCATCCTAAATTTTACTTAGGTATCCATAAAGAATATACAAAAGAGTAGCTGTAGCCACACAGTGAATGGTTGCGGCTTCTGTACACACACACACACACACACACACACACACACACACACACACACACACACACACACACACACACACACACACACTCACACACACACACACACACACACACGCACACACACACAGGGTGCCCAAGGGGCAAACTCTAGGACGACATGACGTGGCCAAACGCATGTTTACTACTATACTGCATGGACTAAGTCACACTATTATTTGTGCACTGCTGAATTTCAGCAGCACACAAATACACACAAATTCAGCAGCACACAAACCCTGCACACAATTCAGCAGCACACAAACCCAAATACACACAATTTCAGCAGCACACAAACCCTGGCACCTAGCCTGGCCAGGGTTTTTCATAGGGTGAGCACGGAATGCGTTATGAGAACCAGGCAAGCATAGGAGAGCTCTCTTAATATAAATGGATGCTATAGGCGAGGCTTCGGCTAAACCCAGGACCTCGCCATGTGTTACAGCGTTAACAAAACTGCCAGGCCTGCGTGGAGCGCGCATCACAGTCATAGCAAAAGCTGGAAGAGCGACCTTTCGCCAGCTTCTTTTAAACACTGTTTGGGTAACTACTACAAGCACACATGCAGGGTACCCACTAAGCCATAAGTTATAATTTTTGTGTAGTAAAGAGGCGTTCACTATGCCATCCTTCGTTATTCTTCGGAGAGCATGGTACCCGTTACGCACCTTCAATGAACTTTGTGCATTTTTTCAAAAGTTGAGGTTCAAGACGATGAACAATTATGCATGAAGCTCTTGTAATGAGTTGGAGCATTCAACGACTCATTTGCTACGCTATTCGTGTTGTGTGGCGCCTGGTTGCTCATTTGCTATTCTGAAACATTTTATTATTACTATTAACACGATTCCGTTCCCGACATGAAACATGCCTAAAGTTAGTTTACAACGGAGTTTCAAGCACGGGTATGGCTCAGTGCTGGGATACTATCTTGGCATGCAGGGGCCCCGGGTTACAAGCTCATTGTGTCCTAGGTGTTTTTTATTCGTTAGTTTCTTAGTTCGCGCAATAGTGGTTACGGACACTGGCGGCGGCGGCGAACAACAACGCCGCCAAAAGCGACCAGTGCTCGTGTTCGCATTACTTCAGCCTGCCGCTTCCAAACGGCGACACCATCCCGCGAACTTAAAGCACTGCAAGAAGAAAGCATGAAAAAAAAATGAAAGACGCGTTCGTACATGTGGCTTCCTTTATGTGTTTGACGCAAGCAAAGTGGATTACGCCCTTGGCAGCAGTCATCGCAGGCTGAGAGGTTGCGCGGTTTGAGTCCCATCAAAGGAAGCTTTATAGCAGTTTTTTTTTCATATAATCGCGTGGAATTTGCTTACGTACATACTTCTGTGGCGGAAATACGTCATAACAGTCCTGGTGGACCTCGGCATAAAACACTCACGTTTAGAATATTACATGATACGCCAGCCTACAGTACCCGAACGTTAACTTTTATGGCATTCGCCCATGTGTGCTGCCTCTTGAAAAGCGACATGATTGCGACGATGGTGGTGGCAATACGACGGCACGCCTGTTCCTTTAGGCTACACGAGTGATAACGGCTGCACCGGATAATGAACCGCAGC
This sequence comes from Rhipicephalus microplus, assembly GCF_013339725.1. Lineage (NCBI taxonomy): Eukaryota > Metazoa > Arthropoda > Arachnida > Ixodida > Ixodidae > Rhipicephalus > Rhipicephalus microplus. Next base: position 156,422,498 of record NC_051166.1, read on the forward strand.
GAGGAAAGCGTATAGTTTGTACGCGGATCGTTGCAATCCCGTCACGCAAGCAGGCGTGCCATTTTTTTTTCGAGGGTATCTCTAGCAAGCAGAACAGCTATAATACTTAATAGACAGTTACTTAAAAACTGCCCAGTCGAAAGTTTAGCAAACTGGTCTACAACTTTCTGATTGAAATTTTTGGCCTAGCTTCGTTGCTTTGAAATTTTATTCCTTATTCTTGCCCAACAAAGCAATAAAGCAGCACTTAAAAATAGTGTGATTTACGGCATGCCATGCAGAGCAACATTCCGTTTGTAGCGGCGTCGTAGAGCACGTCGGCATATTTTTGAACTCTGGCTAAAAATAGCTGTGGCTCCTTTAAAATATATAACTATTACCAACCCCCCACCTTCCAGGACGCAACGAGTTGACTTTCGCTAACGTTGCTACCACTCGAACACGGCAGTGAAACTGTAAAACAAAGGTAGCGAGTCATCGAAAGACAATAAACCAGCCAAAACATAGCAGATGTTTGCAATGAAGATGAATGCGATGCGGACAGTATTGACCACGCAACTAAATGCCACCGAGATTAGGGGACTAAGGTTTACCTTTGGTTTTTAGGTTATCAGTTGTGCCCGTCGAAGCAGGCGCACCCATAAAGCTGTCACATTCGGGAACTACGGGAACGTACACTACTGTAGTATGTACCGAGTACCAGCTCTGCATATTTTGTCATAGCTTGTTTTGTGAACAAAGTAACTGGTTCCAGAAACAGTATTTGAATTATAGTGATGGTTGCCTACATAAAAGCTAACCTATAAATTAAAAAAATGTTTAGAAACTCCAATTTTAGCAAGGAATCGATTACATGTAATCGCTTACCTACGAATCTGATATCACTAATATGCCTTGACCCCCCAAATGCAATGTTCTGCATTAGAACGGTGGCATACGAAAGCGCGTAAACTGTCTACCTGTAGGCCTTTTAAGTATACTAACAATTTGGCGCATTGTTCTTCGATATGTAAAACGAAGAAAAACAACCTGATCGGCTCCGCTCTCGTATCTAAGCCGGCTGGATATGTCGACTGGGAGTCATCTAAACAACAGTGTATTTGAGCGCTTTCTAAATCTTCTAAATAAAATGAGCGTTGTCATTAGGTAATTTGAGATACCAGCTTGGCTAGATGAACCTCTCCATTAAGATTTTTTTAATGTTCTGAAGACATTTTAGCGAAATAGAAGCATTTTGTGCGTATCTATCTTTATCTATGTAGCCGCCAACGACATTGAGATCTCGAGGCAGTTTCTTCAATACGATACTTACTAAAATTGTTACGGTATGACTGAAAACTCTCAAAAATAAAAATTACATGCCTGAACATGAAAATCCTGTCATGCATATAATGCCCGTCAGAAGTTACGACATACAATTGTAAATTTCTCGCGGCCATTTGAGTAACTTGATATATTTCCAAAATTGGCATGCAATGAGTATAGCACTTAATGACAGGTCATGTACGGTAGAAACCGGATTGTACGTTTTATTAGCATGATATGTACCAAAAAAGTGCTTAGATGCATGAGAAACATGCGATAGTGAAAAACATGTCATGCCTTGAATGCCGCGGTTTTTCGCAATCCCAACCATTGATGGGTATTTAGCTCTTCGCACATTCTTCGCAATACATTGATTCCCACAGTGCGTGGGATCTGGCGGATTTGTTATTGTTAACACTTGCATCAATGTTAAACTAAGAATGTTCAAGATGGTCAACGATCAACGAACATCTAATAAATTAGTCAGCGATGAAGTCAGTGGGCCTATGATGTAATTGGCGGGTAGAACCCAGAGGCAACTGAATACTACATTTATTCAAGAGGCGACCATCCTGCAGCGGGCGTAAAAAAGATACAGTTAAAATTATCGTAAGAATCGCTAAAATAGTCGTTACATGTTCGCCTGAGAATTCAATAGACACCCACACAAAACAATTACGGTGCTCTACGAACCAAAACAACAATCCGATCACGAAGCACGTCACCGTGTCGAGGATTTCGGGTTCATTTCAATCACCTCCGATTATTCAACGGGCGGCCAACGCACAGCGCACACGCGCTTTTCAAACTCATCCCAATTGAAATGCCTGCGATCGACGCGCCTGAAATCAAATACCCTGACTACGTGCTTAGCAGTACAATGTCACCCAGTTAACCATGACGGGTATAAAACAAAGAAGTACAACGACAAGTATTGATTACTTTCGCAGTGACTGGGGAATGCTCTGTCGGCACATGATACACGAAAGGTGAGCGCATTTCACTGTGCGAAAGTGGGAACAAGTTATTTCGAATCTCATGCTAAGCTGCAGGGAGAGAAAAATAAAACAAAAACGTGGATGATCCCCCTGTATAGGAATCGGCATAACACGAAAGTGAAACTTGTCTCAACAGAGGTAGTTGACCGTTTGTTGTGCATTGTTTAAGCAAGGGCAACAAATTGCAAAGCCACGCTAGGAACAGCAAGCAGCTCAAGCAGCGCACACCTCAAGCACAATGCAAGCACGAAATGAGCATATACAGGACGAGCGTGGACGAACAACTGTCAGAGCTCGACACTTAGGGCGTGCTGTTTAAACACAAAGAAAGACGCACGAAACAAGCGCACACGTATACACAGGACAAGCGCAAACGACTGTCATAACTCTTTTTGTGTCGTGCGTCAGCAGCGCGCTCCTTTCGTAAGCGCGGCCGTGGCAGCGTGCGAAGTGACCTTCGTCCTTTCCCGAATGACGAGTCTGATAAGCGCGCCCGCAGGAGAGACCACACTCCATGAAGGTGGGGCTTTGTGGAGGCGACAATCTTTAGAGCGCGCCCAGCGCTATCTCGCCACTGGTAACAAAACCATACTAAAGTTTCGCAACTCTGAAGACTACCAAACAATGTATGATATATATATATATATATATATATATATATATATATATATATATATATATATACAAAATGGCTTGCCGTTGACATTTTAGATAACGTACATTTTGTACCCCAATTAGTAGAAGCCGTGCACACCATCAAAGGTTACTGTTAGCAGCAGACATGGAACAATCCATAGTTCTCAAGAGTTACGAATGAATCAAGCTGCAAAAAAGTTGATATAAAAGTTTCTTATTTAGATTTCTTAGTTTTCTATAAAATACCTGAACTCTGCTTCGTGGTGTACTAATAAATTGAAGTTTTGTTCACAGTTCGTTTTTGCTACAAAGTTCTGCCACTTGTAGGCGTCAGACAGGAGTTGTAAGGGCAGGCGATCAGCTACCGTTATTGTTTCAAAAGAAGTATCGCATTTGCTTGCACATTTAACAATCATAAACACCGCTGCTTCCGCCGCAGTGATGAGTTTTAAACTTTCACGTCACTGTAGATGCAAATAAAGGTAGCATAGCCATGTAAACGAGTTAGCGTAAGCGCGTCATTTAACTGCCTTCCTATACTATTCCGGAATTGAAATCCACAGGCCTTCCCATAAAGCGAACGATTGCAACCTTTAAGGTGTACGTCGATAAAAATGCTTCATGCACACGAGAAATGACCGGCATGCCAGTAGAAAACACAATGCGGAGAAATCTCTTTCAACGCTCACTTTATTAACGCCTTTCAGAAGTGTGTTCATGCACCGACAATAAACGTTCGAAGGCGCACGAAGGATGTCACCACTCACTTTAGCGTAAGCATCGACCCGTAAATGTTTACGCTCCTGCTTCTAATGATGACCGATAAAAGGATAAAAAGAACAACAAAAGTGTGAAGAAGCCTGTTGAAAGATAAAGGAGTACGGAAATCGTTATCTCGTAAGAACGCCTGGCACAGCACGGGAGAAGTTTGGAACCATGCTTCCGCCCTTGTAGGGGAAGCGTGCCAAAGGTCATTCGGAACAGCCTTCTAGGCTAGAAGACGACGAAGAACCATTATTAGCTGCTGAGTTGCAATTAATGGCCGGTGCTAAAAGACAGGAAACGCTAAACAGACACGACGCACTCTGGTAACTGGAAAAAAAATGTTTAAAAAAAGTCATGGTATTTGGCAAATGCCATCATTACAACGCCATACATACCTTGCAGATTTGAGCGACAAAAGCGTCACTCAGCCTTAACTGTGGACATTAAGCAGTGCTGGGAGGCTTCACTCGGCAATAAAACAAGTTGAATTGAAAGGTGCGACATGCTCGATTTTGTAGAAACGCGCCACAGTGAAGCAGCATAATCAGAGGCGCGGAGAATATTGCGGCGATGCACGCTTCCCATAACTCATCTTTATTTATTCTCAGTGAGAACCTGGGCGCACTCGTTTTTAGAAATGATGGTTGCTTTATGGTGGCAATTAGGCGTCTGGAAAAAGTAGATACAGCCTCACAAAGGCCCTTCTTCAGCAAGATATAGTCCTTTTTTTTTTTCAGGCACGCGTCTGCAGCTGGATGGAACTGCTGAAGTCACTTCCTTGTAACGTGCAATTCCAGACATACAGCCGTGGCGACATCTGTGTAGAGCACGCGAACAGCTGGTTTTTTCTCTGCGGGGCGAAATTTAGGGGCAGTATCAGGTTCTGACGTGGTCAGCCTGACAACTAGGCCACGCGTGCTCCTGATACACCACTTCAGAACCCTGAAACTGCTTCCAGGTTATGGCCCGCAGAGCAAAAACCGGCTGCTCGAGCGCTCTACACTGACGTGGGCGCAGCTGTACGTTTTCTGCGCTCTGGGCGCCGTCAGTTTGAATATCGCCACTACAATTCAACGATGAATTCACGTAAAAATTTTGTGATTTCTAAAGTAATGCGGATGTCATAAATTGGCACGTACTACAGTATATGCTAATGAAAATGATTGCGCTCAAGTGAATAATAATAAAAAAACTTTACAATATTTAGTTCAATACTGCTGTCACCGTCTTTTTTTTTTGATTGCGGCAGAGTAGTTCCACTTTGAGATAGAGCCCTGACACGGTAGTAGACGACTGTCAAAACATTCTTAAATAAAAGTCTGTATCTTCTAAAAAAAGACACCTAGTACAACGACAACTGATGTACAAAAGAAAGTGGGAGAGGGTGTTAAAAATTAAAATAGCTTCACACCAGTGGTGAAAAGCTACAACAAAGTGCGAAGCTCCGTGGTTTGCCTCTTTCTCGTTATTTTTCTCCGTCTTCATTCCTCTCTGTCTTTTCTCACTTTCTCTTTCTCTCCGTTTGTTTTGTGTCCTTTTGTCTTTGTTTATTTATCCTTATTTATTTATTTTTCACTCTATTTATTTTTTCTTTCTGTTCTATCTGACGTCCTCTTTCTATCCGTTTCTATTTCTTTCTTTTTCTTCATTTATCTATCTTTTCTTCTCGTTTGGCTTTTCACTTTTGTTTCTATCTCTTTTTTGTGTATCATTGTTTCTTTCTATCTGTCCTATTGATAAATGAAAAAAAAAAAACACAACATGAGAAGGCAGGCTATGTTAGAGCTGGCAGTGCCATCACCATGACACATAAATAAAAAAAACCAGAACAAATAAAAAATAGCAAAAAATACTAGAAGCACATATACAATAGCCGGCGTATGAAGACGAGCAGAGTCTAAACACATACAGTGCATATGGTACTGTATGTAGAGTACATACAGTGTGGTGACACCGTGAATAGCGTCTGCTATAGGCCTACAGATAATGTTCCATACACTAAAGGGCCCGATGTACTCCAACGTAACGTCGACACGCGCGTAAATACGCTGGGCGCAGCCACGCTACGTTACCCAAACGCGAGCACGCTGGTCACGTCGGCTACGCCAGGCACGACTGACGCGACCAGCGTCCGACGGCCTGGCGCATACCAGATGGGCAAATGCGACTTGCTGCATGCCATTATCCCAGTATGTGTCGTTATACCAACATATTTCGTTATACCAATGCGTTATACCAAATGTGCAAACACGACATGCTGTGTTCCGCGGCGGCTACATTATTCTATCCACCCTACCCAGACAGCACCGCGTCTGCCTCTTTGTGACGGAGGGACGCCGGGCGTGCTCAACCGCGCATGCACCAAGGCAACGTAACGTGGCACACGCCTGCGAGTGTATGGCAGGCAGAATTTCACCTGGCGTGGCATCGCCAGCGTGACGCGACGAAACGAACGCCGGCACGCGTGCGTTGAAACGTCGGAAAATATCGGGCCCTTTACATATGTCGTGACTATGAGATATGTTCATTAGTAACTCAGTACTGCAAAAAGGAGGAATAATGATGACTAGTGGATTAAACTTCTTTTCATCAAAACATTACGACGAGCGCTCACTGCGCGTTTTTGATTATGATGTTGTGGCCACGGTTTCAGCAATTTTCTAACTGGAAGTGGTTGTCTGCTCATTTCATTTTTGTCTTTCTACCTGTCCCTGTTTCTTCCCTTTCTTTCTACCTTTTCTCTCTCTGTATTTGTTCTCTCGCCCATCACAGTTGCTGAATCCCACACCGGGTAAATCAACGCACATGCTCTGGGGCCGAAAAAAAACGTAAAGAGAGAAAAAAACAACTGAACAATTGTCACTAAAAAAAGAAACTCGCGAAGATTGAAAGTACCAGCTACGCAAGGCTTGAAACAGTGAAACCATACGATTCTGCATAAATAATTTGCTTGCTTCTAGATTATTTCTAGGCCTTAGCTATACGTGATGTAGGTTCTAGGTCGCTCTTAGCTCGTTGCTATAGGCTTTAGATAGGTGGTGTCAGGATGTTTCTACGTTGATTCTCAGTGCAGGCAGGTTCGAGTAAACCACACAGTCATAGAACGACACGAATGTCCAAACTGTACAGACAGAAACTCGCACTGAAACCAAGTGTTCCCACATCTTATAAGATTACATGCATGTCGTCATGTATAGACAATCCACAGCTTCAGGGTTTTCTTTTCTCGCAGCCACCGTTGCCTTTCCGAGTATTCATTCATGTCATGTGATGTTATGCCATTTTTCGATTGTATCAAAATGTATAAAAAAAATGCTTCAAATTGAATTTATAAGTGCGTGGCTGTGTGAGTTGAATGAATGGCCTAACCTGAATGCTGGCAATCATGAGAACACAGGTTCGGGCGGGTTATTTTATTCAACTTCGGTAATTTCGAAAAGAAAGTTGCTCAGCAGAGAAAGCAGGCAGTGTGACGGCGCCTACTCACCACCGAATTACCGTCGCAACGAGCATTACCAATGGCCACACTAAAGTTCAGCTTACGTGCAAGCAATGTATGAATAATTGAATAAGTTACGAAGGAGAAAATCAAGCAAAACTTGGTGTTTCAAAAGTGCCGCAAACGAAGGTAGCGTCCCGAAAAGTATCGCTGCTTCCACTATGCACAGTGTGCAAATACGGACGCATATATATATTGGATCGAAATGCAAGATAAATAAATATTGTGCGCTAAAGTTTGTGGTGAGTTAGCGAGGTGCCCAAACACCAGCGGCCAGAAGCACCGTTATAAAACACGCGGTGGGTCGAAGAGTTGATCACCATGCGGAAAGAAGTTAAGCCACACGGGCAGGGAAAACGCCGCCCCGGAAAGTAATTGCGCTTGAGCACAACGAGCGCTTCAACGGCGACCGGCGGGCAAACTGTTGAGCTTCTCCGATAAACCGCGCGCAAGTAGTAGAGGGGTGGTGAAAGCAAGCGAAGCACCTCACTGTAGAGGAGGGAAGCGTTCGAGAGCGGCATCCTCATCTCCCGATTTCTCACATCCCCACGAACCCGCCCCGCTCGACCCGTAAGGCGCCGCTTGCAGCGCCAGGCGGTGCGCGCGGCGAACTACAAACGCGGCGTACGCCCACACCGCGCCAGTCTGCGCTCGGCTCTTCACGGCAGCCAGACGTCCGAGAGGGTGCGGTTGTTGCCCGAAGTTCTGAACCGGCTGCTCATCTGGTGCGACAACGAGGACGGGCGACGAGCCTTGCTGTCGGCATTTTATTTTTCACCCACTGCCGCGAAGTTCAAGCTCTCGCTAAGACAATCTACCTGCGTCTTCGCCCAAGAACATCGTGAACGCGCTGTACGCGCGTAGCGAACTAGCGAACTCTGTTTTACCATCTACATCAACGACGGTCTCTTGCGCATGTGGTCAGCGCAAAAAGAAGAAAAACAGAGAACAACTGGCACCGAGTTCTTCACGAGAACACCCTTTGTTCGTCAGTCACGACGTTTGCGCCGACTGGCTGCTGAAAAATTCGCCGACTGCGACGGCCAGCACCATCAGTTGTTGAACTCGGAAGTCTGAGCAATCTGACGACTAGTGCAAGGAAACATTTTCTGCTCTCGCAGAGTTGTGTACACTTGGCGTGAACAGTGGTGTAATCATTAACTTTTTCCCAACCACCAGAAATGTGAACTGTGACGACAAAAAGTTCCCATTCCGAGTTTAGCAATGATTGCAAGCACACCACAGAGAAAAAAAAAGCAGGTGTCACCTTTCATGGATACTGTCAACTATGAGCAACAAGTGAGTACAGACTGAAGCCAGAACTTAAGTGAAACTTGTGTGGAAAAAGACGTGCAACTTGTGTAAAAAAAGACTAGACAGGCACCCGTATCCAGCTCTCCCGAACTGAAGTGGAGTGCGGGTAAATTCGAGGACACTTCTAGCATCTTGAATCTTTGGTTGGTTTCTTCCTCCTCGCATTAGGTGGCTGGGGATTGACAGCTTGAAGGAACCGTACTATCTCTACTGTATAGTTGACTACGCTTCCAGCCTAACTTCGTGTCCCTAAGGCAGCTCTGCAATTCCCACAATCCTGCCCTGCAGCAGAGGTGGTGGGCCCAATACGTTAAATATCTAGGTTTGTAAACTTCATTCGATCATTTCTTCATCATTTACTTCCAAAAAACTTTTCCAGAAGTTTACCACAATCGTTGATACCCGTTCAGCAATATGATTTCACTTAGAGTGAGAAATAACAAACTGCTATTCGCTGAGGACAGTAACAGTGGTAGCATCGTGTATGACGTCCACACATCCTTGCTTACACTCTAGAATATTTTAGTTTAGACTTCACTCCTTTGAGGAGGCACAGAGCCTACATCATGAGTGCGATGAACGCAACATCAGAAGATTTCAATGTAACCCCGAGGTCTCCATTAGACGCGGCCCGCGACGTGTACCGCCTTGCGGTTCCCGTCATGCTAGTGGCCTGTTTAATGTCCATGGTCTTCAACGTTGTTATAGTCGAGTCGGTTCACTGGCTGCGTCGCAGCCCTAGCCCGACGCTTTGCTTCAGCCTCAGTTTGTCGGCGGCGAACGCTTACGCGTCCCTGGTGCTTGGCGTCGGACTCGTAGTAAACAGCCTACTTCCGACCTTGTACCACATCCAGCCTCCGGCCTGCTGGGCGCTGTCCCTGGAAGCATTCCGGTTAACGGGTCTCATCGCTTCAGTATTTCACCTGCTGGCCCTCGCCGTGAACCATTACATTGGCATCTTGCGGCCTCTTCACTACGCTGCAACTGTCACTCGACGCACTGTATGGCTCACAACAGCAGCAATGTGGCTTGTGCCTCTCTTTTTCTTCCTCTTGTACTTCACAAGCGTACCGGGGCAGGGATTTCAGGTGGCAAACTGCCGCTACGACTTCATACTCTGGAGCCCCTTCCGCGTTACACTTTCCGGACTTTTCTTCATTCCCCTGGTACTCATGTGTTTCATATACACACACATTTTCGTGCTGGTTAGACGCCACCAAATGGGAACGGGCCTATCCGCGCAAATTCCGGGACAGCTTCGCAGGAGCGTAAAGGCCGTCTACACCACGCTGCTGATACTCGGCACTTACCTCATAGGATGGATGCCAGCCGTACTCTTTTACGTACTTACATGCCTCGATTGTCCCTTGCCGATTACATCGTTGTCCTTCGACCTGCGCCTCACCTTCGGCATACTCACCAACACACTGGTGTTGATCAAGTCTTTTGTCGATCCAGTCATCTACGTAGTGCGGATGCGTGAAATTCAAGAAGCCTTCGTACTCATGTGGAAGTCTCGCTGTGGCCTAGTGGATGTGGCCCGATCTTCGGTAGACCTCATGCGGATGGCCCACTCCCGCAGTGACACGCAACGCATGACGACCAATGGGTCGCAGCACAAACAACGCTGCATCGCCCAGTTCAGCTAGCCCGACCGACGGCGTGGCGAACAGTCATCAATGAAGCGGCAAAAAACCACCGCAACAGCCCTGTAAACAAGGTGTGAACTACACGCCGAGGCTCCCTCCGAGATTTTCGATGAACAGCTGCTTATATAACACGATGAGAAGATGAACACAGGAAATGTTTGAATAACGGTGTTAGAGAGACCAGGTAGGTGACGGGGCAGCTCGTCGGGACGATTCCTCACTGACCTCTCTCTGCAGGAGCCAATTCAAAGCTTTTCATCAGGTCAGTGCCCTAAAGCAACAGGGCACTTTGTGTTTCACTGTTTATTAAGCGTAAATATTGTCTTATTGCACGTATGCCATGCTATACTGTTCCATATAGACGTCCAAGCGTCCTTCAACCTAAATCCGTTTGCGCGTGGTTTACGTTGATTAGCGCTTGGAACGACATTGTTGACGCTTCTTTTACGCTAGAGAGAAAAACTGTGTTTCTTTCGCCCGGGCTCAAAGAAACTGTGATGTGCACTAGTGTGCGTTCTTTGGTATCTTTCAAGCACACGTTCATTAGATTTCAACAAAGCATGCCCCACTTTAGGGTTAATAAGCATTGCGAGTATCTTGAATTACCCTTTTCATATGTGTGTTTTTGCGCAATGCTTGCATAAAAATGGCTGTGCGTGTACAGATAAGAACAATATATTGCTAAAGTACAGTTCTGTTTTTCAAACGTTTTCTCGGTTTTTACACGCTCAAGCACAGTGAGTGACTGTCTATGTAATGTCAATGTTTCCAACTCATTCTGATGCATGCTGTTTACTCGCTCGCATACAATAGCACCGGTTCAAGGAAATGTACCGGGAGTGATGACACAGGATAACCTCCGACGCGATGCTCACTTCACCTATGTGTCTTTCTTCCCCTCCCTGTGAACTGTTATGACCGAGTGTTCTGTGCTTTCAAATTTAGTCATGTGTTCTCGGATGTCTTCTGCTGTGAAGGGCCGTAGGTATACATCAGTACCTTCGGCCCGACAGCGAAGGGTCCAAGACTGTACGAGTATATTCTGTGCAACTTGCGCAATGAACATGTGGCAAGAGAAGGGATATCAATCTGCTAGCGATGAAGTGACGTAGCATTCTGTAATAGTGGCGGCCCTTTCTATAAAGCCAATCCTTGAGTGCTGATTACGGAGTTGTACCCGATCCATGTCGTTACCTGAAGTTGTGTTGCGGGTTTCTCACGTGAAAAGATGACAAACATTAAATCTTTGTTCCTACTGTTTTCAAATTTTGTGTCCTTTCGTACGCGAACGCGTAGCACATTTGCGTGGCTTGAATTGCGAGGGATTGAAGATACAATGAACGTACGCATTTCAGAGAATGCAATAAAAGCAACACCGTCTCATGGTGCTAATCAAACTCGCACAGAACTAGTTGATAGAGGTGCGCAGTTGCCCAGCAACGACGCCTAGCCATTCACACTTGAACAAAAAAAAATGCGTAAGCGGATTATACGGATTACTGTGTGCATGATGTGATGACTAAAGACAGGTAGCCGTCACATCTACCGTTGACGTCAGTGAAGCGACACCGACGGAAACACCGTTAGACAACGCCGAACTTCTGCGATACCCCTTTATCGCACATTACAAGAGAAACCACAGCATAAAAACTTCCTCTTTGATGAAGGTTTTATTGATTGCATACTATGGCGGCTTGAATTCTGCGCCCTCTTTGCACACCCTATGGTGTGCTCTCCTGACCAATCACCATGCAACTTTTTAACGTGGAGGTTTGAGTTGATAAGGTCTGTTAGTGAGCACTCTTATTGGATTGCGAACAGACTGTCGTAACGTTGGTCAGCAATACTGTTGTAACCATACATGATTGTCACAGCACGTATGGTCATAGATGCTATGACCACGTACGTGCACATTCCGAACAAACCGGGAAATTCAAAGATGCACATGTTTAACGTAGCAAAACCACACCTCAGTGGTGCCGGGCTCACAAATGAAACTGGAGACGACTTCGGACGTATTAATGTCGTCAAAGTAGGGCACCCAATAGGATGGTAAATGTTGCAGTTTTAAGTCCCCAAACCACGATGTGATTATGAAAGATTCCATAGTGCAGGGCTCCACACCTTAGGGGGTTCTTCAACGAGCGGCTAAAGCTAAGAGCACGATTCTATAGCATTGTGCCCTCAATAAAATGGGCACTTCATATAGTGCATGGTGAAAAGTAATCACTTCTGGGCAAGGTACTGCAGTTTGATAAGCAGACACTACACAGGCAACGCGCTTTAGTGTGTGTGTCATCTCTAGTGCGGTGCCTAGCTTTCATGCCGTTAACACTTTGTATCCTACAGCCAATCAAGTTACACACAAAACAATTGCAGAAGCCTTTTCTTTTTTTCGGCATATGCAATGAAAATACCTAGGAAAGTGAGAATAAGCCTAAAGTCTGGAAAAGTTATCTTTAGTTCAAAACATCAAAAAGTGTACACATAAGTGGTCACTATGAACACTGGTTACACTCGATTTATCATCCTTCTTTATCGTACGTAAGAACGGTGCGTGCTGGCGGCAATGTTTCAACGCTTTGATCCTTATCATGTACTACAATCAACGCCTTCATAATCAGTTCAACGAGCTCATATTTAACATCATCATCATCGTCATAAACGTTCGCGTGGTCACATGGTAACGGCTCTGATTCAACACTTTCAACATCATCTTTCATGAACGCCATAATGAACGAATTCAACATCATGTTCTACTCTTTCATCATCACCATCATTATCAGTACTAAAGGCCCATTAACGTTCCCACAGCTGGTGTGTTCGTCATCATCTTCGTCACCATTGATTACCGTTACCGATGCGTTCATGGTTATGTCAAAACGGAATGCTTTCATCATCATCCATAACATTGTTCAAGAGGCCTTTGCTTGTTACTGTTTCTGATTTAACGCGCTGATTATCGTCGGTGCTCTCAAAATCGGAACAAGCACTTGCGTTAGAGAGACTGAAAATTATGGCGTGTACGCTTCCTCAAAAAACCCCTGTCCCGTATAATGCAGATAATTCAAGGCAAGTTCTCAAAAGCGCATTCAGCTATATTGCAAACAATGTATTGTGTAGAGTTGCACGGCAACGAAGCGGGATCTACTACGCCATGCGACGTTCAATCAGTTTCACATGAACTCAGTATGTCTGACTTCAACAAATGTGAACGCCGCCACAACAACTGAACTTCCAAAACTTTCGTCTCTCACAGTGCTACGAAGCTAGCAAAAAAGCAAGATTAACCCTTCCTTTTCTGGAGTGAAGTCGAATAATTTAAAAACTTCAATTTTGAGTGAGCTATATACAGAATGTTGGCACAAAGCCTCTACATGCGTCATGACAACGTCATTGTTCCGTGTGCAAAGACCGTTGTTTGTTGACAGAAGTGGACACATATATACCCTTTTATTAAATGCTGAAGTAACGCCAACATTTCAAATGGAATGGGAAAACATTATTTATTTCAAATTGATTTTTGAGGCAACGCGTTCGCTAGCTTGATCCCACTTGATCGATATCTTTTGTCTACATATGTGGACGCTGGGATAGAAAACGTTGAAAATAGTCTGTATAAGGTGCTCGCTGTTGACTTTGTAGCACTAGTGAAACGCTGCTATGCAGTCACTAGATGTGTTGTTGGCGCGAATCATTTATAGAATGAAACCGCGCTCGCCAAACACTTTTTTCTTCCACCTGGAGGCACGAGGTTTAAGTTTTGTGCCTGTGTGTGTCAAGAAGAATCAACACAAAGCGAAAACAAAAAAAAAAAACAAAAAACGGTAACCATTCCCGATTTTAGTGAAGTTTACTCTAGGCACTGGCTTTAGACAAAAAACAATTATTCTGAAGTTAATTTTGCAAAAAAAAAATTGTTTTATTCGCTTAGAAACTTCGGCAAAAAAAAGTTCCGCCAATTTTACATATCTTGAATTTCGCAATCACCTAGTGAAATGCGGTGTCCTCCTTGGTCGCCTTATTAGTATTTCATTTCTCTTTTATACGAAAAAAAATTTTTGAGAAAAGAAAATTCCAATCAAGCTAATTGATACATAATACTTGTATTTCAGGCATTTATTGTCGTAAACAAGTGAAAGTAGAGATAATAAATCTAGTTACATGTGAATTTTGATATTTATTCTATTTTTTAGGATGGCTTTAGTGGTTTTCGAGCAAATATTTACTATTTAAGCCTTTGATGAAACGCATGTGGCTTACTAAAACGCCCACGTTTCAAAATACTTTGGTGAGAAAGGCCACTTTCAATACTTTTTTCTTAAAATCACTCTATTTAGAGTCAGGCATCCTCGCTACCATTATGTGTGAAAAAACATTGCACTCTGTCAGTTTCTAGCAACTTATAATGCGTCACATACGACCAACTAAACATAGCGGACGCGCCACGCACTGCTTTCTGCGAATCTATACGAGTTCTCCACAATAATTGGACACACCATAATCTCAGTCACTGTCACAAAAGAAATGTGTAGCCTGGTTGTAAGGTGCGGCAAGCTTTATCTTGTGATCAGTCGCTGGGAAAATTCGGGCAAACGAACAGCAGCGGTGACCGCTCGAAGATGCGGGTGCTCAGATTTCATATGCGACGTGATTGCGGGCGTGATCCGCTTGCGCTAATAAACGGCCCTATTTGGGCGAATGACACATCGAATGCATCACGGCGAAACGTGAAGGCTCTTATTGGCAAACAAGGTCCATATTATGCAACGAAATCTTTGCGGGAAACATCGCAGCGAGCAAAACCACCGCCGTTCTCGTTGCGTGTAATGAACCTTCTTGTCAATTAACAACTCTTTTGCAATACATTCCTTGTTTTATTCGCCCTCCGAGCATCATTTTTACGTGCAAGCAGCTTTCTCAGGTTCGCCAAGTGACTGCAAGACAAAGCGTACCGTACCTTGTAACCAAACTGCGCATTTATTGCTTTGTAACAGTGAATTTGTGATTATGGTGCGTACAGTTATATTGAATAGCTCATAATAGATTTGCAGAGCACAACGTGTAGGTCGTCCACTAGGTTTAGTTGCACCACGTGACACATTAGGACTTGCTAGAAACTCATACAAGGGAAAGCTTCTTACGCATAATGAGGGACAACGTGCTTGACTTCAGAAATTTTAACAACAAAAATGTTAGATATAGCCTTTTAAAGAATACCGTTTTCAAGCTTCAGCGGTTTCAGCAATTAAGAAGGGAAACGGTGCGCCAGAAAGCCACTAAACTAATCCTAAAGGAAAGGTCCAGTATCAAAGTCAGCATTTGCCGAGCTTTAGTATCTTTAGTTAAACTTGCCTACAGCAAAAAGTTCCTGAAGTATGCGTATTTGGTGCCGTTTACCATACTTGTGGCCTTTTTCTCGACAGGAAAAAGAACTAAAATACTGATAAGGTCGCATATTTTTTATTCCTTGGAATCCACATCAGTGGTCATGGATCTTGACTGCTGATTCGAAGGTCGCGGCATCGAATGCCGGCCACACGGCCGCCTTTTTGATGGAGGAAAATATGCTTGAGGCCTGTGTACTTTCGGTGCGCGTAAAAGAACCGCAAACGATCGAAATTTTCGAAGCCCTCAATCATACCGTCATTTCAGTACATTAAACCCAAACCATTAATACTACTTGTTCTTTAAACAAAATGAATATTGTGACCGAAAATACACTGTTTTTTCACTGTGCGCTGAAAACTATAGAATTGCGAAACTGGTGGAAACGTGGTGGTCGCAAAACTGTACGTTTTTTTTCAGGGAGCGGGAGGGGGGCCATTTTTTTTTGGCAATGCTGAGGTCGATATGACTGTTTCAGGTTTTAGAACTCTGCGCGAAGCCGATTTCATCAAATATTTCGTGTTCGTTTTTACGACGACACAACAATCTAGAAAAATTGAAGGAGACTGCAAATTCTAAACTGTACTCGGCGAAAGCCCGAGGCTTCGGCTGACAATGTCATGTTTTTTTTTACACTCCCTGTAAAATGGCACCCAAACAAATGTGCGCATGATTTCTTTTTTAATATTTACCGTGAATTGACTAGAATTTTGAGAGACTAATCTAAATTCGTTTTGCATGCGTTTATATTCTCGCGCTTTGCGCATCCTGCAGACGCAGTCCCCGTTCCAGCGCTCATAAAGCTCAATTTATCTTCTCGCGTGAGGGGGAGACGCCATAGTTGGCCTCGTGCCAGGGGGCCGAACGGACACCAGTCACCGCGAGTATGAGACATCACAGGCCTTCCCCTATATAGCTTGAGTTGGCTTCACTGAATGTTCACACCTATTGCGCACTTCCAAGGCCAGTTACGAGTCCCGTCTGCGGAAGCTGTGAATCTGTACAACCATTTACACGGATGCTATAAGTATCAGCGAAACGGTTTGTGTGGTCGGTGAAAGGGAGTGGCTTTTGCAGGGCATATTGACGTCGCCCGTTTGTGTCTAACGTGTCGAGATCGAAGCCACCTAAGGTAAAAACCCAGTCGGCTTAGTTGCAGCACGAAATTCAGCGTCACTGCCCGCCGGTAAATAAGAGGGATGCAGTAGTCTTTGCGACGAGAAAAATCGACGACAGAGGCCAGAGTCCAGATTGGCAAAGCCAGTCGCGCTGGCTCTTTATTAACGCGCGCCGAGCAATATACTGGCAGCGAGCGAGGAGGCGATGGCGCTGGACAATCTCAGATGCTGCGAAGAGAAAGCGCCGAATACCCGCTGAGAATATTAGGACATTGACGTGTGTTGCGGAACGAGGTTTCTCTTTTTTTGAAGGGACGCCAGTTCACGAAAACGCCGTTCTTGGACGAATTCGCAGGCTATGGAGGCCATTGAGTGATATTTTATTTAGGGACACCGTTCAGATATCTGTGTACGCATGGGAGAAAGCATTGTTAGTGCGTAACAGTGCTGTTGTGTTTCCACTACGGAATTGGAATGAATCCGGAATAATTCCACATTTTCGTGACCCCGGAATGGAATGGAAATGGAATGACAACAAGGGTTGGAGGAATGGAGTGGGAATAGAAGTAGGCGCATTTTCCACGGATTGCAAATAATAAATAATAGCAAATTATTATTATTATTATTATTATTAATCTTATGTACACTCGCCGGGTTTCTCGCGTACTATACTGCCCCCGCCGCTATCGAAATGAGTAACTGATAACAAAGTCCGCTAGAAAGTAGTGTGAATTACTCTCTGCACTAATAAGCAATGTGCGTTTTGTCGCGCCCGTCTTGTAGCGCATCCGCATATTCATAACTGCAGCTAAACTTAGCTGAGACGACATATAATAGACGCGCCACCACCGAGGCCTCATCACTGGATCAGCGCACAGCGTTTCCTGCACAGTCCCGTTTTCTCATGCTAACGGCACGTCTATCAACAGCACTATGTCGCGTAATCCGAAAATTCAATGCTACAAAAAATTAGCATCAATTTATGGTGGTTAGAGCTTTTTGGAAGGAACTTACGCATTCTCTTTACATCATCCTCATCTTCAGATTCTCGCATATTCATGATAATAAATTAGCATTTTCGAGGCGGAAATGTGGTGCTTCTCTTACAGCATGGTTTTTGTTAAGAAGCACCCCACAGCAGGCGACTATAACTCATACATAAAAAAAACCGCTTTGCAAGTGATGCGATTCGCTCACAGAGGCTCGAGACGACCGACTTACTAGAAGTGCATGAGAAGCTCGAGTTACCAACACCTGTATATGACAGCTGCGTTGGAATAAAGAGCAAAGAATTCCCATATACAAGAAAAAATTTTCTTGATAGTGCGTATATTCCTGACCTTCTCTCACTTTGTACAAGCGCATACTAAGGATGCAATTTGCATAGGTGGCGATACATCTTAGTAGTGTTTGTTATATTTTATTGTGTTAAGTCACAGTACATATATTTACTCTTGTTTTACCCTGGCGTTATAAGAAGGAAAAAGTATGCGCCAAAAAAAAGTAAACAAAAAGCCTTTCACGACTCACCGTCATTACACAAGTGCCCACTGCAGGAATCAATAGAAAGAATTTTTGCTGGTTAAAGAGAGTACCGGATGAAATACTAAACATGTAAATGTCTGCCTGTAAAACTTTGCCGGTATGCGAGCGACATCTTAGTTCAGCGCAGCACACAAGACAATACCTGTCAGATAACAGGCGTCTCCAATCGATGGACTGACGAGGAGAGCAGGGAGTTTTGCGTGTCGCACTCCCATGTTGCAATGCAAGAGATGAAACCTGTGGAGAAGGGGGCGTCAACGAGCATCGAGTGAAACATTGAATACCGATAGCTTTACGTTGACTGTCCTTTCTGCTGATGTCAGTGTGTGCACGCATGTATGAGGTCAGCAAAAACGCTCGTTTATAGAGCGCGTACGCTCTGGCGATTGCAGAGCGTAGTGCTTACATCACCGAGCTCATTCAGAGGAGTCAACTCCATTTCGCTTTTATATTTAGTTTTGCAGGAGATTGCACCATACCGGCGTTAGTGGAGCATCTCTGAGAAACCTGTAGGTAGCGGAAATGCACAACGAATGTAACGGCACTGGCGGCAGCGGTTACTGCTACCTTAAATGCAATAGAGAGAGAGAGAAATATCCTTTCTTTAATAGTATGAAAGAAACATTGATAACGCTTTTAACCAATTTAAATACCCCTTTTCATCACTAAATGGTACACCATGACATCTCAGGCTTCAGGGTCAAATCGAGAAGCATGTTAACTTTGCTCCCGCGCAGCTGGGAATGTTCAAACCCCCAAAAGCTAAAATTTTACACACAGACACACACACACACACACACACACCACACACACACACACACACACACACACACACACACACACACACACACACACACACACATATATATATATATATATATATATATATATTGTAGGCATTTATTTATGCACTTCCTCCTCATTTGTGCAGCAATAAATCCTCATCCTATGTTTGTCTAATAATCATGATCGTTTTTGGGCGTGCGCTTCATCATCGGATCCGCATGGCGCTTGTTTGCTCTCGTGTACACGGCCAAATAAACGTCCTTACAACCGAGTCGTGGTATGCTACAACCGACTCATGCACAATGTACGTGAACAAATAGAAACGGACGCACAAACATCCACAAAGTATGGTTCAAACCAGCCCCTAAAATTTTTGGTATGTCACTGGTGGACAGGGTCCTGCAAACATATTTAATAGTATCTGGGTTTTAACGCCCCAAAACCATTATATTTTTATGAGAGATGCCGCAATGGAAGGCTCCAAAAATTTTAATCACCTGGGGTTCTTGAACGTGCACCCAAATCTGAGCACACGAGCCTACAGCATTTTCGGCTTTAACAAAACTGCAGCCGCCGCAGCCGGGATTCGATCCCGCGGCATACTGCAATAATATTTCGATACACAAACATGCGATGCAATGCACTGGCACGCAGAGGATGAGGTTGCTGCTTCAAAAGTAATATGTACTTGTCGAGATACAGCATAAAATTTTTCATATAGTTTAGAAAAGCTTTGCTTTTGGACGCGTGTAAGGGATCAGCACAACGAATTGGGCTGCGATATTATCACCATCAACTCCGCAGCCCCGCCACTGTGGTCTAGTTGCTGAAGTACTCAACTGCTGACCCGCAGTTCGCGGAATCGAATCCAGCAAGTGGCGGCTGCATTTTCGATGGAGGCGAAAATGTTGTAGGGCCATGTGCTCCGATTTTGGTGCAGGTTAAATAACCCCAGGTGGTCGTCGAAATTTACGGAGCCCTCCACAACGGCGCCTCTCATAATCATGCGGTGGTATCGGTACATTAAACCACACATATCAATCAATCAATCAATCAATCAATCAATCAATCAACGTTTCCTCTGCAAAAACATTCAACATTTAAACAACGAATGATCTGCTCGTCCCTCACCAATAATAATGCCTCTACAAAGTTATTCCCGTCCGTCATGGTGGCGTGGCGCTTACGGTGTTAGGTTTCTGACAGGAAAATCGCGTGTTCGATACTGGCCGTGGCAATCGCATTATGCTAGGCAAAATGCTAGAGCCACGTGTGCTGTGCGATGTCAGTGCGCGGGAAATAACACCACATGGTCAAAGTTTCTATAGTCCTCCACTACGGCGTCTCTCATTATTATTGCGTGGTTTTGGGACGAAAACCCCACGCGTTATTGCTATAACAAAGTGAATCCAACATAGCTCACGTCAAAAGTTTTCAGCCAAACGTGTCATCGAACATGATATGAAATGGTTCGATCGTTTTCTGTCTGGCGAGACACCGTAGCCGGAAATGATCGTTACCTTGCACGCACAACCGTAAGTCGATATTGATCCCGCCGAAAATGGTGCTATCCAACAAACTGCTGACCAGGTGAGCAAAGTACGAGCGTCAGAATATTTAGGACGCCTGCCCACAGATGACAAAACTACCACGGCTGGACATAGGCTCCTTCAGAAATCACCCCTGCAGCAACAAAATAATAAAAAACGCGTGCATTTCCTGGATGCATACGCATAAGTAGGGGTTGCGAATGTAACCACACAATGGTGGGCACCGGTGGACGAACAAAGAAGGTGTGCCACAGCCGAAGTCGCATCCACGCAACTACACCGTTTATTGTATACGGCACGTAAGTTATAACTGTTGGTGGTTATTATAATATATACGGTAGCAGCACATGTTCACATTGCTGCAATCATCTGCACAATTCAAAATGTCAGTAGACGCTAGCGCGACATAGCGAGAGGAAAGACAAACGCCACGAGGAATATAAAGCGCCGACGAGAAGGTATGCACACATTTTCAGGTGTCCTGACAACACCTGCTGTGCGGGCAGATTGGATTTCGCTTGCGTTCTTTGCACTCCCAAGGGTTACGATTAGCAATGGCAAAGTTGTGCGCGCTGCACCCCATTGCACAAAGCGGGTTCCTTCAGCCAGAAAATTTAATCTTTTTTTCAGCGTAATTGGCCCAAGAAAATTTGTGATGATCGGATGTGTGGTAACCTATAAAGCAAACCCCGCGTCGATAAGGCTGATTGGGTGCAATTCTAGGCAGTGAATGCGAGGCATTCTTTTTACGAAGAATAAAAAAAGCACGCACTAATAAACACAGATGAAACCCGTACAATCACGAGCACTCTACCGTCTGAACGTTCATAGTGCAATTACTCCGTTCTTGGAGCACCCTTCGGTTGTACGACTTTTGGAAGCCATGTTGGGCGAATCAAGATTTGCACTATTCTCGTTTAGTTAAGCTCATCTATTTTAGTATGTGCAAAGCAGCTAGTGAAAATATATATATTTTCAGAGAAAGCTGCAAGAGCGTTAAGCCACAAAAAAAGTTTGAAAGTGATATGCACACATTTTTATAGAATGATTGTGGCGTACGCCGGTGAATGATCTGCGTTACGAACGCAGTGCTCACATACATTACCGTGACGCCACGGCACGGTTATACGTGCCCGGATGGTCACGTTTTCCTCTTTATTATTTCCCCTCACGGCATCAGATTGGAACGGCTTTTTCTACAAGATTGCTGCTATCACTGTTATGTCAACTTTCTTGGATAGTTTAACGTATTTTCCCTCAGACTGACGTTGCCTGGCTGTACTGTAATCCAACCTATGTAATGTCCAGAAGGCGAAGAGTTCGCTGCAATAATAAATAAATAAATAAATAAATAAATAAATAAATAAATAAATAAATAAATAAATAACGAAATGTTCTCCTCTTTCTTTTCTTGAGGAGCTTAAAGAAATAGTGATGTCTTGTGTCACATGAACCGTAACAGTATTATCAAGCGTTCGAAGAAGTCATTCATGTGTAAAAAGCTTCCCGAATCGCTGGTATCTATTCTAATTCCTTGACCCCAGTAGAGCTTGAAGATATTTGTTTTTGCAGATGACAAAGATGGCACGGACGACGCGTGTTCGCCATTTTTTTCTTGGAAAACTGGCCACGACGCCATTGAAATAATTATGGGTGCAGGGTGTATCCCACGTTAACGAATGTAGCCGAGCTACCATCTACATATATAAAGAAGGACATTTCGGCAGCCGACGGTTATTCGTGCAAAGGCGAAGCGGTGCATTTCCGCGCACACAGGTATAGGTCGATGCCGCGGAGAACGAAGAGGCGTCATTGCTCGCAAATTGTGCTGAGCCAGCTTCGTTTTCGCCACCAAACGAATGGCAGCACTACACATTTATACTCGTTTGTTTTTGATTGGCACAGAACTGTACTCAATTTCAACCTGGATGGCCATTTCGTGAAGTGAGGGGCGCATAGTGTCGCATGTTTGTCACAAATCGCTGTACGACTGTCTTCCATGCCCTCCTACTCGTTCGCAATCATCCTCGGGACCGCCATGCTGATTGACTTCGCGAGCCACCTATGTAGGCCACCGACACTGCGAATAACTGCGGTAAAGGTATGGAAAATAAACAAACGAGAAACAACCGCAATACAAAAACGCTTTATCAGAAACAACAACAAAATGATCGCAAATCATAAGAGTGACAGAAATTTATGCCACTCCCTAAGCGCCGCTTTCTCATCCCAGCTCTCAAGCTTTGCAGAGCTTCTTAGCAGTTATAAGAAACTGAAGATATTACAAGCTCTTGCACAAGAGGTTGAAAGTAAGACTTTCGAATTCTCAAGCCTAGCTCGAGCCAAACTTGGAGTACAGTTCCAACTATATATTGTTCTTCGTCACAACACGTTGCGCACTAGACTCTTGGTTACACAATGAACTAAAAAAAAGAAAAAGAAAAGTTAGCTTATAAGCAAGTACTTCATCCCCCTCACCCTCTACGCAGAGAAAATTTAGCGGAAGCCCTAGACTTTTATCGAAAAGCTAGAGATATGCAACGCGGGTGAAACCTATGCGCGATTGAATGTTCCAGTATGTTCTGAAGGTTGTCTCAAAAGTGAAGATAGTACGATTTCGTTTTGAGTGAACGTGCCTTGAGCACTGAATGCATTCAACTGTACATTGTACAACAGCTGCGCATTCCCAAAATTAGCGACAACGTGCATTGGTCAAAATTTCCAAAACCCTTCACTACGGCGTATCGCATAATCACATGGTGATTTTGGGTCGTTAAACTCCACATATAAATAAATCAGCGACAACGCGCATTAGCGAAAAAAATAACTATGTTTTCATTAACTTGATCTCAATGCCAATTTAGGGCTAGAAAAAAAAAGAGCTAATTCTATCTGAAGCGTTATCCTAAAATAAAAAAAGTAAAGCTTGCTCTGAAACAGCTGACTATATACAGTCGTAATAACATGATGTAAAGTATACAGGAACTTTTGTTGCATTGGTTTCAGTCGTACGTTTTTCATTAACATAGGCCATATTGAAAAAGAAAAGAAATCTCTTTCTCACCAACTCGTTGACTTGAATGATATGTGGTGTTAACGTCCCAAAAGAACCATGAGATTATGAGAGACGCCGTAGTGAAGGGCTCCGGAAATTTCGACCACCTGGGGTTTTTTAACATGCACTCAAAGCTGACAACACGGGCCTACAGCATTTTTGCCTTCATCAAAAATGCAGCCGCCACAGCCGGGATGCGATACCGCGACTTGCGGGTCAGCAGCCGAGTCCCTTAGCTACTAGATCTTAGCTGCGGGGCCTCACCGACACATTGAAGTCCAGGTCATTTTTTTTTCAGGTAGTATATACGCTCAACAACTATAATCAGTGCATCAAGAAGGAATCGTATGCAATAACCACAAGCAAAGTAAGCTGATTATAATCATGTATACGTGGCAAGTGTCTGTTGCGCTTTGTTGCAAACAATTTAGCGCACGAAAAACGGAGCACGTGCACAAGAAAGACGCACCGGGGCAATCGCTTTCTTGTTCACTCCGTTTTTTTTTTTTTTGCGCTAAGTAATTTTTGTCAGTAGACACCAACTAGGCCCCCGAAAAGTCCTATAGTAAACTACGTTAAGTCCAGAGACAACTTTCTGAATGATGAAAAAAAAAAGGAGCTCAAGATTAGTGCTCGCTTGCACGGTGTGAGTTCTTATTTGCAATCCAATATTACGCAATCTTGACTGTTCTATTGAAGAAGTATCTTAATTAGACGTCGAACGTAATGAATAGAGCAGCGTCGCTGTCAAGGTCGCCGCTGCCGCACACCGGCGCCAAGGCGGCCACGTATTTCGAGTTAAACTTGAATTCTATTCAAACTCAGACGCACCGATTCACGCTCCACTGGCCTAGTTTAAACTCGACGGCCCACCTCAATCCAGCGCTGTGTATAACGGTCCGCACTCCCATCACGTGCACATTCGTAACTCCATTGTCCCCAGGAAGCAGCTAACGGAATTACATTGTGGAGACTACCGCGACACTTCGTGCGCACACAATGTCGGGAAGAATCCTTACATGAAGCGACGAATCGATAGAAAAATAAATAAATAAAAGGTCTGAGAGCCAAAACCACAGCATGCTTACGACGCATGTCATAACGGGAGACTCCTGGTTTATTTTGAGAACCTGCGACACTTCATGACACGCCTATATCCAAGCACGATAACGTTTTTTTTTTTTTTTCAACGATAAACCCCTATCGCAATACAGCCGGCGTGGATGGTACCTTTACTGCTGTCCTCTTGAGAGCCGTGCGATCACACTTTAGCCAGTGCGCTGCCACGCCGAGTTCAGAACAAACTTTTGATGATGGCTTGCACTGACATCACTGAACCCGCCATGCTGGTGAACATCAAGGTACGCGGAAGGCTTGCGACGTCACTTGTTAACGTTATCATTACATCACTTGCAAGTAGTGTTGTTGTTGAAGCTCAGAGGCCAAGCGTACTCTGGCCTCATCAGTATCATATTGAAGCAGGTTAAATGCAATTTGACCATCCCGCCATTACGTCATCAAGACCACCATGTTGGTGAGCTGTGAATGTGTGTACATTATGAAGCTGTGACTATTCACGCGCAAGCTATCTCTACTTTTATGCAGCATGAGAGAAAGAGAGAGACCGGAGAAAAATAAAACACACACAGTTCCACCAAATACGCGTCCGGTTAGCTACTGTACAGAGCGAATAAAAAGAAGGGAGGCTTAAAACATGCACGAAACCGCATTATCCAAAGTACACACTGACAACACGGAGCGAATAACACTAAAAGACTCGAATGAAACTGATGAAAGCTGTGACCGAACTCCCGAGAACGCGTGAAAAAACACCGCGAGTGCATATAAAAATATGAAACGACGTGTTTTGGTATACCCACTGGAGTCCACTAAGCTTGCTCTTCACAGTTCAGATCAGTGGTTATAGCGCGTAATCAAGTGATGAAATCATGCTGCGTGCCCCCCCCCCCCCCTCAATTTGAGAGAGGCGTTTTTATTTTTCAGCAAGCGATTCAAATAAACCATAGTTATATGTCCTTACAGCGTGAAAACATATCTTAAAGGTGAAATCCAGTATTTTGCTTATGTGAACGGAATAATGAATATCAAACAAACGGGCACTTTTCCAAGAACACATCCGTCATTTATGCAAAAATGATGCTGAAGCGGCGCGCAGCTTTTTTTTTTCTTCACACAAACGAATTATTTTTTGTGTGTTAAATGTATATGCACGGAGATTATCGTTAATGTACGGAGCAGGCTATTCCTCTTCTGTTGCAAAAAACCTGCCGTGACAGCTAGAGTAGCGAACAAACACAAGACTACACAAATAAGCACTCAGACAAACACTCAACCACTTTGTCCCAGCTCTTCAATACAATAAAGCACCCACTCAACAGAAATGTTAACAAAACAAAAAAATATTTTAGCAAACCAAATTTTCACACGTGAAATAAAAATTTGCCAAGATGTTGTCAATGCAAAGTATGAGTCACTCAAATACTCCCTTCAATAGCTTCACTTTAACTGTTTGCATACAGAAAATACAAGTAACGTCTCACCAAGAATACCGGTTAGCAATAAAACTGCAAGGAAGACTTTAATCGGGGTTAGCATATTAGTGGTAGAGTGATTCATTAAAGAAAATATGGTTAATCTTCTTCCATAGAAATTGGTATAACACGAAAGTGGAAGAGGTCTTCAAGATGCTGTAGATCGTTTATGTACATTAATATATGAATGGCGCTTAGAAGTTGTGGCATCATTAAACGTGAATGTACCCACGGTTACGCCTATATTGATACATTTCCATCACAACTACTAACACCCACGATCATCATGAGTTACCATTGCGGTAGCTGAAGTAACATCTACTTGGGCGACAGCATGCCAACTACTGCGCGCAAAGATGGCACCAACAAACACAGTTTTATCAGAAGGGTGAAACAGTAAATGCGATAGCTAAAAATTGGAATGTCACACTTAGAATGGCAGCTCGAAACTTGCAGCGCGCTGTTTAATCACAAAAGAGAACGCACAAAAAGAACACACACAGGACGAGCCAGTTCGACACTCAAAGCACGCTTCTCAGACACGAAGAAGGACGCACGAAACTAACTCTTAACTATACACACGACGAGCACGAATAACCTGTCGTTTCTTCATGTTTGTGGAGAGCGCTTCTTTCGAAAATGTGGCCACTGCAACGAGCGATGTGACCTTCGTGCGCACAGCAACTTCAACGCAAACTCTGTGTTGAAAGCACAAGAAGTACAAACCGCCCCAACCACAAGATAAGCGAGCACGCACGGTCGCTCACGCTTTCTAGGGCACACTAGAGATGGCATTGGTAGGAGGGCATACGCATCACAGCGAGCGGGGCCACGGCCTTTAAACGCGCTCTTCACGCCATCTCGCTAGTAATAACAAGAACCTGCTAGAATCACCCCGGCGTCTGAGTACCTTCAGCGGTAAATGTAGTATATAAATAGCTCATTGGTAGCACGTTTAAGGACGTACTATCAGCGTCAAATGAAACCCGAACAGCGCCAAGCCTTTGCGATAGTGTAGTGCGTACCGTCCCCTTATCACGATTGACAGGCGCGCGCATCTTGTTCGGCAGCTTTCCGCATATATGCG
Organism: Rhipicephalus microplus; assembly: GCF_013339725.1. Taxonomy (NCBI): domain Eukaryota; kingdom Metazoa; phylum Arthropoda; class Arachnida; order Ixodida; family Ixodidae; genus Rhipicephalus; species Rhipicephalus microplus. The sequence goes on from NC_051166.1 coordinate 156,449,745, forward strand.
TGTCTGATCGTAGTGATAAGTGGACGGCGCACACTATGGCAAAGGCTTGCCGCTGTTGGAGTTTAGTTTGACGCTGATAGTACGCTTTGCGGCGTAGTCATTTAGCGCCGCGCACTTCGAAGCGGGCAGTTAGGGGGTTCGACTTCCGGCGAGGGAACTTTTACAGCGGAGACTGTACACGGCTACGTCAAACAAAAAATCGTTGATAACGATAAACGATAACGTTCATCATTAGCTGTTCTATCAGGTACGTCGTTCTCTACGAGCACACTCAAGCGCACGCCATTGGGAGCATCGTCAGTGAAGTCGTTCATCCTTTTGCATCCATCCGCCGAGCCCGCGCGCTGCAGTTTGAACTTACAGGGCACGGATTATACGAACGCCCGAACAGGAGACAGCTTTCCAAGAAGAGCATTAACAGCTGATTCGTGAGATAATTGATGTTCACCGAGTCGATTCAGCAGTCCGGGCACCACAACGGGCCCGGGTGGCAAATGCAAGCAGGAACAGGGCACCAAGGATCCGGCAGACTTCAAATCGACAAGGGCGAGCCGACCAAGCGGCGTTGCAGGCAGTACAGCGTCAGCATGGCATTTGCGGAAACAGGTTCACCGGGCCAACGCGCGCCAGCTTTGGGCGGGAGTTTCTCGAGGCGGGAGTTTCTTTGGCTTCGGCTGCATTGTCTACAAGCACCGTGGCTGCACAATTTAGCTTCGCTGGCTAAGCACCTGTACAGCGTGCTTGCGCGGGATTTTTTTCGTTTTTTTTATTATTTGTCATCTGTTAGTATACATTTTACAACGTCATATCCGCGACGGAAGTCTTGGTGGTTACCGGCACAAACCAGCTTCTTGTTAAACTGCACGCGCAGCGACGTAATGATAATTTTTTTGTCGTGAATACAAAAATGGCTGGATGGATGCAAAACTTGAAAAAAGTCCTGAGGTGCGCGACTGAGCGTGCAGCGGGGCCCCAAATTTCACTACTGATAGTGGCCGGCTATCCGACCATGTAGTTTTTTCAGACATTTCTTACGAGAGTATCACTGATCCCGTTAAGAGGGGTGGGGGGCAATCGCTGGACGGATACCAACAGCTGACGTATCGACCCCCAAAACAACGCACAACGGATGCACGGATAATTTATAGTTGGTCGCTTTAGTGCGTGAGCGAACGCCGGTTGTGGTTCAAAGATCGCGTTAGTGGCGAGATTTGATTGCAAAACAAGCTTTACTCTTAGATATGGCAATACAAACGCACAGACATGCACACTGGGCAGTTATCTTATCACAATGCAAATAATAAGGCACAAACAACAACGGGTACAAAAACAACTCGCACCACAATGCAATCTCATGCATTAACTACCCAAGAACACTTATAGACTATAATATCCGTCAAACATCTTTAGTCCAAAGTTCTTGAAACTGATCTTGAATGATTTTCTTCCAGGATACATTTTCGTCGTCCCATTTGTCCGAGGTTAATCTTCCAGGAAACGCTTTCGAAAACGTTCTCACTCACGGCGTCGTCCTTCGATTCTTCCATATCGACTGACCACAGTTCAACATCAATACTTCTTCGCCTACGTCACCATGAGCCACTCGCGCACTGCCGGACAGGCCTTCGCACGCTGGCAGAATCACACACTGACTTCTTACTTTGCTGAAACTCCCTCCGCATGCTTGCTGACATCCGCTAGCCACTGGAAGCTTCCAGGCTTTTCCTCGGAGCGCAGCACATCCAAAGCTGGGGAAAAGGCGAATCTTTCTAGTAGTTTCCGTGCGCCGTGTTGTGACGCTGTAGCGTGTCACCGTTTCTTTCAAGACGATTCTAGAATTCGCTCGACGTTAGATCCAAGACTTTTTGGCGGGCCGGTGGTTTCGAGGGGGAGAGAACGAGCACGCGCGGCGTCTTTTGTTGATTGTTTCTTCGTTGCGCCGGCTTCAGCTGCGTCATTTCGGCCCCTGGTATTCGCGCAGTCGTTAAAATCGGAGGCGCGCGCTTTTTTGAGCAATAGTTTGTGGCAGAGGATCGCTGTCGTTTTTGCACTGTAGAAGATAGTGCTCTGTGTCTTTTTCAGCTTCTTCAAATGAGCATGAGGTACTGTTAGTTCTCCTTATTCTACAAAGAAAGCCCTTTGTATAGGCCATGCCCCAATAAAACCTATGAAAGACTTCTTTGTACAGATGAATTGATTTTAATAAAACGATCATATTCAGAACATTCTTCAGGGTACCAAAATAAATCAATGTTACTTAGCTGAGAGCCCTACTCCCTCTTCACGAACCATGTTTGCTTTGATAATCGACAATACAGCTTGTTCAGTAAACATCGTGCATTACTCACACCATTGATTCATTATCTCAGAGCGCCCACTTGGCTTCCCACAATTATTGGCCACATTGTGCACAATAGAGCTGTATTTGGGCAAAGCATGTTGGCAACGAATAGCACATGACAAAGAAAGCAGTCGTCAGCATCGCTGAGTACGACGCTCATGAGCTATTCGCAACTTTCACGTCCGTGGCACCACCGAGTTGTGGCCGCCGGAAGCTCTGTCGAGATTATTGAAATGTTGGACCTGCTTGAGTAAGCAAACGTTGCCGCCTGTTTCCTCATTCTTATGGTCATTTTTCAACGTTGCGAACAGTCTTGATATTAGCGTCAAATATTTATTTCCTCAAGGTGAACTAAAAAAATAAGAATAACAAGACCAAACCATCTGATTCTACAGTGAACCTCGATGTTCACACCATACAGTGGGAGAAAAGGTAAGCCTCCCCTTCAGATTAGCGCCTCGAAAATGCGTGAGCGGTCAAGCATTTATATCAGACGCTTGACAGTAGCGCCCCAGGAGCACATGTGTAGAACTGTCATTAGCTTGTCATTGTCAGAAAGTCGTCAAAGTCGACTTTCCACGTACATAGGAGTAGCGCACACAATCGTTCCAAAATGGTTTAACTGCGCTGATACAAACAAGGACCCAGAAAAAGTGAAAGATAGCCCGCGCGCTGACTCAAAACCAAAATTTGACTGAGTGAAAGGCGACTTATGTGCATGATCATGAAAATACAGCATGAGCTTTTTGACGAAAAATGGGTCACGTGTATACTTTAATCACTTCGTGGAATTCAAGCTTCTAGATATTGCACTTCACAGTCAGCAAGCGACACAGCAGGATCGCTGACACACCAACGCGTTTTATTATTCATGTAGGCCTCGTAGAGCACTCGTGTATATTGCAGTTCTTAAGACGATACGAAATTATTAGCACAGTTACATTGTTTCAGAATGAAACTCAACAAACCAGCCCAACTTAGCAGTCTTTTAGCACCCAAAAGCCCATTGTGATCCCCAACAAGCGATATATATACATTTGGCAGATGTACATAATCACATGAAAAGTTCACGTCTTACTGGCCTTCTGAGTACAGACTACTGCGGAATAACTATACTTTTACATTGAGTACAAGGCGTTTCTATATACCGACTCAACAAAAAAAAACTGTCAATCATTCTCTCGTTCACGTAACAGAATTTGCCATGAAGAAATACGTGTACAAAAAAAAAGAAGTATTGGAGGACCATTAAGCTTCACCTTGAAGAGTATATTACGCGATAGCGTAATCGGGCCCCGTACGCATCGCTTTCTCAAAAGCTAGCTTGGTATCAGTTTTCGGTGGACGGCTCAGCGATGCATGCCGCAAGAAAACGAACGCATGTGCGCGTAACGTTACAAGCTTTCCTATATATTGCACTGTGCACGTGCAGATGCGAAGTGCCCATGATTCTTCCTTTTGCGAATCTGCGAAGGGCACAGGGCAGCGCGCGAGCCTACACAGCTGTTCACTTTGTTGGTGCTTTTGCTGCTGCGGATATATAAGTATGTCTGAGCACTGTGCAATGGGTGAGACTTTAAAACGTCCACTCGTTGAGTAATTAACATGTTTTGACACCCGGATCGATTCTATGCTTCTGCCATTACGCAAAACTACGTGCGTTAAGGAGACTCCTCCCACTAGATATAACCTTCGCATAGTGGTTTTTCCGAGCAAGTTTTACGCAATGGGATAGCTCTTTGCTGGAACACCTGCTTGCAACGCTGACGGCCTGGATTAGATTCTCACACGAATATAAGATATCAATAGTTGTGTTTATTTGCATTTTTAAATTTTTCGGCCACGGAGGGCTCTGATTTCGCGCTAACAACCAACGACGCTGCCACCATCCCCCGACTTGCAGCGAAAGGAGCTCTATATCGCTATCACGTTAATAAAATATCGCGCTCCGAGTGAGAGCCCCTTAAACACTCAGCTAACAACCCACCCTAGCATAATTATAATATACTTGAACCGCATGAGTGCTGGTAACATCGATGAAAAAGAAACGCGAAGCAATAAGCTTTTCGTAAAAGACTTGCGGAATTTTGCGGAGTAAAAGCCCTTAGGGAAAAGCAACGCTGAAAAATTGATGAAAGACGTCGTGGTGATGCCGCGCTACAACAGCTTCCGTTCCCGGGACGACCACAACCCACAAAAAAAAAAAAAAAACACTTTACGCTTAACCATAACTTAAACAACTCTCAAAGAAGGGTCTGCGTGGATGTGTTTCGATAAAGTTGATGACGTAGCATGAAAACTGAAAACTTGAAACCACCTTACCGACGCACTTTCTTCTGTTGTATCGAAGTTTTCAAATGAACTTTCCATATAAGCCGCATATTTTGAACTATTAAAGTAGTGCCAAACACGATATGAAAAGTAAGACACGAACTACGCAGGCCGTATGCGTCTTCCATGTCTATTTTCCACCTGTAGACTGCGCTGCTTCCACATATTCCATTAGCAGTCGTTTCAGTGCATCTATCAGGGTTACAGTATTTGCCATAAAGCTTTAAGAATCAGCAACGACATCAAAGTCGGAGCCACAATCCTTCCGCCATGATTTTTTATATGTAAAGAAGTTTCACAATTATAGATAACTGGCTGGAAAAGCTGTCGTTCAAAGAAATAGCCAACAAAGCAGACCCCCCCCCCCCCCCCCCCCCGCCTCTGCGGATATTATGTAATTTCGAACAAACAGGCCTTTGTCATACTGCTGGAGGAGTCCACAGACACGCAAGCAAGATACGGCGACTCACGTCAAGCGATGTTGTATGACAACGAATATATTTACCAGCCACTTGAGCCTTGGTCACGCAAAAAAAAAAGTACAATAACTCACCAAAACGTTGGGGCACAGTGCGTAACAGTATATAGGTATACACACACTTACAAAGCGTCCTGACACCTATAAATGTCCCCTGCCCTTTCTGTTTTTCTTTCTTTCTTCCTTTCTTTTTTCTTTCTTTCTTTCTCGTTCTCTCTCTGTGTGCGTGGGTGCACGCGCGCGCGAGTGTGTGTGTGTGTGTGTGTGTGTGTGTGTGTGTGTGTGTGTGTGTGTGTGTGTGTGTGTGTGTGTGTGTGTATCCAGAGAGAGAACGCCGGCGTTTTCTCTCTTCTTTCTGGTAATATGACTACTGTGGCGAAATGGAGTATGACGCGCGTACTGAGCACTCAACGTTGGAAATAGACAGCAAAGGAACTTTGTTATTACAGGCTAGTGTTGCCATTTCTCTCACTGTACATTACTGCCACATGAAACAAATCACAGCATATCCACGGAGTGAATGATTTGGGCGAAGCGTTCGTCAGTCAGTCCGTGCTTTCGTCCGCCCATTCGTTCTTGCTTCCGTCCGTCCATGCGTCCGTCCGTGTGACCGTCGGTGCATCTGTCCGTCCATGCGTCCCTCCATACGTCCGTCCGTACGTTCGTTCTTCCGTCTGTCCATTCATCCATCCGTGCACCTGTTCGTGCGGTCGTCCTTCTGTCTGTCTGTCTGTCTGTCTGTCTGTCTGTCTGTCTGTCTGTCTGTCTGTCTGTCTGTCTGTCTGTCTGTATCTATGTCCATCCATCCATCCGTCCGTCCATGCGTGTGTTCGCTTCTCTGTCTGTCTGTGCGTCCATCAGTCCGTCCGTCTATCTGCATGTCTGTCTATCCGTCCGTCCGTCTATATATCTCCAAGTACAGCCATCTCACATCTTTTCATCATGTATTCATATACAAGTGCCGCCATCCAGCGGACATTCTAAGGACTGCTCTTTCGGGTATGTGCCACAGGTGGCTACATACACCATCGGAGGATGGACAGACCCTAAGGAGCTCCGCCCCTAGAAGCATCGAGAAACAATATCTCATCCATGGGTAACCGAAAAAGCCTGGATACTTATTCCACTGCAGATAGTAGAGGACGGCCGGTTACAGCATACAGCAATATTGCCCCATTTTATAACGTACAGGCATATTACGAAGAATGACACAGGGCTTCCAATCACTAGCGAGCAATCCACACATATGGGAGTAGGAGACCGGGCGCAACTCCAACTGTAGGAGCAACAAAACAACACAAGCTAATATCGCCGCGAAACTGATAGCTACGAAATGGCAACTGTCACCTAATAGATGCGATGAAACCTACGGTAAATCCGTGGCCGCTTTAACTGATGCCTGAACGCCTAATTTCAGTTAGTGGGCCAGCAATCGTTGCGCCAAAGAAAGATGACCTCTCGTTAGAGGATGACTCCTCAGGTGCCAACCAATGTTGGCGCCAACTAAAAATTGGCTTCGAAAGTCAACTGCCACAAGCTCACGTCAGCGTATCTTTGATGTAGCATGCTTTCCTATTTTTTTCTACAGTTTTTAACAACAATGACATTGCAGAGTTTTATTACTAGAGCCACAAAAGAATCACCTGACAAAAATAATATAGAAAACCAGCGGCTAATAAAGCCAAGAAAGCCGAGGTGACGTTAACTGTACTGTTTGAACTGCATTGCAGTAATTGTGACTCCAGAACCCTTAAAGCACGATTACTACTCTACCCTCAAAGCGGCACAATTAACATCCCCCATATCTTCATTGGCTTCGTTATGTACTGTTTTTCAATAGAGTGTTTCAAACAAAGAAACGAGCCATCAAAGTTGCCTGCCTTCATTTATCACAGCAAGGGTATCCCTCTGGCAAAGTTGATGCTTTCGTGTATAGTATACATTCGAGGGCTTATTGGTCAGCTGTCCGCTCGTCATAGGATCACGTGGTACGTGACGCCATGTGAAAAAAAAAAAGATGTTCCACGCAAATCATCGTGGCTACGGGCAAAGGCGCTCACTTATACTCCCAGGTTTCATGCTCATAAATACCCGATGTGAGCGAGGGAACCAGCACCGCCGCTGCTCAATTGGCAAAAGCATCGGCCGCGTAATCGGACGGTCGCTGGCTAGCTCCCAGCTGGCGGCAAGCTGTGTTTCCGTCCGTTTCAGTTTATTCAGATCTACGTCCTAATTGCTGCTGTATACAATAAGAACAGTGCAATCAACGTCTATTATACTTTCCTTCGTTTCATGAGCTGTTGCGCTGTTCATTAGGGTGGTGCCAAACAAACAAATCAGTTTTATAAACTCTCTTGCTTCACTCTGACAAATATTTGCACGTTCAAAACTGCGAGACAGGTGGAAAACCACTTTTTTTGATGCATTGAAGTATTTTCACCCGCGAATCTCCGTGAAAACAAACTAAATGACAGCCAAATTATCCAAGGTCACCATGAAGCTTCTTTGTGTTCTTCTGAATACCGTTTAATTACCCTGTGCGTGGCAGGCCTCACTTTCACTCACATTGCACCTTGGTTCGCATTAATTTCTCTCCAGTAGACTGATCGCTCATATGACAAGACCAGAGTAAAAAAAATACTTCCGCTTAATTGCCTTTGCTTCTAAAGAATATTCAGGATTGACCTCGCTTACGACCACAATATTTGCTTATTTTTTCGTTTTGTACTCGACGGCATTCTTTAAACTGTACACCTGAAACATAGCTAAAAAATCTAGCTTTTCTTTTTCTAATTCACACAGGATTTACTACTCGAACCCCAAAATGACCCAGTTTCCTAATAGCATCCTTCGCTGTAACTCTTTTGCACGGCAATCATCACCGTCGATTCTCGAATCTAAAAAAATCTAGTGTTCTATAAGCACATTCTCTTGAATAGTTATTTATCAAAATGCTCCGCGCTTCACCAGATATTATAACGTTGGTCTTTTTTATGTTTTGAAAAAAGACTACACGCCTGTCTCTTTTGATTCATCTTCAGAATTAAATCTTGGAAGATTCCTGCTATTAATGCTGTTGCATCTTCTAGTCATAAATTGCAAGTGAACTTTATTCGTCGCTTTTCACTACTATATCCTAGCTTTCGAGACCACGTTTTTTATGCATAAGTTAAATATGTACTACAAAAGAACACAGCCTCACTTGACACTTTTAGCACTTCAACTCAATCTGTATTACAACTCATGCCTTAAAACGCGCCTCTAGCTCAGCGTAAAGTTGCTCAGTAAATGCGTAAGACATTTAGAAATACGATTTGCCATAGGATGGCTTCCACATAACATATTCACGTTACAAACTACCGAGGTTTCCCATCTCCTGGATAATATATAGCGTATTTCTTTTAATGCTAACCATTTGGGGAAGTCCCGACATTCGACGAACGAAGGGGGCGGGGGAAGGGATAGGGGGTGAAGGTTCTCGTCCAAAAAAAGTGTTATCAATACAGAGAGGCATAAAAGAGCAAAAGGTGCCCATGTTATTCTGGGATTCATTGCGGTCAAGCAATCAAAGCATTCCTGCCACACCTGTAGCCTCTTTAATGCCTACTTTAGCAATGAAGTCACCTAGATATGAGGTGCATTTTTATACCTTTCTGCGATCCCTTTAAAATCTATTTGACTCCAAAAAATATTTCTTCACCCTTAGCTTTCGAAGCGGAAATATTAAATTGCATTAGCATGTATACTGATAGACAATGTGATTGTGGAGGAATTATGGCTTAGTACTTAATTTTTGACAGACTTCCCTAATCATGTGAGGCTATTCTTTTTCGTTAGTTTGCGCCCTATGTAAAGAGCTATCAAGTTTTAAAGCAGCAGCTCTAGTACAGTTCTGTTCAGACGTATCAATAACAAAGTATAAAAAGACATTAAACTGAACAGATAACGGCGCAGTTTAGAGCCGCCGCTAAAACGTCGGCATGACGCCTCAGATGCTTTAGGAACTATGAATGGTGTCTACGAAGAACCAGCCGTGCAGAAAGACTCTGACACTCCCACGTTACTTTTACAGCGAAAGCTGTTATAAGATCAGAACTCGCATCTCGCGCAGCGCTGCAGTTGTCCACCGCCACCGGTGTCCCTAACTACATCGCACAAAATTAGAAAAAGAAAACCTAGCACCGATGGCATAGCGGGGATCGAACCCAGGTCCGCTTGGTGGCAGCGCAGAATACCACTGAGCAACGCCCTCTCGGGACTTGTTTGCAAACTTGCCTTAGGCAGGCTTGATGTCGGGAAAGCAATCGCAGTAATACGACTTATAAAGCGTTTTAAAACAGTGAAAGAACAAGTCACACAATGCGAATAGCGTAACGGCTGGGTCGTCCAATGCTCCAACCCATTGCAAGAGCTTCTTCTTATTTTACTAATAACTGTGGCGCATACCCACTTCAGGCATAATTCGTCATCGCTGTCAGCCACTACATGAACAATTAGCACAACATTCCTTGAAAGTGTTTAGCGGGTACCACGCTTCTCAGAAGAATGACGAAAAATAGCATCGAATGCCGGCCTATACTACCCAAAAATGTTTTACTATTGCCGTAGTGGATATCAAGCAAGTGTGCTTGCAGCAGTTATCCAATGAGTGTTTAGAAAAGGCTCTGAAAGGCCTGCCTTGTAGCTTTCGCTGTGACTGTGCTGCGTCTTCCGCCCAGGCCTGGCGTTTCTTTCCTGTGTGTTTTGTGTTTATTTTGTGTGAGTGTGTTTCTTAACTCATCATCACTCACTCACTTGAACTGCATGCGTGTGCCATGTGACGTGTTCTGCTAAGACGATAATGTGGGCCCCAGCAACAAGCCCACCAGTACGGGAATGCATAGTGTCAAAACTGTTCGTTAAGCGACCAGCACCCCACTTTCACATCGCAAGTGACGGAGCGTCTATCATGGAGCAACCACGCGAAAGAGCGCTATATCGACCGGGCTCACAACACTGCGGCTTTTTTTTCCGGAGCGGAAAGACGCATTTCGACACCATAAATATGCGAGTGGAGACTTACGGGCCCAGCGCACGCGTCGCCTGTCGCGATTGACGCCAAGTCATGCTCCACATGCGCGACAGGAAAACTGATTCTTCAAAACGACGCAGTCATGACCACGGCTGTCATTCACTCAGTAAGCGAGAAGTAACACGCTCTTTTTGAAATAACTAGCGCGTTCGGCTGCGTAGCTATAAACGATCTGGCTATCGAACGTTTTAGGCACATAAAGCACTGATACACCCAAAGAAAAAAAAAGAGAGTACCTGCTGCTTTTTTCAGTGAGTAATGACTTCCCACGTATAAAACTCGTTAAAAAATATATTAACTCTATTTTAGTTTTAACGACTCTCCAATGAGAAATTATTAATCTCCAAAAAGAGTTTACGTCTTTCCTTAAAGGGCTCTACCACAATTTTTCGGCATGCATGCTCAGAAAACGCTACCGATCTGAGGCTCCTGAGAACACACGCCCCAAACATTGTGGCACAGCACGGGGCCTGGAATTTTCAATTAATTCTCAACGACAACTAGAAATTACTCAATCTTCCCTCTACGAATTATGCCATAATCGCAAATAACCACGCCCTAAGGCAAAAGTCCACTGCCCTTGGCTGATTTGAGGATCGCGAGCAGCGTAGTTAGCGTGGCCGCCACAGGATGGCGCCACATGTTCACACGCACGCTTGTGACACCATTGATGGCGCGTTCACAGCGATAGAGGATCTGAAATGTAGATAGGCGGATCCAGAAACCAGACGTGAATTATTTGCAAAAAAAAAAAAAAAAAAACACGACAGCATTTCCAGGTTACACTGATCACACCCGGACTGATTTTTTTCCGTGCTGAAAAGATAACCGTATTGGCCGCAGCCAATAAGGGTGCGCAGTATCGCGTAGAATCGCCGGATAGCGATACGTACGCCGTGGATTGATATACGTACGTACTTGGGTGGATGGCTCCACACCCGCGGCGGAGCGGGCAGAAGACAACGCGTTCGGTATGAACAGTCATTCGCCCTTGCTGCCTCTCCCATTTGAATATCAGCATGGTGTAAGAATATACATCGACAGGTAGTGAGGAGCTGCAGAAATAAGTCTTTACCCTCCCCCCCCCCCTCTTCCACGGAATTGTCCGGCGTCCCACAACCCTTGTGGACGGCGTTTTACAGCAAATATGGACAGAAAAAAAAGAGCCCAGGCTGTGCCTTTCTGTGTTCTTTTCCTTGTTACCTTTTTTTTTGCGCGAAACTTCATCTACAATGGAATACCAATTCACCCAACGCTCAGTTCTTCTAAGCTGTACAAGCTGTTTTGCCTATAGCGACCCGACCCTCCCTTCTTTACGCATTACTCTCGTCAGCAGCTTTCCTCCCTCTCTTGTTCCAAAAGCAGGACGACCCCCGAAGGTTAATAGCTTAAATAACACTTATACAATAAAACAACTCCACTAAAATGAGTGCGTGTACATGTTCTAAAAGTACGCATCAAGCCAATTGCCCTGATCAAAATAATTTATACGCAGTGGTAGACGTAGACCGGGTGTTTTTTAATATGAAAAGCAGACAAATATTGCCGCTTTTGTTTGACGAAAATACCAAAAAGATTTTTAACCTGTTATGTTTACCTATAACAATTATCACCAATTTTTAGAATCGCCCCACAACCATGAAATTTCTCACTATTGCATATCTAATTATCGCTGCAAATATTAGAGTGGTATGATTAAAATTACCGCAGTTACGTTAATAAAAAAGACTCGTAGGCCAAGCAATACATTATCAGAATTTCCGCTGACGTTTACCAATGTACTGTAAAATTAGCCTCATATTGATAGCCTGTTTTATCATCAACTCAAGACTACCTATCTTAGCACTACGTGACATTAATCTCAAATAACACAGATAATTCAAGAAGAGCTCACTCACCAGTTTTGCACCGCACAAGCGACCGCCGAGTTTCTCACCACTCGGGAGGTCACAATGTGTCGTTCGCTGCCAGGAACCAGCACACGACTACCGTTCGCACAACTCCCTTTTGTCGATGATAACCAACGTTGCTGCTCGCAGTTGTTTGTGATATCCAGAACTTGCAGAGAACGATTTCTTTTTCCTAAACACGGCTGAACGCTTCGCACAATCCTCACTACACCGGCTTGGACTACGCCTTGTTGGTTTGTGAGGAACGGCCTCCCGGAAGCGAGGGTGCCTACGTCACTCCTCGAACAGCCAATGAATGCCACTGAGCGATGAGCCGGAGCAATTGGGGAACATCCACCGGGGCAAAAACGATGTGCCGGATCATTTCAGGAGCAACCACGGGAACATAATTAAGGAAATAGCCCCGTTTTCCTCTGTTTTTTTTTTTTTTCGTTCGGCATCCACCAGAGAAAAACGGTGGAAAACGGATGTATTTGCCCCGGTGCAAACCAGTTTGAGTGAGGCCCCCGGAGCCGAGCGGGCGCATCATTGCCCGATTCCTCTCAGCTGAGTATATTTTTGTTTACTGTGTAATTCTTGGCCACGCCAGACGTATTTCGACTGCGGCGAGATAGGAAAAGACCCGTTTATTTAAACCTGCATAATGAACGAACGCTAAAGCGAGCCATGGGGTGAAAATTAGCACACCACAGTGTGCCCCTTAATCATATCGTGATTTTGGACCTAAAACCTTACAGTCTGCCTGATTGTCTACCAACCACTCAGAACCAACCTATCGAGATGTTAATGCCGGGGGAGCCGGCAGATCATATAACTTACAAGGGATGAGAAACAAAATAATTTAAATTTAAACATTTCTGACCCCCGGTGATGCACTGAATCAAGAGCGTACAAAAGTTTACAATATTGATGAAGATAAAAGGACCAATTCTAGATGCCCGTGCCCTTAGGTGCACGTTAAAAAGCCCTGCACGGAAACAAAATTTTTGGAACCATCCATCACGGTGTCTCTTATAATTGTATCGTGGTTTCTGGTCGCAAAACACTGACAACTACATAGTATAATATTGATACGTGTATGGAACTGTCGCCCCGACACAGCTGAATTGGCACTCAAAAGGAAGAAGACGACAACGTGGTTGTTGTGGGTTGGGCTCTCGAGCTTCTCCCGTTGTCCTGCATGACTGTGCGCTCTTTAAGCCGTTAGCAAGACCAGCTCTCGGTGAATAAATCTTCCCCGTAACAATATATACAAAAGACGAGGTAGGATAAAGCAAACAAGCCGCTGGTTTATTTTGACAGAAACGTACCTTAGTGTTCAAGCGAGCGTTCGCAGATGCACAGCTAAAGAGTAGAAGAAGGGAATACGGGTGCGAGAGAAATGGCAAACAACGAGGCCATCGCGGAAGCAGTGACAGGCTTACTTTCGCTAGCAATATAATTATCACTTGAGGGGTAATTTTCCGCCGTTTCTATCAAAAGCCGTGAGCACAATGAAAGGAACGGTAACGCGAAAATCCTCGCCGTCCATAATTCTGAGGGCGTCCAAGATTTCTCGTATTGCTCTTTTTTCTTTTGAGAGCGGACAACGTCTGCCGTTCGTTCCATAAAAGGCGCGCAGCAAGGTGCTGCTGTATGACAGACGCGATTGCGCCCTCTCGGCCTTTCATTGAGCCAGCGCCTTTTGGGGCGTATACGTACGACCCACCAGCGGATAAAGGGACTCTGATGACCACACATTTCGACCATTGCACAAACCTGCTTTCTGCACTTGACATTGCAAATACGCTCCGCGTACTTAGTTGCCTTTGTATTTCGCCTCACGCCGTCGCAGTTTGGCAGGAATGAAAAAAAAAAACTCACGCAAACAAAGCACTGTACATTGCCTTAAGCACCGACTTATCTTATTCGGTTCGGTATTAAGCACGCACAACATCTGGTTTCCTCATTTCCGCTGTTGGAGTATTTTTTTGTTTTGTTACTATCTTATCATTTGATTTGATCCAATAGTTCTTAACGATTATGTGGGGTCATTCGTTCTGGATATTCACTCCTCCGAAGAATATTTAGGTGAGTAGGAAAAGAGAGAGAAATTCCTTCGTTATTTGAGCGTGCAAGCTTTCTAGGTAGAACAGTCGCAATGAATTCCCAAGTCCCGGCGTCCACGGACGCAGAGATCGCTGCTGCAAGAGCTATACACTGCACAACACATGGAGCAAGAGCGAGAACACAAGTGTATATTGCACCATAACTCAAAAGCAGCGCTTCAGAATTACCACTTTGCCCTTGATTCGCCCCTAGATTACAATTACATATGTACGAATAAGTTAACTTGTTGCTTCATTGAGGCTATACAACTGCCATCCCGACTTCCTCACTCCACCGCCTCCTTTGGATGTTTGTTGTATTCCCAAGGTGTACTCGCCTACCATTGTAATGATGGAATGCATGCGACTTTAGTAAGGAACCGATGAGGTAATTAAAGATGTTTTACCCCTGTGCTCGTTATGACGCCCCCAAATAGCCACTCCAAATATTGCTAAATCAACTGCAACTGGACTTCAGCAGCTAATATTCTTAGACGACAGCCATGTGCATCAATAGCATAGAAGGAAATGAAGGTGTTGCCGAGGTACTTAAGGTCAACAGGCTTTCTGAGACCACCTGTTGACTGTACAAAACACGTGAGCGCACACTTATGTCCTCATTTTATTCTAACTCTTTTTTCACTCCTACATCACTTCCCACACTGAAGAGAAGCAAACTCAACAGCGTCCGGTTAAGCTACCTGCTTTTACTTCTCTCTGTGTACGTAGTGGCATAACATCTTAATTTGTTGATCTATAAACGTCCGTGTGATGAATCTCATTCTTATTTTCGTGTATCCAAAGTCAAATGTAAGCAGCCGTTTTTCACCTCGTACTTGGAGCCAGTGTGCTGGTCCTCATTCTGATACCCAAGCCCAGGAGCTGATTTCGCCTTTGTATGGGAGTCCAAATATACTTCAAGCGCTTTGTGAGCTTTTTTCAAATAATAAGACGATGCTCTGCAGACCGACTGTGACTACGGGAATGGTTTCTGTTCTTACTTTTTTTTTCTTTTTCTGTGTGAGTCGTATTGCTGATGTTTCTTCACAATTTATTTACAGGGTAATAAACGTTGATGATAGGATGTAAGGGGGGAGGGGGTGGGGCTGACTGCACACTAAATCTCAGTACCTTGTTTTTTTTTTTCACCTGCACCTAAATATAGGTACAGAAGTGTTCATTGGATTTCCCACGCAGGACACTGAACATGCCACAAGCGCCATCCTACGGTATTCTTTTATGGGTCTCTGTGTTCTCGTCACGATGTGTCATATTTTGTTCTAAATATGAACCAATTAATACTCACCAAGTGTTACTAACGCTTCATTCAACATCTAATGTCACTGCTTTAGTACCTGTTTTTGGAGGTCCTAGAATTAAGAAAGAAGTCGCTCTCTATCGTGCTCCCGGGATTACCGACAGAACTTTGAAATATTACACCGAAGCAATAACGACATTCGCCGCCATAATCAATTCACCGCTTCCGCGATTGTGCCTTTGCTTCTTCAGCTAAGTTGCTCTTTTTTACCGTTCTTTATAACTTGAAGTTCTCGCATGTTCACTTGAACACAGCCCATAAAAGGGCCACGTTTCAGTAACAACAAACCAGATGGAAGGTTTTGCCTCCCGGTTTCGTCGTTCCCATTTATCGGTGTCGTAAAGTGTTGGATTGTATATTCTGTCTGTGCAGCACCAAGATAAACGAAAACAAACTATTTCCACTCGTTCCTTAGTCAACGCCATTGAAATTTTTACGCTATCGTTGCCCAGTACATGACCCTATAGGGCGACAACAGCCACGAAGACGACCACGTTTACGGCGACTGTGGAGGCCCGGCTCACGCTGGCGGGGCTACAAGAACGACGACAGCAATCGCGAAAGATTGGCGGCTACAACTACAACCACGAGTGTTACCACTATGACAACGACGCGACGATAAAGAGGGAATAAGGAACCACATGTCACGTATGCTCCTGAATGTTCTTTTTTTATGGGACTATACTTGTTCTCCTCAAATAAAATGACAGCGATAAAAGTAGTGATGATACAAATGACGGATATAAATTTTTTGAAGTGCAATCAAAAGCCATATCTTTCAAACGACAATTATTTGGAGCATTTTATTTATCTCGTATTTCAATCGTCGTGTAAGAAATGCCTGTAATAATGCAAAGCTGTCTACCCGCCAGCAGTGGCACTGATTGGGTAGCACGGTTATTTATGATTCAGTACGATCATGGCATTGCGTGATGCGGATCAGAGGCATCACCATTAGTAGCCACGATAAGTATCCCGGTCATTGGTGGTCGTCAAGTAGGGCGCACTAGTGATTCACGTCTCAATACACCTCCAACCAAGCGAAACATCGCCTTCGCGCTCAACGATGCATGAAGCAAAAAGAGAGACATGCACACGTTATCACAGATTAAAAGACAGCTATCTGTCAATAAATACACCGAGTGTTGCTCACAGAAGCCATTAGAACCAAGGGATCACGCTCGAGGGAAACCAGGGGGTCATAATAACGGTGCGCCGGGCACACCGGCCGGCGGGGCAACGAGAGAGCGGTCTGCGCACACCCAGGTTTCATCAACCGGACGGCAGTAAAAACCACTTCCCAGCCATCAACAAACCTGGAAGCGGCCCACATGCAAACTCCCACGAGCAGGCGGATACTGGAAGATCAACGTCTAACGAGAGACATTATGCACCTGCCCACAACTTCAAAGAACTGCAAGCCGGAAAGTGGCGCCGCTTACACTATAAAAACTGCGGAGGGTATCGCAGGAGTGAAAAGGCCAAGTTACTCTCCATAGTGCTCTACTACTCTCGCACAACATTCGACAGAGTGAAATTCATTTTCACTCTGTATGAAACGAGAGAGTGAAATAGCTTTCTACTCTTCCGCTCTTTGAGAGAGTGAAATGCCGATATACTCTTCAGTCATGAGAGAGTAAAACGTGGTTATACTCCTGCCCTTGATTACTTTTAGATGCTTCGGCACACCGCGAGTGATTAACACTACCTAATAACCACACATATATGACGTAAAACGTATTGCATTTGTTTGTTGAGGCGTTAGAGACGATTAACAAAAGAACAGCGTTTCCAGCGCGCGCCAGTGAATTTCAGCGCACTGGAAGACACTTGGAACTCTTAATATCTACGTTTTTAGCTTTGGATAAGCGTAGTTAAATAAGCGAGTACTACCTCATTCAATAGGCCACAATCGAAACTCAACGCAGACGGCTATAACATTCCCCTTATATTAAAATTCATGTTTTTCGCTACGACCATCGCACACGGGCGATGGTGCCGTAAGCCTAACGTACGGTACGGCTACTGGGAAGTATTGTGACTTTAGCTTTGGTAAATAAAAAAAACGAAATTGTTTAGTGTACACTTCAGAAGCACAATGTTTTGTACGCAGAAATGACTAACCATTTAGCGAGTCGGTGCAAATGGCGTTCATATGATTCGTTGCGCAAATATTCCTGTTTCTACTGTAAAAGACGTGTAGGATAGAGGGCCTAATCTCACGAAGCCCAAAACAAACACAGCAAACACGTTAGCTACAGTCCGGCTGGTTTTGAGAAGCGCAGAGACACTCAAATCTATGAGTCTAAATAATAAATTGCAGACATGTCACCAAAATTACTTATGAAATAAAGAAATAAACGCCCCATTGCCCTCTGTCAGTGTGGTGTAGTGGATAGCGTGGCAGGCTTGCAATCTGTAAACGTTTAGAGATTAAAAGTTCGATTCACACTCTGTCGTGTTTTTTTCCACATTTATTTATTCTGAATTTTTTTGTCGTAGTGTTCGTGTTTAGCTATCCTTACAATCCGCGCGCGCAGAGATCCGTCAAAAATTAGGATCAAAAGCCAAATTTCGACTCAAGTTCTGCATTTCATTCGTGAGGTGTACTGTTACCCTCTTTGGTAGGGTCATGCTACTCTGCTTCGGGCAGCGTTATTAGGTGGAGAGCTTTGACTTGTTCGGGAGAATCACTGTACTCCGCCTCAACAAGAGGTGATTCACTCTGGAAAAGAGTAAGAAATATGAGACAAGAAAGTACTCTCCTGAAAAGAGTGCCCATCACTCTCTTAGTTTTTATAGTGTAGGTACAGCACACATCCTTACTTGAAACTATTACGCGCCGGGTATTACACTACGTGCCTTCCTCATGGTGTGGAAAAGCTGAAGCAACACTAACACACAGTATATACAGTCGCACCGACCAAACACCCAAGCGAGGTGATCTCCCCACACCCCACTAAAGCAACTCTCCGAACTGGACTTGGGGAGCCAGCTGGCGACCCTCCACCAAGCCCCGCAAACCATGGTTGGCAATGGAGCCATGCAGAAGGGCACCATCCACGGCTAGAGCCTCAAAAGTTTCTAGCGAACCAAAGATCCCGCTCCTTCTCTCTCTCTCTCTCGCTGAAATCACGCACAGACGTCAGCAAGCTTAGCACGAACGCTCCGACGCGTGATCTGGACTATTTTGGCTATTATAAACAAGCGAAAAACGTCTTTTATTTGTTTTTGTTTTCTTTTGTTTGGTGTCTGTCATTTTATTGACTCACTTTCTCACAGATCTAACACACTCGAAAATTGTTTCATTCTGTTTGCTTCCATGCAAGTTTTTTGTTTTTCTTTGGTAAATCAGAAAACTTGTTTTCTAAATGGTATATGTCCAGCTATACGACCATGCGGAGAGTCGGCAAAAGAAGATCAGGGTGGTGTCATCACCCCAGTTCTTTTGTTCTCGCACTTTCTTAGCGCCAAGAGCGGCCGCCTAAACCAGCGCAGTTGCTGTAATGCTGTCTAATTCGATATATTTTAGTGCCAGTTTATGTCGCGGTTATATCGTCCTCGTGCAGTGACAATACATAGAAACCGTGTCGACTTCGCGTTCAACATATCAAGCATGTATCTTGGCACCGTTATGCTAACGCCCTTCCAAGTTTAAGTCGACGTAATTCTCAAACATCGGTAGTGCTTCGAATACGCACTCCTGCTTGAAAGTTTGAAAGTTCAAATTTTGTTTCGGTGACTTGTTTGTTCCTAAGTTTCCCGAAAACGCGCAGCAAGTATTACACGGATCTTGGGATAAAGAAAAAATGCGAATGGCCAACACCGTATGAGACGGGCTTATGACACAGAATACCAGCCCTGCTCTATAAGGCACACGCCGCGCCTTATATGAAGGGCACAAGGGTGGCTTATGTAAATTTGGCAGTTCGAACTACAACTGTCCGCCGCCGTCGTGTACCATGCCGCAATTGCGTACACCCGTTGCTTATTCTTTTTGTTTATCCTCTTTGTCCCTCGGCGCGTGGGAAGCGTAAGTTTTTGCAACAGAAGCAACCACTGTATGGCGAAGCAACGTATACTAAGCCGCATCAGCCTAGGACTTGTTCTGCAACGAAATGGCCACCGACCCACATTCACTTACGATAATTTTTGCTCTTTATTCCAGGAGAGAGAGGGGGGAAGCAGTGGAACTTAATTTTGAAGTATGGCGTGTATATATGAACTTCGGTGCAGTACCGAAACCAGCAGAAGGCTCTACTGACTGCTCCATATCACACCAAGCTGTAACGTTCTCTCGGCGAATTATAGAGCTCTTTCATTACGTGGGTATTTTATAACTTATCAAATCATTTTCTCCAAGAAAGAAAAAAAAAGTAGTTATAAATAAAAGGAAGTGAGACTGAACGCAACATTACTACTAAAGTTTACTGCCTGCAATGAAAGAAGAAAGAGCTTATCAGGCGCGGTAAAAAGAAGCGGGGGAGAAAAATGTGCGTCAAACTGCGATGAGTCAAGCCCACGTTTATTCTTATTTTTTTACCCATAAACTCGACACGACAAAACCGTAAAGCAGGACATATCGCGTCGCAGATATTTCGGGATATTAAGAATGAGTTATCTTATCACACCGCTATAACGGTGCGTTAAAAGTTTGTCAGTATCCGAGATAAACTTCCAGGATCCTTGTAAGGACCAAACTTAATCTTCCTATATTGCGCACGGCGATTCACATCCATGCTGTACTTCTTTTTGCCCTATACGTAATATCATTTACCACGGCGTGGTTCGCCAAAACTTGAGTGTTCCTGATGGCCGGATCCATCGTCGTAATGTCTTACGTAGTTTCCTTCATCAATCGACATGTCAATTACCATCTTTACCGTTAAACACACACACACACACACACACACACACACTCACACACACACACACACACACACACACACACACACACACACACACAAACGTACGCACGCACACAAACACACACACACACACACACACACACACAAACACACACACACACACACACACACACACACACAAACACACACGCACGCACGCACGCATGCACAAACCCATGCGTTTAGAAAGTCTAGGAGTAGGGGAGGGGGGGGCGTAAGATTTCTTTCAAGCAAATAAGAAAAAAAGTAAGTAGAAAACACAGCTGCACCTATACAAAAAGAAACTACAAATAAAAAAAACAAAGTAGGGAGAATAAAGGAGCTCTAAAAAAGGATATCTTATGAACCTCAAGATTCATTAGTCTAAAACAAGCGTCACACAACACTCTCACTGGAGAAGTGTGCGATTTCGGAATTTTCTAAATAAAATGCTAAGTAGACTTAAGAAATTCTCTAAAAAGTGAGGAGTAAAAGTACTGAAAAAAATTACATCATTAAACGTTTTCTCACGAAGCGCTTTTGCGCAAACTGGCAAATCAGCGTGAGCTGTACACCCTGCCGAAGAAGCCCCCCGAGAGTCGGCTATGCTTTCCGCGTTAGCATGTATCTCTCAGTCAGCGTTCAAATGCAGAAAGAAAGTACGCCTTATTGCCCGAAATCTAAGCGATAACACGCCAACCTGAACTATACGGACAGGCGCATGCGCATGCACGAGCATGTATACACACTCGAGATGTTCTGCCAGAACACGCTAAGTTCTCCCAAACATGGTGCGGTGCACGATACACTGCGCGTTCGTATAGACACCGCTGAACTTGACAGATTTAAAACGGGCCTCGAACCCTACGACTGGAGTAATCTCCATTCTCTGTAGAGACGCAGCGCTTGAAATACAAAGCGCAGTTCTGCATACAGTCGGAAACTTTGTGGGGCCAGTCACGTCACGCCCGTAGCGTCATGATCGTGCACACTGAGTGTGCTTCCGTCGAATAAGCGGACGACATACTTCAGAGAACGTCCGAGTTAAAATCGCATATGCCACAATATAAAACTTTTAAACACGATTTCTTTTGATGTATATAGGATTGCGAAACTTTTATTGCACCCGCCTGCTGTCTTTTGCATTGCGCTTCTAGGGCGAATACATTATAAAGGCTACATGGTCAGTTCTCAACACAGGGCACATCTGAACGTTCAGTTGCATATGCTTTCGAGAAATACAATATAGACGTGTATCTTGGGAACGGTTCTGCATAATTATGAAGGACACCCGTCTACGGTCACTGCCGTTAAATATTTTCATAAAAAGCACTCAAGACAGGGCTTTGGAAAACAACGTTCGAAACGCAATTACTTTGCCATGTCAATGCATAGACACGTGAATCTAAATCCCAAACATGATAACTACAACTTGCGTATCATGTTAGAGCATGACTACATAACACACTCATGATGCGCTGGAGGCCGTTTCGATAGCTTCACCTGTACCAAATTTGGCATTACGTGACGTGAATGAACGACAAATGTAAATGACATGTACAAACATGATAATCATGATATGCGTATCATGTAAAACATGACTACATGCTACGCTCGCAGCACACTCGCGGCCGTTTCAGTATTTTCACATATACCAAATTTGGTGTTACGTGGCGTGAATGGATGACGAAGGTATATGACTGGTGCAAACATGATAGTCATGACATTCGTGTCATGTAAGAACATGACCACATACCATGCTCATGATGCGCTTGCGGCCGTTTCACTAGCTTCATATATACCGAATTTCGTAAAACGTGACGTGAATGGGCGACAATGGAATGTGAAACATTCAAACATGATACTCATGATATGCGTGTCATGTAAAACATGACCTTATGCTACGCTCATAGAGCCCTCGCGGCCGTTTCGCTAGCATCACATATGCCAAATTTGGTATTACGTGACGTGAATGAACGACGAACGCAAATGCGAGGCGCAAACATGATAATCTTGACATGGAAGACTTGTATGGCATAATTTACATGCCTACCACTGCTGGAGCTGGCATTGCAAACGTTAGTGGTGCCATCGTCACGCGACTATAAACAACATATTTGCATATTATCTAGATACCTGAGCGCGCATAACATTTCCACTGTGTTTACTGTGTACTAAATTTATCCGCCTCGTAATGTTGTGATGATCTTAAAGTGACATATCAACCTTCCTCATTTGTGCTTCGCATATCATCAATTCCCATTGTACGTGGGATCTGCCATTATTTCTTTGTCAATAGCCTAACCTAAAGCTATACTAGCACTAATGACAGCTCCTTAAAGGGGCTCCGCTACACTTTCTGCGCATGGTCCGAAAACGCTGCCGAACGGTAGCAGAGGCTCCCGAGAACACGCGAGCCCAATGTTATATCGCAGTGCGCGGCCTAGAATTCACAATAAATCATCAAGGTCAGCTATAAGTTGCTTTCTCTTCCCTCGACAAACGACGGAACTCCGACGCTAAAAAGTCACACGTAGAATGCCCATCAGCCATTGGCTGACTTGAACATGGCGCGCTCTGTCATTACAGAGGTCGCCGCGGGAGGCCGTCACTTATCACGCGCGCGCGCGCGCGATCGCTGTAAAAAGGCCGCGTATTCGAAGAAAAAAAAAAGTGGTCAAGGTCACGAGGCGCGCGTGACGTTTTCAGTTTGCCCCTCCCATCCTTCCCTGCTTAGCTTCCAGCGCTTTCGTCGGGACAAGAGAAGAGAGAATGCAATTGCAGCGTGCCACAATTCTTTGTAACTACGCTCGTACTGGACGGATTATTAAAACTTTTGCGGCCTTGATATTGTGAGGAAATAAGCTCTTCCAGCGATTAATTTCACGGTTAGCCGAAAATTTTTTTCGGGGTTCTTTAAAAAACGAATGCAGAAACTGGCTAAAACTGCGAAAGAACGTCGTCACTATGGTATTGTCGCTGGAAAAGTAATCTCACAAACAGGAAAATATCACGTAACACATTGCACAACGCTGTCTTTGTAAACGTACATTCAAAGCAATGTATTGTTGCCACCCTCGCATTACGCCTAAGTCATCTTAAAAAGAAATAAAGCTGAAGGAAGTAAGCTTACGTATACATCACGTTCATGCGCTTCAATTTCTCCCTTGGCCAGAATAATCAGGACAGGAGAGCAGTCATGCGAAGGGCTCTATTCCAGTTTGTCAACGTTCTCGTTTCTTTTTCACGAGTTCTTCTGACTTTTGTGATTTATCAGTTTGGCGCACGTTTACTTTCCTAGCACCATTATCTCTGCGTTTCTTGTACCCGCTGAAGCGAAATTACTTGGTCCTTGCGCAAAGGCTCAACACATAGGAAAACGAAAGCGCAATGAAAACCATCACCTTTAACACCGTAGAGGTGTCCCTTAAACACGCAGAACAGTTTTGCCGGTATTTTTCA
Organism: Rhipicephalus microplus; assembly: GCF_013339725.1. Classification (NCBI taxonomy): domain Eukaryota; kingdom Metazoa; phylum Arthropoda; class Arachnida; order Ixodida; family Ixodidae; genus Rhipicephalus; species Rhipicephalus microplus. The sequence goes on from NC_051166.1 coordinate 156,473,629, forward strand.
CTTGTCTTGTGCATATCTTCTTTTTGTTGTTGTTCGCGAATATCTACAAAATCGTCTAACGTAGACATCTCGCATCTTAATATAAAGAAATAAAGCTGTTACGAATGATAAAGAATGAACTGTTCACCGAAGCGGGAAATCTTGTGGATAAAAAATGGCGGCGAAATAACCAACATACAAATTTTGATACCAAACTAGGTGAAACTAGAGCCTGAATTCATAATACGCAGTCACGAAAGAGCTGCCGCCTTTGCTCATGCACTGCCATTAAACATATTTTCTTCGCGACTTTTCATTCCAGCTGAGCTATTCCTTTTTATTAAACATTCACGCTTTTGTAAAGGGTGTCTCATTATTTTGCCCCCTGTGGCAGCAGCTCTTCATTGCAAAGTGCTAAGCTCTTCAAGAAGAAATTCAATCGAGGAGGAAAATGACAAGCCTATAATAAGACATAAAGCACAAAGGCCGCGCGGCTGGCACCTTTTTTCTGAGACGCGCAAGACTGATTAATCGCCACAAGTATGTAGCAAGAGCTAGGAAAGTTTGCGTGCCGACAGACTGAAGCGGCGAATGTAAGCTTCAGGTCACGCCCACTTAAGCGACCACATGTCTTGATTAGTTGTGGTGTAGGCCCCCAAACCTTGGCCAGGAACGCTGCGCCGCGCGGGTTTCACCACCTTTCTACAGACGGTTTCAAGATTGCAAGCGTTCTGCCCCAAGGAAACTTCCGGTCACCTCATTTACCAGCTCGTAATGTCGAAACTGAAAAGCGATTTTCACGGTTTTTCAAGGGTAAGGAAAGCCTCCAAATAGTTTTTCAGATAAAAAAAAAACATGCATAATGTTCAAGGGAATCTCTTGTAGTTTTTGTGTAGCTCGAAGAAACATTTATTTAAATATACTTTGCCAAATAAGGTAAACTAAGAGTGGAAAATCAGCGGGCTATTTTCTAACTTTCTTCTTGCTTACCGATGCTACTGAGGCACATCGGTGGACAAAATCGGAAGTCAATAAAAGCCTGTGTTTGTAATCAGTGAAATGATCTATAGCAAAAACCGATCACTCAGTGCCCCGCTCCCACCTTCTGCCTGCGCTGCCTCAGCACGCTCACGCGCTCTGCTCGCGCTGTTGTCTGGTCTCCTTGCACGTGCAGCGTCACCTGTGACTTACTTCGAAGGATTAAAAAATTGTAAGAAGGTTTTCACGGCATGAATCTTACAAGAACCGAGAGCGATTCACTGACAACCTTAGCAGGACCAAGCAAGACAAACACGATGTCTTTGAGCGAGGGCTATGTGCATGTCGAAGCTGAATAGCTGCCTTTGTGTGACATTAAAAGTGTGGTGACAGCGCGAATTCTAAGTGTATGTTACTGGTAAAACGCGCATTTGCTGCGGTAGTCGTGTCTTGTCGGAGCTGTAGGCAAACCACCACCCCGCTTTTCCGTGCGTTTGTATATAGCATTAGACTTTCCATTGCTTCAATGGAAATTTTGTCACGCGGCTTTCAATTTATTAGGAGCTCAGTGTGAAGATCCTAAACTTACGTCAGCTCTGTTGAGTCCCTAATACCATTTCAATGCGGAGTATTCAGTTTCATAAGAGCTTCACTTTTGCCGAGGTTTTCATCGGATGTTTACAAGGTCGTATCGTAAGTTCAATGACACCTTCGATTTGCTTGCAGCTCCTTCGAAAGTGTAATGATGCGCACAAAGAAAGTATTTTATGTTCACTTCGAGCATGCACGTTTCTTACAGCGCATGTTTCATTTCGGATAATATCCACGCTTCATCACGCAGCGTGTTCATTGATTCGAATGTCGATTTAGTTGTTTTGACAGCTCACGTGGTCACCGTCATATGATACGTAACCCACTAGGATCGAGCATGTTTTTAGTTACGCCGAGATGTGCCGATAATAACCGCATCAAATTTCGCGAAAGCATCAGCAATTTTTATATCTGCCTTGGTTCCTTTTTCAACTCGTTTTCATAGCGGCAGCTGTATGTAACCCGCGGTTCGGGCGCATGCAAGAATATAATATTTTACGCACCAAAACCATCCCGTCATTAGGAGGCACGTCGAGGTTTGAGACTCCATTTTGGTTGAAAAAAAAAAACCCAGACCACCTGAGGGATTTTTTTTAACGCACAGCTAAATCTATTTGAAGTGTAAGGCGCGAAGACAGCTGGCAGTGGGTGCATGCACACACACCAAGCGTACTGCTGTTAACATTGAGCGTAATACCACGATACGCTTGAAAAAATTGGGTGACTCTTAAGCTTCACCTTTAAGAGTTGAACGCGATAGCGAAATCCAGCCCATAGTGCGCGCTTCTACCGCCAAGTGCATACTTATTAACGCCCCGCCATGGTGGTCTAGTGGCTAAGGTACTCGGCTACTGACCCGCAGGTCGCGGGATCAAATCCCGGTTGTGGCGGCTGCATTTCCGATGGAGGCGGAAATGTTGTAGGCCCGCGTACTCAAATTTGAGGGCACGTAAAAGAATTCCAGGTGGTCAAAATTTCCGGAGCCCTCCACTACGGCGTCTCTCGTAATCAAATGGTGGTTTTGGGACGTTAAACCCCACAAATCAATACTTATTAATATGTTTTGTTACATACACACACGCACACACACACACACGCATAGAGTAAATCGTACCAGCGCGTGCGCGCGAACGGTACATACAGGTTTTTGATCTAAGGCAAGAGTCACATGGGTTCCAAATTACACGCCGCGCGCTCGGCATCTCGGAGGTCATAAAGAGTCTCACAATGCCTCACAGAAAGCAGCACATTATCTAGCGTTTGCTGCTTGCTTGATCAACGCCTCTGGAAAAGCATGATATGTTTTCCGCTAGATGCACATAGTTGTCCATTTTTAGAGCTGTTTAAAAGTTCCTGTGTGTTTTTAGCGGCGATGGCTGCACTATCCCGGCCTTTTTGGACGTAGTTTGAGGCTTCCCAAATGCGCCTACAAATCGCCAAATGGGGTCGTTTTTGTCGTGACACCTGTCGAACAAAACGCGTTAAAGGGGCTCTGAAACACTTTTACAAGTAACCATGGAATGAATTCACTAGAAAAGCTTATTGCCTCACAAATTCAACGCCGCAACAATTTTAAGATTCCGTCCAGTGCCAGTGGAGTTACAAAGGTTTGTCGCATGCTGATATTGCGCTGTCTTTTCTCTCGTTCCGACGAAAGCGCTGGAATCAAAGCAAGGAGGGGTGGCAGGGCAAAGAAACTACCGCGCTTCGTGACCTTGAGCACTTTTTCCTTTCTTCGAATCTGCGACGTTTTGAGTGTGATCGCGTGCGCACGCGTGGACAAGTGGCGGTCCCGCGGAGATCTCTGTAATTTGCTTTTTCGCTCACAGACGCACAGACAATTTTTTGCTCATAACCAACGGGGCCGACGCCGACGGCGGGAATTTCACTACACGAGCTCTCACACGCTACTGCGTTAATATGCAACACCGACACGCCCTGTCTGCCATTGTTGCGCCAAAATCTGAGCGCACTGTTACTGCGTTTCGCTCCCGTAGAAATGAAGGTGGCATATGCGAGAATCGAACTCGTGGCTTCGATCATCGCAACACTTCAGCATGTTAACTTATCGGTGGGTGTTGCTTGTAATTAGACCTGCACATAGAAACGCTCAGCGCGAACCCGCAGCATAAATCTGTTTACACTGAGTGGAGACGAGAAGTCTACAGGCGTCAGCTGAATAAAACACTTGCAGGGCTCACAGTACGGTGTTTTATGCGAATTAAGCTAGCAAGCTCTATCGCTTTCACACTACCAATGGTTGTCTGGGAAAGTCAGTGCCCAATCGCGAAATGTACAGCGGTTGTCTATTTCCTGTAGTTTCAGTTTAAAAACGCGCTTTCATTTAATACGAGTCCAGTCATCACGTTTCTTTCAGTTAATAGTATGTCGTACCATGCACAATAAAATTTTTTCAAAGTAACGAGACCACGAAGTATCGGCGAACATCCATAATCCCCCTTCACGGCTTTGTTCTCGCACTGCTTGCACTGGAAACGGTAGAACTTGACGGGCGGTTTTCAGGTCTTCGTCATGCTTAAACTTCTGTAGCAGCTCACAATGCAGCGGTAGTGCGTGCCTGCCTTCCAAGATGACGAAGGAGTGCCGCCCATTGCGTGTAAATTGCGAGATAAGTGCCATGCGGAACACGTGTTCGGTGCACGGAATGCAAAAACACAACAAACGCGGCTCGTTCGAGCGACCGGAGCTTTGCCCTCTTTTCGTTAGGGCCGTTCCATGCGCTTACCGCACAGCCGCAACGCATGTGCTGGGATCCCTACCACACGCAAGCGGGGGACAAATAAGCCAATTGGCGACGCTCTTTCGACCGCCGCAGCGTCGCCAATTAGCTTATTTGTACACCGCTTGGGCGCAGTAGGGGTCCCGGCAAGTGCGTTGCGGCTGTGCGGGAAGCGCGTGGAACGGGTCTTAAGGCGGCGAACGGCGCAGCGCAAACTTGAACCTGTCTTCGTTACATGGAAGAAAGTAAATTCGTTTTTTTTGAAGGCCCCTAACGAGTCGTTCATAATACAAAAAAAGCAAGCGCACTATTCTCTCCTGGTGTTTCTCGTTTTTGCGAACTTCGTGACGCAGACAGTGATTCTCTTGATGTCTATAGTGTACATACATGCTCTCGATTGGTTCATACACGCGATATATCAGGCGTGATTTGTCCCCTACAGTATATATCACCATGCAGCCGCCCATCCGTCCTTCCTTGTTTCGCATGGCTATAGTGTGCAAGCGACTAACTTAGCTTCATTTTGTGTGTTTGCGATTGCGCAAGCGGCGGTAACAGCTTGCAGCCGAGAGGCGCAAAATCCTGATAGGCTCTAGCGCTTAATGCTTACATTGTTCACGTGCTTTTATGGAATAAAGGGCGAGGTGGAGGCCATGATAAAAGGCACCTAATCTTTTTAGTGTAATTGTATATGGCACCTATACTTTGTTCTTAGCTACTCTACTGCATGATGCCTGTTGATTTACATGATTATTTACTACTTATTTGATGAAATAATTTTGAATGTTTTGTATATTAAACGTAGTACCACATTTTTTTTAGTTTTTCCCTGCTGTGCTAGGATATCTCTATAGGTATTCTTTCTTCGGAACTTCAACTAGCCTTTGGCTATAGGTCCCACAAGTGTTTGTTATCTGTGCATGAATTATGAAGTAAACATTCATTCATTCCCTCGTCTTTGAACGAGGGGTGGCGAGGGGCCCCTTAAGCGGGCGTTCAAGGCGCCATGGAAAAAAACACAAAGTTTCTTTGACGTGAGTAGAACAATTACAATGCTGCCGGCTAAAAAAGCACGCATACTTTTCGAATAAATCAAATTTGGCACAAGTATTAAATGTAATAAAAACAAATTTTTAAAACAGAACAACATCGGGTTTTTACCCTTCGCGACTGGGAAAGTTTGTGGAAAGGAGCTAAAACAAGAAAGATCAAAACTCGCATAGCATCGCTTCGCTGGCAGGTCCATATCGATACCACGTGATAAATCGCCACAAAGACCATTTCAAGTAGCTATAACCCTAACAAGTCTACTAACTAACTAACTAACTAACTAACTAACTAACTAACTAACTAACTAACTAATTAACCAACCAACGAACTAACTAACTAACCGAATAACTAAGTAAATAACTAACTAACTAGCTAGCTAACTAACTAACTAAATAATCAACTAACTAAATAAGTAAATAAACTGTAAACAACTTATTCAAGCTTCGACTTACTTAGCACCATCTCTCGTAATCACAACCTCAAACGCAGTGAAGCCCATCATGACCTAACACATAATTGCTTGAAAACATAAGAAGGTGGATGTTGCCCTGTTCCTTCTCTCAAGTTTTGTTATCACCCTGTACACCACGTTCAGCACAAACCGCGCCCATGATGTTCGAGAAGCTTTGAGGCTTTAGTAGTCATTTTGTTAAGATTACGCCCACTTCAGGAACGTCACAGATTATTCGGGAACCTTCGTCGCGGCTAGCGATAAGGCTAGAATGTTCGAAGGCAAGTTTATGAACGCCGGCACGTTTCACCGCTTGTCAGTTGATCGACGGCCGACGCTCTGCCTGCCCCTATCAGTGCCATTGCCTCACTTTAATTTTACTTTTAATTTGTTGGCCACAAGTTCAGCCCGAATAAACAGTTTCATCTTCGATATGTAGTCGCCTCCCTTCAGCCACGTCACGACTCCGCGATAATATCAACATATATGTTTCAGGACACTCCGAAATTTAGTACTTATTGCACTAGGTGTCTGCAACTTGTCCATCTTTTTTCAAAGCCACCTGCGCTTTTTTCTCCTTGTGTTCCACTGTTGGCTATGCATTGTGCACTCAACTGCAACAACCACGCACTGTATACGCACTACACTGTGAAACTTAATAATTTCAAGCTCATTAGTACTGACGTGTTAACATGTGATCATTAGAAGATATTAGAACATCAACTGGGTTATGTTCTTCATTTCCCGAGTATATTGATTCCTACCAAAAGAGCAACGTTAACCTTGTACGCGCATAGTTCAGGAAAGGCGCATATGGGCCATAAATTGCTAACAGCAACGTGATAAAGTGTTCTTTTTCGGTGGTAAAAGGAGGACACGCTATTGATATTTTTTCACGCATCATTACGAAAAACTAGAAGAACGTGGCAAAATTGCTTTTGTTAATCAGCGTGGATCCCTGATACTTTTTATCATGCCCTGATCGAAATAATAAATATCATCAACACCTACCATTACAAGTTTTGTTCCGCAGTATATATCTTACACTGTATAACGAAGTCAATCAGCTTATCACTTTCGTAGATAACACGTATGCTTCAAATAACATTATATAAGCAATTAAAAACACCTTAATCGTATCCTCCTTTGTAATAACACTGCAGCCTGGAGGGTATCGAGAAATAAATAATATCAGTTTGTATGATCGGTTTGGCGTCGATTAAACACCCTCCACCTGAAGCGACGCTTATTCGTTTTAAACCACACTCAGGTATGAAATCTCGTTCATGTCCGGAGTTCACTGCGCGCATTCATTTACCCCACACTTGAATACGCATGCATTAAGCTCCCTAAAAAAGACAAACCCCACATTTTTATACCACACTGCCAACAAAGTGAGCCTCACGATAGCTTAACTCAGCCAGTTTGAAACAGCAGTATCCGTAACAGCGAAATTCAAAAGTGAAGCGGCGGCAAATTGTTTATTCACAAGAAAGTACAATGAAAATAGGAAAAAAAACCGACGGCTTTAGGACGAATTCCTCGACGAGCATAGATTTTTTGAGGTCGGTGTCTCTTTGTTTTCACTTGAAATTACGAAGAATGCCGCTTGCGGCTACATAGCACACATAATGCATGGGGTGCGTACGTTACAATACGCAGCGTGTAGGCGAAGACACGCCAAGATCAACAGCCTGTTCTTTCACATTACAGATTACAAAAAGTGCTGCCGCGAAGTAGGATAGTGCAGATGCAACAAAATACAAAAAAAAGAGAAACAAGGGATGTTAGGGAATACTGGAAAGCATTTGTAGCTAATGTTGTCCTAAAACATTGCCTTGTCCACTCTTACAACAAGTCAGTCACTTAAAGGTAAAGTCGGCAGCACGCTCAGAATTGAGATTTAAGAATCCTTCACGAGGCAAGCCAATTGAACAACGTGATGGCAGCGATTGAAAAGAACTTCACTCTAGTCCACAGATCTTTCTCCTGTGTACCCGCTCAATACTTCCTTTTTCTCTCTTTTCCAAATAGTGCACAAGTAATGATTCTAAACTGTTCAGAACAGGACACAGAAAGAGAGAGAGAAGAGCTGCAAAGAAGAAAGTATATAACTTGCATTGAAGAATCAATGACCTTTTTGAAACACTCTCTCACATCCACACCCATGTGGCGTGCCGTTCGATTACCGATAAGCTTACGGCACCTTCTAGGACGTTTAGTCAACGATGCTTTATTTATGGTACAATGTACAGAATCGGAGGAGTTCAGATGATGATACGCTGGCTGCAATTGTACTCTTTATACAATTATCAATCAACCAATAAATCAATGAATCAATCGCACTAATCAAAAAGTTTCAGGCTGATCCCTTACTGATGTGAGGCAGCAGAGCAGCTCTTACACCGCAGGGTTCCATCGCCCTTCAGAGAACTCACCACCGATAGGTAGCGAAATCGCAACACTCGTAGCACTAAAGGCGACTCCATTTACATGGTAATATTGAAGTAGAAATAAGAATGTATCCGTTTGTCTTGAAACTTATCGATGACTGCAGCAACCACTTGTACATTAGTGATAAGCACGGTTAATCTAGATAATAATCTAGCATTACCATTTGCCCTTACCTGATTACGTTCGCTTCTTCGTTTTACTGCGTGATTGAAAAACTAATCTGAAAAGTGGCGCTAGTGCCGACATGTTCGTTGCCCGAATCACCAAAAGGAATCTTTGTTTAGCTCACACTTTTTTTGTTTTTCTACAAAGAGCAGTGAATGTATTGTAAGAACTTCATTTTTCTGCAAATGTAAGAATATTCTCTCAGAATTAGAGTCAACTCAAAATTCCTAGTATGCATATGGCACAGACAAGATTAAGCGCACGCGGGCTTCACATCAGTAACTAAAAGGAAAAGACGTAAGTAATATACTGCAAACACAAATAACTACACTACTACTGCAAGTATAGCGCATGTATCCTGTAGCGATAGGCACTGCTGAAAGAAAATGTGAAGTACCATTTGACCTGTGCTGCCTCCAAGGAAATTGGATCTCCTTTGTGAAAACCAGTGGTATAACGGAAGGACAAAAGAGGCACTCACCTGCAAGAAAAAAAACAAAGAAACAAATAAATAAAAATCAAAGTTAGAATAAAAATAACACAATAATTAAGTAGCCTCACAACAATGGGTCTCCCGACCTACTGCCCCAAATTGCACCCCACCCTGTTTTATATGTTTAGCTCAGCCGCGAGTATAAATAAAGAAAAAAAGACAACTGCTTCGATTCTGTGAGTATTACAGAGCACCGTGTTATCCCATCTCTAAAGGCGTCCTGGGCAGCGCGACTCCAGTGCGTTGTTTCATCGACAGCATGTGAAAGCGTGGCGATTCAGGCAACCCTGAAGAAACTGAAGTTTTGTAGGCAGCAACAAGTTGTGCTGTTTTCGGACAGTAAGCCCGCTTTGCAGCGGCTCAAACATGAATTGGTTTTGGATCAATGCACTCAAAGATCACTGCGAATCCTTAAAGACCTGCATGGCACTGGCATAAACATTAAGTTTTAATGGATTCCGCCACATGTTGGTGTGGCGGGTAATGAGGCGGCTGACAGACTTTCCCGGAATGCTTTGGAGCCTACACCAACGAAGAAGGCTCCCAAAGACAATCAGCGTATCTTACGAGAAGCTGTCAATAAGCATTTTCACTCGTTATGGCTAACGGCTCACCAGCCATGTGTGACAAAAGGGCTATCAAAGGAAGAGGCCTGCTTGCTTCATCGCATACGAACGGGATCAGCACGTACACCAGCATGGCTTCACAAAATCAGACTCTCCGCGACGCCCTTGTGCCCGAAGTGCAAGGAAAATGGTGATACAGAACACTATTTGCTTAAGTGTCGTGAGCTTAAGAAGGAACAGCAAGGTTTATTTGAGTAAATGCAACGTTTAGGCTCGTAATGTGACAGCGTGACTGATATTGTGTCTCTGCATGGTCACTCGATCTTCAGTAAACAGGTGACGCGAATTCTTTTAAAATTTTTGAATGCTACAGACCTCGCATGTGACTGGTGATAAGTGACAATTATGTTTGGGGTATGGTGCAGCTAGATAGAGTACCGGCACAATAGTGCATGTAGAATAGCACAGAGGCCGCCGTATTATAAAGGCTTACGTCGTGCATAGCACGATTTTTATTTTAAGAGCCTGCTCGTTTAGGTAAAAAATAAACAATGGACATTAGCTACAACTAGAAAACAGGAAACTGGACAGGACAATTGCCTGCAAATTTTGCAAGGCTAGAGCCGCCGGCTACCTACGGCATCCTAACCTAATCTAAGTTCATTTTACGCCTGTATGGCATCCGGCACGACATCGTGTAGCCTCGTAGTAACCGCAACAGCAAAGACCACAAATATCTCAACAGCATCTCAATGCACTTTCTTCGAGTGTATACCTAGAGCAGAAAGAGATAACAGAGTACTTTAATAACATGCTGAACAGTAAAAGCGAGTGATTTAGGCTACACCATGACGCGAAGAAATCGATGTAACATATAAAACAAAATTCCCCCAGAAAATATCACAAGGTTGCAACGCAGGGCATTGGGCAACAAACTGTTTGAGCTGGCAAGAGCAATATGTAGCCGGTGTACTCGTATGGCGTTGGAGCTTTTCGCATCATGAGTTCACCAAACACTGCTGGGTTCAAGATTGATGAGGAACGAGCTATGTAGACGACACCTAGAAGGCTTTGTATTGAGCCACATGGTAAATTTAGCTCATCATGTAAGGTGATGGTGGTTTTAATGCGTACCGAAGATATTCGCACCTCCGAATATCGCGTCTCTCTTTCAATCTCATCCACTGCAAACGCTTTCGAAAAATTGAGACAAAAATAGTGCTGAGCGTGCCAGAAGACAAAGAAATCGTGCAATTTCGGAATAGTGAGTGCTAAAGTACTGAGCGTAGTTATTTCTGCGAGTGTAAATACTGTGAAGTTTTATGAATGATGAACTCGTGGACACAATGCATGTTTTCTTCAACCCGCCTTTGTAACTTCTACACGAAACAGCTCTGGCATCACTATTCCTTCGTGGTGAAATGCTCTGCATCTACTCTAAAAAAAAATGACACTGAGAGCATTTGCCCGCAATGTACTAGAAGTTTTCAATTTAGCAGTTCATCTTTGCACGCTTAAATCAGCAGTCTCTGTATAGCGGAAGGCACACTCGGTACGTAGTTTGATCTTTCACGGGAGGGTTGAGCGACAGCTAGTTGCCTTATTGCGCAGGGCTGGTTAACTCCTGGTGACGCACACCCACCACTCATGTGATGCTCAGGCGAAACAACTGCCGGCCACGTATGAGGCCAACCCACCACCGCCCGGTGAAGTCATACACAAATGAGCAGATCAATCACTCCTATGCAGACTGCGGACTTGAGTGAACTTCCGGTAGAGAGCGCAGCCGAGACGGATGCAAACATTCATACCTGTTCGCTAAGTGCGGAGGACCATGAAAGGGTTGGCCGTTGCATGCATGATGTAGCACACCTGTAGAGACCTTTTTTCCTAGCATAGTTTTACTCTTGATGCATAAAAAATACTTTCGTAATTTTTCTATGTTCCGCATTCCCAATGAACTACCATAGCTTCTTTTCTACTGGTGGCGGAAGTTATACCTTGCGGGAGCGCTTCGTGCATTGACGAAAAGTGTTCCACTTTTCACCGCAAAACACTCGTGAACACCACAAAGCACTCGTGAAAATTACCGACTTAAGGAAGGGAAATAGACGAACGAAGAAGATTTTCGAGAGATTAAGCAAGCTTTTAAAAATTGTGGTAATTGTCAAGGTGATTTCAGTTATAAGGAATGGTGAAAGCACTGAAAGTCCCGCCGCAGCGAAAGCAATGAATGTGACATTAACGATCCTTTGGTAAGCCAACCTCACTAAGGCATCCTCGTCGGCATCACAGCGAACGCATTTGAGCGACAAAGACACGTGGGACGTGACAAAGTGATAAACATTTACGGTAAAGATGAATGATGCTCACATATTAGTGCGTTCCGATAGTTTAAGCTCATTTCAATCATTCCTATTCCTTTCGAGGCTAGCACCTAAGCTGGTAGCTAGGCCAGGGCTGATATTTTCTATAAGACGACGGCACGATGTCAACTGCAACTACTACTATTTTTTATTATTATCATTATTGCGATAGCAATTATAAGGACACTCTCCGCTGCATTCTGCCACCAGCGTCGCCGTCGCTCACCGTATATATATATATATATATATATATATATATATATATATATATATATATATATATATACCAAAAACAAAAGTGATGCTTGGCCCGGGAAAGATTATTCGTATAGGAAAGAAGACGCACGTACGAAGTTATTTTATTAACGTTTCGGCCGTGGGTCCGGCCTTCATCAGAATACATTTTATGGCACGAGTGCTGTTTATATACATGTGCATATCAGTAAGATACAAATGTGCTATGTCGATTCTCTGATCAGTAGTATCCCAGCATCGCTTCCATCTTACATAAGAGACACAACCGACTTTGTTTCTGGTATAATTGATCTGATTGTTCCTCAACGTTCCTTTTTGGTCACGCTAGACGTAGCGTCTTTATACACCAACATTCCGCATGTAGATGGAATAGCGGCAGTCGCCAGGTCCTATGAAGCAGCATCACCCGGTAAATTTATCGACAGCAACACATTAGCAGTATTGCTCAGGCTCATTTTAGAGCTAAATAACTTTCAATTTGAAGGGCAACACTATGTCCAAGTTAGCGGTACGTCAATGGGTACGCGTATTGGACCCAACTACGCCAATATATTCATGGGCCAGCTTGAAAGTGAATTTTCGCAAACCCGCGCGCTGAAACCTTTTTATTATAAACGTTACATTGATGACATTTTCCTTATTTGGCCGCATGGTGAACAGGAGTTGCTTTCCTTCATATCTGACTTTAATGATGCCCATCCATCAATATCATTTTCTCATACCTATTCCACATCAACTCTTAGATTTCTTGATGTAAGCATTTCGATTGTAAATGATAAGCTATCCACTGCTCTATACAGGAAGCCTACAGACCGGCAACAGTATTTGCACTTTGACAGTAGCCACGTGAAACATTGCAAAACTAGCATCCCTTACAGTCAGGCCTTACGCTTTAAAAGAATCTGCTCAGAGCAATCAGAGTTTCAAAAAAATTGCAGAACACTAAAGGATGCTCTAGTCAAACAAAAATATCCGCCGCAATTAATTGATGACGCAATAAAACGTGCCGACATGCATAATCGTAGAACGCTATTGTGCGCTGCTAAAAACTCGACTCCCTCACCGCAGACAAACTTAGTCCTTACCCATTCTGCGTCAGTTCCGCGTGTTTCGAATGTGCTGAGAAAGCACCACAATATTCTAATGCAAAGTAAACGCTTAAGAAACATTTTCACCGAACCACCTAAAGCAGTGTATCGCAAAGCTAAAACTATTCGAGACATACTCTCATCATCATCGAAAGCAGACAGTCCTGACACGATCGGGTGCCATCCTTGCCAAAAACCGCGATGCAAAGTATGCCCCTACATGCGCACATGCCAACAGGTCACCAGCACTGGTTCCAACTTTTCCTTAAAAATTAAAGGCAATCTTCACTGCGATTCTAAGAACGTGATACACATGATAGAATGTGCGCTATGTGAAATACAGTACATTGGTCAAACAGAAGGGCCTTTTAGACTGCGTTTTAACAACCATAAATCTCATGCTAGCACCTTGCCCCACTTGCCCATTTCAAGACACGTGCACCTCCCTGGCCACTCTTTTGAAAACCTACAGGTCACATTACTAGAATCTGGTTTCCGCACAAGTTATGATAGAGAAGCCCGTGAATCATTTCTCATCTATAAGTTCAACGCCGTCGCATCTGGTCTGAACGAAAACGTAGGAAAACTTAGTTGCCTATCTGCGTAACCTGTGTCACCCTGTCCATCTTTTTTCAACCTTGCTCAGCAAGTCGCACTACATTGGCTGTATCCGTTGATTACGTAGTAGTTTTGTAACGTCTTTGTCATTTTTATTAGTATTTTATAGTTTTTTTTCTTTTTTTTTCTCTTGCTTTTACCGGTCGGACCACTCTTCATGTTATGTGCTTTATCTTTTATGCGTTTCATCTTTTATTTGTAAACAACGTGCTCACGCATGGTAGCAATATCTTTTTACTCGTAGATTAGGTGCCCTTCATATTGTGTGACTTGCATATATATATATATATATATATATATATATATATATATATATATATATATATATATATATATATGCCAATATATCGCCTTTCATGCCGCTTTTCACATTTGTATCTTACTGATATGCACATGTATATAAACAGCACTTGTGCCATAAAATGTATTCTGATGAAGGCCGGACTCACGGCCGAAACGTTAATAAAATAACTTCGTACGTGCGTCTTCTTTCCTATACGAATATATATATATATATATATATATATATATATATATATATATATATATATATATATATATATATATATATATATATATATATATATATATATATAGGCAGGCATGGTGGTTGAGTGGCCGTAGCGTTGTATATAGTCCAGTAGATCCTCCGTGAGCGGTCACAACGTGGTTTATTTCGACGTTTCGGCCTAGAGTCTGGCCAGACTCTAGGCCGAAACGTCAAAATATATATATATATATATATATATATATATATATATATATATATATATATATATATTTTTTTTTTTTCGGAAAAAGACTTCAGCGCGCGTAATCCAACGTCGGACCTCTGAGTCGTGAATGCGAGGCGTTAACCACTGAGCCACCGAGGAGCACCTCTTTCAACATTCAAACGCCTATCTACCACTTACCGCCGTTGACCGGCATTTCGGAGAGAAACTATCATGTTTTCAGCATTATCAGCAAGATGGCGCAATAGGCGCACGTGGCCACATCGTCACGACGCGGTGGCACACGCTCCATTCACGCGTACTTTGGCCCGCTTGGAGGGAGCAGGGTGAACGCTAACGCGCGCCCTTATCTCGCGGTGGGGAGAATCGCACGTCTTGGCTGGCGTTGGCCTTTCACTGGAACAATTCTTTTGTAGTTACCGGGCGCACAAAGGTCACTGCAATCGTTGTACAGTCCCTGTTAGCGAAAAGGATGCGCTTTTCGCACGCAGCGAATTAACAACTGAGATGCTCATTCGCGTTCATCTGTACCTGTCAGTACGTGTCGGGCGTCATTTTAGCGTGAGAACCGCGCGGCACATTGCGATGTGCTTGTGATTCTGCGCGTGACCTTCTATTATGTTGCTATCGCGTTCATTTTTTCGCCTTTGCGGCAAATTTGGAACATTTATTTTTTATTAATAGTACTAGTACTACTTTTACCACTTGCTCTGTCCTCACAACCAAAAAATCTATTATAAAGGACGTGTATACAATGAACAAAAATGCAACCCGCTGCAACAATTAATCATTTATAGCTCAAAATATACTGAGATGGTGGAGTCTTGAATGATGATGCGTTCTCCATGAGAGATGGAAAGGGCGAAGGCGATTCCACTCGGCCCACGTCTCTCGCAGAAAACAAGCTAAAAAAAATCACCGGACAAAAGGAACAAAAACTCAATGAGGAGCTTGATAGCGAGAAGAATTTTTCAGATTTGTGCTTTCATCCTAGAAACTTCATTACTGGGGAAGGACAAGATGTACCAAGATGTCGTTAATTACAGACTCCTGCAGCCACCGCTCAGCTCAATGCCGCACAGCGAAATCTATGAGCCATGTCATTACTCAGGAGCGAAAACCAGAACAGCCGATCTGGCGTTGTGAGCCAGCGTTCCGATGCTGCGGTATGCCTGCCGAATAGCACGATGAAGGGGATGTTAAGCAGCGCATAACTAGCGAGTGCCCCCTTCCGTCAAATGTCCAGCCGGTTCTCTTTTATAAATCCATATCTGTTTTACCGCATTGTAAACATATTGGGAAGCGCGCATTGTTTCGAAAACTAGTGAACAATGACTACCAACTAAGCACTTGACAGCATTTCGGAGAAGACTTCGGTTACGCATTTCATAACAATGCGATTGGTTTCTATTCGGAAATCGAAATGGACAGTTCTACTTCGTTTTATATAAGCGTAACGTGCTTCCATATTTCAGCAGAGTAAATGAAGTTTTGCGTCTTGCATCAGTGGCCAAAGGGCTGTACAGTCAGATTACGTAAAGAACTCTGACGAACATTTGGCGACTCCTTACTTGCAGTCGTTGGAGCCCCTTGGACAACATAATCCATACAAAAATGTCTACAGAACGGGCACATAATAGGATATGCGTATAGTTCGCTCGACGTGAGCATATCGGATATGCAATATGGACGTTACTAAACCGTACTACAATAACAATGCAAGTGGGCAAGATGTCTTTATGTTGGTACAGATTATTCTCAGATGTGCGTTGACAATTTTCGCATACGGTAATTTTTCATGAGACAGCAGTAAAATATACAAGTTATGCAACTTATGAAAACTCTTTACACGAGTATATAGCATTAATGATCCATTCTTCAGCAATAAATGCAAAATTAGTAAATCTAGCGAAAAAATAATAATGCCAAACACCCCCGCCCTCATTTGAGATACTTTGCATTAGTCATCATCGAGCAGTGAGTATACCGCTGCTTACTCAACTTAATTTACGTCAAATGCGCCATTGTGGAAATAAAAGATACGGCTGGTCCAGCTACGTTGATAACACGTTTTTCTGGTAGTCATATGAACAATTGCCTTCGTCTTCAATTTAGTAGGTATACACGGTCACCACAGAAAACGATTGCCACAAGCGACCATTGGCCAGATGGTCGCTCCTGTTCATCGCTTTATGCGGTGACTGTACCTCACCCTCACCTTCACCCTTATTCCTTTATGCGGTGACTCAACCTCACTCTGTACATTACTCTGAACACAGAAAGCAGGGCCAAGTAATTTGTTTCGCGGTCCCGCAACGTAAACCAAGCCAGACGTGCCACTTTCGGGTGATACGCAGAGCTCAGTCATTTGCGCCTTTCTATCACGGTGGAGAACAGAAATGCCACAGGGGGAGTTTAACACAGATATCAAAAAACAAAGTAAACTTAATGATCTGCGTCGGTGTGTCATGCATTGACTATTGCGTGAAACTGCCACAAAAAGGGAAGGTCAGAGCACATCAATGTGCACACAGTGGCAGAGAAAATAACAAACAACAAAAAAGGCGCGTGGGCCAAGTCAATTCACTTGATGAACGGTGTCCTTATTGCACACTAGAAAAATCACTGTATTAAGATACAAGAATATATACTGTAACTGTACTTTTAGTTTTAAACAAAACCATTAGCGCGCCTCTTTTCGAAAAAAAAAGAGGAATTAAGGATGAACCTCAAGAAAAAAAAATGACCTGGTTTGTGAAAGTGAAGGAACAACAGCACGCCGTAAAATTTATACTGCCTCGCCTCTATTTTCTGACCCATGCGTATGAAAAATTTTAAGAATATAGCACCGTCTTTCGTAAACTACCAAATCAAGACGTTGGTTCCAGGCAGACTTGATCAACAATTCATTTAGGGTCAGCTCATCAATCGTACCGAAACAAAGCTAAACATTTGCGTGATGAAAGGGCACAGGGCAGTTGAAGCGGAGACGAACGAAATAAGGAAGACCGGAAGCATGAAATATAAATCATGACTGACATCTGAGATAAAAAATATCCACAAAAGTATTCAAGGCCATACAAGCACGGCAAACACATTCACTTTCCAGTATTGCGACGCAAGAGTATTCAAAGAACAAAAATAGTGAAAGAGGCCGCTAACAACGCCAAGTTAATAATACTTCTTGGAGTTTAACATCCTAAGACAACCATACGAATATGAGAGACACTGTAGTGCAGGGCTCCGGAAATTTCGACCACCTCGGGCTCTTTAACGTGCACCTAAATCTAAGCACACGGGCCTACAGCATTACCGCCTCCATCAAAAATGTAGCCGCCGCGGCCGGGATTCGATCCCGCGACCTGCGGGTCAGCAGCCGGGTGCCTTGACCACTAAACCACCATGGCGGGGTTAATTCGCACAAAAATCAGTGAAGGCCTTATTGAACTTTTTGTGTGGTAGTGGCCGATTGAATAGGCTATAGCACCCCAGCTCACTTTTTTTTTTCTCTTTCGCGCGTGTATTTCGCTTTTCACTTTCTATCTTATCTTCATTCCCCATTCTCCATTTTTTAGTGCAGGGTAGCAAACCGGATGCTCCAATTCCTGGTTAACCTCCCTGCCTTACCCTCATTTTATTCACTCTCTCTCTCATGGCAGGGGGAACAACGCCAAGTTATCCCAAAAGCAAAAGTAGACAAGACTGGCCACTGTTAACTAATAAAGAACGTGTGCTAAGAGCGTTTCTCGAAAAACGGATTAACCAGAATAAACGAAATACTAAAGAACGTAAGCCTTGCCGCATCTGACCCAAAAATGTCACACACTTTCAGTGGTCTTACGTAATCGGTGCAGAATAGCATAAAACTGACAGGGGAACCGAATTCGAAATAAGTCAAGCGTGACTGGCATTGGCAAGCTGTTGCGAAAAAAAATAGAGAGAAGTAAAGCGCCGGCGGGAGAAAAATGGTAAGGCCAACGCGTTCACGTTAATGGCATGGAATATGAAAGTGGCCAAAAAGAAATAAATAAAGAAAGAAGATTGCATTCATATTTAAATGAGACAGCATTACAAAGAGAGAAAAAAAAGGAAGAGTGAGAGAGGGGAAGCATCGGTTGGAAAACGCGCCCATGTGGTTATGAAAGGAAAAATAACTGCATCGCTTTTCATAAAGTAGCTGTACAAACAGCAATGTTGCAACCAAGGCGGCACTTATTGCGGCATCTAAAGCTGTCAACGGTGCTCTTTCTAACGTCAGAGTGTTGATTTTCAGCGACGAAGTTAAAGCCAGCTTATGGTCGACAGCCAAGGATACAGAGAGATTTACTTTCCACACAAATGCTCTACTATCGACCTCAAAAAAATTGCTGCGCTTTTCCGCGCCAGAAATCACGTTATTATGAGGCACGAAGTGTGAATCCCCGGATAATATCTTGGGTGATCCAGAGTTCTTTATTGCGCACTTAAACATATGTACAAGGCTGTGAATAGATTAGAAGCCATCCAAATGTAGCTGCCATGATCAGCAATCGATGCCACATCCTCGAGACTGCGATAGGGTCAAAGAAAACCATGATTTAAAAAAGATGATGAAAGTTGTTCATACGCAGTTGTATAGGGCGAACTCCGCTGAATTCAAATGATGAATGAATTAGCGCTAAAGTGCTACCATGCGCTGACATCGTTTTATTTATATACATTTCACATAACGCCGCGCCGCGATGGTCTAGTGGCTAAGGTACTCGGCTGCTTACCCGTAGGTCGCAGGATTGAATCCCGGCTGCGGCGACTGCATTTTAAATGCAGGCGAAAAGGCTCAATGTCCATGTGCTCTGATTTTGGAACACGTTAAAGAACCCCAGGCGTTCGAAATTTCCAGAGCCTTCCACTACGGCGTCCCTCGTAATCATATCGTAGTTTTGTGAAGTTAAACCCTACATATGGATCAATCAATCATTTTACATAAAAGAGCACTTTTTGGCCTATACTGTGCCAATTCCCCTTCTGTTCCTTGCCCTGGAATTTCTCAACGGTGGTGTTTTAGCACACGGTATACTCAATTATCATAGTTGAAATCAAGAAAAAGAAATGAACATGAACCGAGCACATAACGCGTAGGCAGGATAACCGCTGGTCACTAAGAATAACTGACTGGATTCTCAGGGAAGGAAAACAAATGAGGGGGAGACAGAAAGTAAGGTGGCCCGATGAGAATAAACACTTCGCAGGTATAACGTGGCAGCAGAAAGTACAGGACTGGGTTCGGGAAAATGATAACTCATGTCGGTAAATGTTAGCTATGTAAGTAATGATTATTGATGGATAAATTAGGTTATTCGTTGTCAAATGTGGCTAAAGTATTGATAATGTTCTAGAAATGATTGGCGCAGGCTAATCGAAGTAACGATTGAATGATGATTGATATGCGGGGTTTAACGTCCGAAAACCACCATATGATTATGAGATAAGCCGCAGTGGAGGGAACCAGAAGTTTCGTCCACCTAGGGTTATTTCTTGTGCACCCAAAGCTGAGCACACGGGCCTACAGCATTTTCGCCTTCACCGAAAATGCAGCCGCCGCAGCTGGTGTTCGATCCCGCGACCTGCGGGTTAGCGGCAGCCGAGTACTTCAGCCACTAGACCACCGCCGCGGGGCAATCGAAGCAACGTTGGATAGAGACATCAAAAGAACAAAAAGTGCGAGTAATATGCGTCGGAGTACGTGCGCAATCGTATCTACATGAAGGCAGAATTAAAATGAGTTGTTTTGATTGCCTTGCTTTTAACGCGATATCGTTACATATTACATGTCAAAGAAAATCAGGCGCAGACGTTGTAGGTGAGCGAAAAGTGCCGGAAGATGCAAAGAAAAAAATTAGGGCTCGAGCTAGAATTGAAGCCATGTATTCTGCGAAGCATACAAGTGTTCTGCCACAGAGCCCCGCTAGCGCTCGAGAATGCTTCGGAAAATTACCTTATACAGTCGTTATGTTGGGCGCGGAGTCAAGTTAACACACGTAATATTCGTGGTAGCATAGAATTCCACACACACACCATTGGTTCACGTACCGAGTGAACATTTTAAGGCTTGATTGATATGTGGGGTTTAACGTCCCAAAACCACCATATGAATATGAGAGACGCCAACATTTTAAGGCTACCCAGCCGTAACACGGGGATACGCCATTATTCTTCACCAGTCCAATCAGCCACATCATCAACAAACTGAGTCCTACGCAGATGCGTGTATTGTCTTACAGACTTGTAGTTCAAACTTCACTACCTCGTACAAAGGTGAATTATGGGGCACTGATTGCGTCGAAACTGCACTTGCATGTAGGTGTGCTAGGCGAGTTTAGAACGGTCAATGTTACGCGTACAAACGTTCGTTCTCTTTTGTTGCGGAAGAACTGTCCAACGAGATGCCAAATATGGTAAGCGGTGGAGAAAGCAATGCAAACGGGCCGAGATATAACTCTTGCATTTCACTCTTAGCCGCGAAGCTTAGGCATCTTCCAAGCAATTTTTTTATCCTTTCTCTAACGATTGCTCACTATAAAACACGTTCAAATACCAAAGCGTATAAAAAGTGCGAGATTCTTGGCATAAATTCTGCAAGAATGAGTTCACAACAATCATTTGTCTATTCGTATATACTTAGTTAATTTAAATTGTGAAAATCACTAAACTTTGCGTGTACACACCAAACAACTTCACTCACGAATTTATGAGTAACGCCACCTCAACTTCTTGCACTACCCCCGCCGGTACTTTCCACCTCATCGCCTCTGCTTCGTATATACGCTTACTGGGTAGTTCCCTGTTTCGCGATAATTTGCGGCTGCAATGCCAGCTGTAGTACTGCTCCTGTTGCTTTTTTTTCGATTTTTTTCGAAAAACATCTGCTATAGTATGTACAGTTGGATGTATGAAGTTTGCTCTGCGCTTTGATTATGGCGGATGTGGGAAGCAATCTCACCGGCAACGCACGATACAACACACGGCGTTCCATTCGTGACGTTTTGGCGCTTCTTGGTGTAAACGGCGCAAAAACAGGACGCAGATTAAGGGACACATGACACAGGCGCTTGGCATGCTCATTTATCTATATGCACTGCTTGTGGTGGAGTTTGTTCACACAAGCCCGGTTATAACCACCACTCTGGTGCTCGAGGTCCGCTTCTTGGGTATTTTGAAATCTTGAAATACATACGCTCATAAGTAGTTACCGCATCGCCCACCAATTTACGTGCGAACTGACCAACGACGCTAACGTTTAGACGCGTTTAAACGCAGTCATTACCTGTTATTCGGCTTTTCTTTCAGCATAGCAAGGCGCAATCTGTGAAATGGCGGACGGTTGCGGAGAGCTACAAACCGGAAGTTAGGACTTCGCGCAGTGCCTTGTTGCGGCACCGGTCCGTCGTGATAAATCCACTGAGAGAGAATAAAATACCATGTGCCTGAGAGGAGCATACGTAGTTGGTACACTGGAGGACGTGTTCTGGGTGTGGGCTCTGCGGTAATTAATTACGCTAATTACGATGCCTTCGCTTCCACGACGCGACAAAAAAACGTGAGCTGAAAGACGCACAAGAACGAAAGAAAACCTAACAAGTGATGTAACCAAACCGCAGGCGCAATTCACTGGTTGCAGCCAGTGCTCCCGCAAGAGTCCGGGTTTATTGGGAGACAACACAAACAAGCGAATACAACGAAAAGTAACACGCGATGAGGCAAAGAGTCATACGCATCTTCTGTTATATGGTAACTGTTTACTCTGCCCCGTGCCAAGTATTAATGCGGCTGTCTGAAGTGTCAGTAAATATATTTATGCATTAATTTGTATTAGCAAAATGGCTTTACAACTAAATAAAAGCGTCCCGCTTGTCCCCGAAAAAATCTTAGTTAGCTAGAAGACAAAAAAAAAAAGGCAGAGGTGCCGCCGCTTCGTTCAAGTTGTCAGACTAGCTCACCGTGACGTCACAGATATTGACAGCGGCTGCTTGTGCCTACATACTTCTTTATCGGTGCACGAATAGAACACATTCTGTTCTGAAGCTGATACGCACTCGAAATGACAAGGTGAGGGAACTTTTGTTGGACAATGCATTGGAATAGGATCTATATAACACTTGAAACTCAGTCACCAAACAATGAGTCTTCGATGCAGTGGTTTTGCAGCAAAATGCGAGAATAAAACAATAGCCTTCATTTCCTCCTCAAGTGATAAGCTTATGATCGCAAAACTAACGACTAAGAGTTCACGGTGAATAGTTATTCCGCCCATGCTGGTATCATGCTTCACGTAAGGCAGGTCACCAGCGACCCTAATCAGTTAATTGACAAAATATATTACTTGAACTCGTGGACATCAAAAATTGGTAGATCCCACGTACAGTAGGAATCAATGATATGCGAAGCACGAATCAAGAAGGTTGAACTGTCACATTATAATCAGCAAAACGTTATAAAGCGGACGTGAATTATGCCGTACCGTTGACTTCCGTGTCATAATTTTTCTGTTTGCGCCTAGCATTTGTGTTCGTCGTCCAAATTTAACGTAATACCAAATTTTGTATATGTGAAGCTAGCCGAACGGTCGCAAGCACACTATGAGCGTAGCACCAAGTCATGCTTTACATGACACGCATGTCATAATCATCATGTTTGGACGACTCGTTGACCTTTGTCAACCGTTCACGTCATCTAATACAAAATATGCTATACGTGAAGCTATCGAAATGGCCGCGAGCGCACTATGAGCGTAGCATGTAGATACGTTTTAGATGGCACGCATGTCATGATTATCATATTCGGACGTGTCATTTACGTTCGTCGTCCACTCGCGCTACGTAATACCTAATTTGGTGCATGTGAAGCTAGAAAACGACCACGAGCGCATCATGAGCATGGCATGTAGTCATGTTCTTACATGACACACATGTCATGATTATAATGTTCACATCAGTTATATAACTACGTCATCCATTCACGTCACGTAATACCAAATCTGGTGTGTGAAGCTAGAAAAAACGACCACGAGCGAATCATGAGCGTGGCAGGTAGTCATGTTTTTACATGACACACATATCTTGATTATCATGTTTCACCAGTTTTATAACTTCGTCATTCATTCACGTCACGTAATACCAAATTTGGCGTATGTGAAGCTAGAGAAACGGCCCCAAGCGCATCATGAGCGTGGTATGTAGTCATCTTCTTACATGACACACATGTCATGATTATCATGTTTGCACCACTTATATAACTTCGTCATTTCTTCACGTCACGTAATACGAAACTTGGTGTATGTGAAGCTAGCGAAACGGCCGCCAGCCCATCATGGGCGTGGCATGTAGTCATCATCTTACATGACACATATGTCATGATTATCATCTTTGCACCAGTTATATAACTTCATCATTCACTCACGTCACGTAATACCAAATTTGGTGTATGTGAAGCTAGCGAATCGACCGCGAGCGATCCATGAGCGTGGCGTGTAGTCATGGCTAGTCATAACATGAAAATCATGACATGCATGCCATGATTTCCACGTTAGGGGCTGTCATTTATGTTCGCAATACAGTCATGTCATGCCATACCAGTTCTGCAAAATGCCATGTGAATGAAACCACCGCAAAAGCAGCAAGACCATGAAATGTAAATCACGGCATGCATGACAGAATTTTCATGTTATGACTAGTCACTTATTATCTTTATACAATCATGTTATGCCATACCAATTTTGGTATTGATGCCAATATTGAAACGGCCCGGAGAGCTAAAAGTCGTAGGCGGCTAGATAGATAGATAGATAGATAGATAGATAGATAGATAGATAGATAGATAGATAGATAGATAGATAGATAGATAGATAGATAGATAGATAGATAGATAGATAGATAGATAGATAGATAGATAGATAGATAGATAGATAGATAGATAGATAGATAGTGTGAGAAACGAAGAAGGGAACCCGGACCAGATCGTCTGGCTACATTCAAGGTGAACGGAACAACTGAACGAGCAAGTGCCCCTGGCTGTTCTCGTGCCCGCCGCCACTTCTTCCTTTATTTGTAACACGCTCCTGCGGCCGGCAAATTCGAACACGTTTTGAGAGAGCACTGAGTGAGTCTGCCAGGAGGTGTTAACCGGCGACGGAAAGGCTTTACGAGAGATGATGAAGCTGAGCGAGGTGGTGGCTTGTCTTGAGTGGGAAGCCGTCCATTGAAGCTATAGTGTTCAGAATCTAGTGGATAAGGTACTCTGCTGGCCTCGCCACGGTGGTCTAGTGGCTAAGGTACTCGGCTGCTGACCCGCAGGTCACGGGTGCGAATCCCGGCTGCGGCGGCTGCATTTCCGATGGAGGCGGAAATGTTGTGGGCCCGTGTGCTCAGATTTGGGTGCACGTTAAAGAACCCCAGGCGGTCGACATTTCCGGAGACCTCCCCTACAGCGTCTCTCACAATCATATGGTGGTTTTGGGACGTTAAACCCCACATATCAATTGATCAATCAAGGTACTCGGCTGCTCACCCGCAGGTCATGGGATCGAATTCCGGCTGCGGCGGCTGCATTTTCGATGGAGGAGAAAGTGCTGTAGGTCCGTGTGCTCAAATTTCGGCGCACGATAAGGAACCCCAGGCAGTCGAAATTTTCAGAGCTCTTCACTGCGGCGTCTCTCATATTTGTATGGTAGTTTTGGGACGTTAAACCCCTCATTTTAATCAACGTATGTGACGAGATTGTGGCATAGTTTATGTCGCGATTTACATTCGATAAGCCATCCTACCCTCCCGTACTAATTTTGGGGTATCCCAAGTTAAAGGTCTGATCATGAGAGCACCGAGACGTAGGCGGCAGGACAGACAGACAGACAGACAGACAGACAGACAGATAGATAGATAGATGTAAAAAAGTGCTTGCCATACAGAAAGAAATGCTTTGCATTTAAAAGACAATGGTTCGTCATTAGGCCAACCGCTTTTCAAAGACATGTAAAAAGATGCATGGTCTACATTGCCTAATATTGCGTTCGAAAGTGTGGAGACACATTCGTTTACCTAATGATAGGCTTACAATACAGTAGAAGCTCGTTATTTCAAAGCCAGTCAGTTCGAACTTTTATTTAATTCGAACTGACGCCCTGGTGCTGGCACAACCCCACGTAGCCATGCTTAATACGGAATTTTTATATTTCGAAATTTCTACGCAACAACGTTAAGACGGTTGCTAGGCAACGTTCCCTGCTTCACGAGATCTTCCATCGTAGCTTAGTTTTTCAGCAGCTCTTTGACTAGTCTGTGTAACGCTGTCCGTCTGTATCTCCATGCCAACGTGCCGCACCGCGCTCCCCTCGCTGCAGGTGTTGGGGCGGGGCCAAGTAGGTCACGCCTTCTCTCTGAGTGCACGGTGATGTCACTCTTTCCTTCGTCTGCCACGCGCTCGCAACGTGTCACCTCTTTCTCGCTTTACCCTCTCCACCAATCGCAACGTTCGAGCGCACATCAAGCGAACACTCTTTCCGCTGTTTATCTGCGATGGAGAGGACGCCGGAAAGCGAAGGTCCTTCGCCCGCCTAAACATTGGCCTAATCCGGCTGTCGCCGGCATTGCGTGGGTTAGCAGAGCCGATCGCATTCGCAAATGGCAATGTCTCGCCTGCAACATCGACGAGGCGCGAGCCAGGGAAGCGAAACGCAAGCGTAGGCAGTGAAAGACCAATGACACCGACGAGGTGTAAGTCAAGCACGCCGATCACGTTAAAGAATGGAGACGGCGCGTGGGTAACACTGACGAGACGCGAGTTAAGAAAGCCGAGCGAAAGCGCCGACAGCGGAAGGCGAACGCCGGCGAATCCTCGGCGTCATCCTCGTCAGCAACGACTCGAAAGCGCCGCGCGCCCACCACCAAATCGACGTGCGCGACACTGCTGCTTCGCATCCAATCAGGATTTCGTTTGAGAGAAGTCCTTCATTTTCTCTCTGTAGTTACACTTTGTCAACGTTTGTGCACATATTACAGTTACTATTTAATTCAGCAGAAATGCAAGCCACTCGGCTGCGCCATTCAGAGGAATTCACCCATTTGCCTTTGGAAGTATATTAACAGGCGCAATACTTACCAGCTCTCATTGGAGATCAGGTATGGTAGGTATTAAGAAAGAACGCCAACTTGTAGCAATAAAAAAAGGCCAAACAAGCAACGTATGACTCGCCACTTGATCGAGGCGTCATCGCAGTTGGATCAGTTTGTAGCGTTCAATGTTTAATTCTTTGCCTATTCGACTTCGTTTGCCTGCTTAAACCGTGTCACGTACCTTGGTCGCAACGAAACTTTTTCCATATTAACTATCTCTTTTCAACATGGTTGCTTAACTGTTTTTTGGGGTGTAGGTCTCACTTTTCCTGTCATCAGCATGAACACCTAAAGAAAATACTATATCTGCCCCTGCTGTAAGCGTTTTGCAGAGTGATGGCTAAGTTTCTTCAAAGGCTTGTTTTCTTCACTCCGGTAAGTGTTATGAATACATTTCGTCAATAAAAAAAACCATAATAACGCAACTTCGGACGAACCCCTTCCCCACGGCTAAAGATCTCTCCAAGTTTGTAGCTGCATACAAATTTTCCGACGAATGCATGCAACGATCGTGGCGACGTCCAGTACTGAAGCAACGGAACCACCAACATTACCGGTTATCCAGTCGGCTGAAGGTATGATAGAAAGCAATATGCGTCCGTATACCAACTCTCGTTCCCAAGGAGTTTACGACTACCAGATGACACCACCACTCAAAACGACATGTGCCCTACCATGATGCACAAACAGAGTACGCACAGTGGCACTTCGCAAAGACAGTAAAATTACCTTAAACTGCTTCCACCACTACACGCCTTCCCCTCCATGATTTTCACAATTTTCTGCTTGGATGGACGCTGCACGAATGTTTCGCAAGATTAGTTATTTCGAAAAAGCTTAGCGCAAGAAAGGTACAGTCATTGGGTGCAGTAGCAAGAAAAACGAGTCTCAAATATTTTCCAAGATCACAGAATACGTGTGCCCTGTTTTATTTCCAGGAGAAACACAACAAATACCAAAATCACCTATATGTACTAAGGATCTTTTCTTTCTTTATTTTTCTCTTTTTTCCTGCGCTACAACGACGATTATGCACGTGGTGTAAAAGTAACGAAGTCAAACGCTCTACATCCACGAACATCGCGTGAACGGCGTATAAAGAAACTAAACCACGGGACCTTTCACCAGCAGCGCTGGCAGTGAACGCCCCGCCGCGTTAACGGAGAGATGGGAAATCTATCCCACAGTGCATGACGAAAGGCAATGCGCATTGGCTCTAAAAACGCTTGCGGCTTTCTGCGAATCTCGCCCCTTTTATTTTCCGCTTGCGTGCGGCCGCGAAATAGCCCCGCCGACCACACGCAGGGAAACGATCAGACCTTGTACGCCCCTCATCTTACTCTGCTGTACCGTTTGCCACGCTTGTCTTCTCAAAATTATCGGTGTAATTTTTTTCATCTGTTTTCTCACCCATGCCAATTCTTCCCATATCTTCGTTCTCAAGAGAGTATTATGCCAGGGCGGTGCATTTACAGCGTTCGCGCTCGAGCAGCAACTTATTTTTATAGAGAATTTTATTACTATTACCGCTATTCCTATTATTATAACCATGCACTATTTGGAAGGCCCATGTACTCGTCAGCTGCTGCTGCAGCATTCCGCGCTCTGTTTCACTTTTCTATCTTGATCGCAAGAATCTCTCCGCACCAGTTAACCCAACGAGCGGCCTACATGGCAACAAGCCTTTTTGCTCCACGAAATATTCAACAACCAAGCAAAAAGCACCATATTTTCACAGCGAAATTTCCGGCTTCGTTGTAATGGAAACGCGTCGTATTGGGCCATATACACATCGCGTGGATCGCGCACGCGTTAGAAAGAGCTCGCTGGAGCTAGAGTGAGTGAGCAGCTGTTAGAAACCGATTACTATTGCGCAGTAAAAGCGCACCCCTTTTGCGTGCCCACACATATTTCATTTGCTGAAGCTTTCTTGTAAATGCGAGCAACTTTCTGTTATTTATTCATCGCCTGCTCTATATATTTTCCTCGTCAGCTAAACCACTCGATTCGCCATAGGAGCCCACTGGTACAGGCGCTCCTTAGTACCTTGAGGTGACAATCGAAGGACACTATTCCACGCAAACTAATGGAACGGCACGATATTTCTAACACGAAAACCTCCAGGAGGCATCCATCTTTCAGAGGCTCAGGGGTTCAAAGTGGATGTAAGCGTTCACTGATAGGATATCAGAAGGCGTTGAAGAGTCGTATTGGCAGCAACTGTCTTGCACTGAAGTATGCATACATTGGCAAAGAGTTGAGGCGATAATTTAATGAACATTCTATAAACTCATTATCCAGCCAAAAACGAGCTTCCAGTAAATGGTCCGGTTTTAGAACCGCATTCACCATTTCATCAGCCGTCTCCGATTTAGAAACCGGATCTAGACAACGTAGCTATAAAACTTTATCAAAAAGCTTCATCGCATACACTCTTAATAAACTCATCTACGACTAAAACGCCTACTGCTCTCATTGTAAACGTGTGCAGCTCACTAAAACGGGTCCCCGCTTGCACATCTGAAAATTTCGGCAGGAGCACAGTAACCATCCTCGTGTCTTAATATCAAGTGTCAATTTATATAAGCCATACGAACCAACATCACAGCCAGGCGTTTTGAGTTCTTAAAAATAGAAAACGAAAAAAAGGACGCTCTATTTTTTTAGGCAAATGACGCACCCATTGTGCCAAAATTATACACTGGTCATGAGAGAAGGCGTATTCCTACGACTCTAAATTATAGTAAGTGCACCACACAGAATCTCTGGTGTAGCCACAAATAAATCCTACACACCCAACGTTTTAAGTACGCCAGCATTGTTGCAACGTTGCCTCGTCAAGAGGTCACCGTCGCAATCAGGAATAGAGACTCGGTTCCGAGAGCGACGTCCAGAGCTTGTCCTAGTCGTTCTTGTTTTGCTCGCGTGTTTCTTGCGCTACAGTGTCTCGTAATCGGAAATTCTATCACTTCACATGAAGAAGGCTGGATAAAAAGTAATAATAGCTCGACAGCTTCGCACTATTATGGCGTCAAGCGTAGGTGGGAAGCCTTCTTTGTTTCTCATTATTTCTGTCTATCATTCATCTTCACCTCTTGTACATATATTCTTTGTATGATATATGTTTATTTCTGTTTCTTGCGTCTCTCTAGGTATATACTTTTCTTTTCCTGGCTCTTTCTATCTTTTTGTCGCATTATGCCTCTTTACCCCTTTCTTTTTTTATTTCTCGCTTGCTCTTTCTCTCTCCCTCCTCTGTCTTTCTCACTGTATTTACTCGTTATTTCTTTCTCACAGTAGATATATTTACACGTTATAAATGTTAATGCACCCCAGGCCGGGAAAAATCGGCACACGTGTTCAGGGAACGAGGCAGAATATGAAGAAGAGTACGACGAGAGCACGTGCCAGTTCATTTTTAGTCGACGCGAAACACCATAACAAAAGGCTTAACAGCTCGGCCGTAAACACAGACACACATACAAACACACACAAACACACACAAGTGAACAAAAAAAACTTCTTAACATCAATTTATCAATTATCACCCTACACGTGCGACCGGTCGTATAGTACCTATGGTTTCAGTTTGGAGATTCCAATTGCAGCTTAGGCTTCATTAACGAATGCGGCGTTGCCAGTGATGAACGTTTGGCCAACGTTCTCACCCAACACCTTGGTCAGAACAGCTAGTGTCCGTACGCACGTGTTCTTGATCTACAAGAGTGTCTTTTGATTTTTGTTCTGCAGCCACGCCACAAAACAGAGAATAAAAAAAACGTTCATGGAGCGGGTGCTGCGTAAACTAGGCGAAAGTTGAAATCCATACACGCAGTATTGTTAGAATGATTGTTTTTCCAATACTAACAATGATACGTTGTTGTGAGCACAGTACCGCAAAAGCAAAACAAAACTGAAAATAAAAAGAGCTGGCGAACTTAAAAAGTTGAAAAAATTTCAGTTATCAGCGGGAGTAACAGCGAGAAGGCTTCCTTCGCAAAAACCCCATGCAGACCGTGCCTACTCTGACAAAATATGTATGGAGTAGGGAAGTTGCAAAAAAAAGCAAACTAAAGTCACAGCTTTTCCGCAAAAGCTAAGCAGTGAACGCGATAGCAATAAATTGCGAGGTCGCGCGCAGAAAAGCATACAGATCGAAAGATGCCCCGCGTTGCTCACGCACAACTGACGCACGAAACGTACTCACACGTACGAATGCACGGGAATAAGCGTCTCAGTTGTTACTTCGCTGCGCCTAAAAAGCGCGCGCTTTTCGCAAACGGAGACTGCAATGATTGCAGTGACCTTTGTGCGCCCGGTAACTGCAGCAGAATTGTTCTAGGTAAAGCCCGAGGCGAGCCAAGACGTACGATGCTCCACTTCTCCTCACCGCTAGATAGGGGAGCACGAGCGGGCGTCGCTCCTTTCTTCTAAGCGGGGAAAAGTATGCGTTGGATATTAGACCGCGCGCCACCGATAGCGATGTCGGGGTGCACGCTCATTGCGCCATCTGCTGGTTATTCTGAAAACACAGTTCCCACGAGATGCTCGTGTGCAGCGGTAAGTGGTAGATATCAATAGCTTGCCGTCCGAACAGTATAAAGGACGTGCTCCAGGGTGGCTCAGTTGTTAACGCCTCGCTTTCACAACGCCGAGGTCCCACGTTCGATTCCGCACATCGAAGTCTTTTACAGCTTTTTTTTTTCTTTCTTATATATATATATATATATATTATATAATATATATATATATATATATATATATATATATATATATATACTATATATACGGTGAGTGACGGTGACGCTGACGCCTACAGCAAAATCTAGCCGACCAGCCGAGAGTGTCTATATAATTGCTATTGCAATAAAAAAAGAAACATGCTTTTTTTGCGAAATCAATATTTATTAGGAACAGTAGTCAAAGCTGCACTCTTCGTGAGACAACAAAAGCATTACTTTTAGTACTGAACGGTGTTCGGTGATTGATCGGTGTTACGGCTTTACTCAGCCTGTGATCATCGCCCATGGGGTACACCCCTACCCGGAGCGCCTGTCACGGGAATCTCAAATAACAATAGGATAATTTTAGAGACTACCAAAGAGACTTGGCGACCTTCGAAGAATTCAAACACTGTAGCCACTGGATGCCGTTAAAGATTACCACTCCCTGTGAATAAGATGCAGTCGTCGGAACTTATATATCGGTGCCTCAAAACACCCCACGAAAGCAGGCACAGCTCTTTTGGTGCGGCATCTAACTTTGGTTGTAGTCCAAAGACAAAGTCAAAGCTCTGCGTTAACCGAACACCCCAAGACATGGCAGATTCAGTGTACAGTGGGAATCAATGATATGCGAAGCACGAATGAGGAAGGTTGAAATTATCACATTAATATCAGCACAACGTTACGAGGCAGACGTAAAGTATGCCGTACACGGCGTACACATGATGATTATGATGTTTGCGCCTGGCAATTGTGCTGGTCACTCATTCACGTCACATATTACAAAATTTGGTATATGTGAACCTAGCGAAAGGACCGCCATAGAGTGCATCATGAGCGTGGCATGTAGTGATGTTCTTTGCATAACACTCATGTAGTTATTATCATGTTTGCACCAGTCACATACCTTCGTAATTCATTCACGTCACGTAACATAACACCAAGTTTGGTATATGTGACGCTAGCGATACATCCGCGAGCGCATCATGAGCGTGGCGCGTAGTCCCGTTCTTACATGATACGCATATCATGATCATCCTGTTTGTACGAGTCATTTACCTGAGACATCCATTCACGTGACGTAGTACCAAAATTGGTATATGTGACGCTAGCGAAACAACCGCGAGCGCATCAAGAGCATGGAATGTAGTGATGTTCTTACATGAAACACATATAATGATTATCATGTTTGCAGCAGTCATACACCATCGTCATCCATTCACGTCACGTAATACCAAATTAGGCATAGCTGAAGCTAGTGAAACGACCACGAGCACCTCATGAACGTGGCATGTAGTCATGTTCTTACATGACACGTATGTCGTGATATTTGCACCAGTCATATGTATTCGTCACCCTTTAACAGCACGTAATACTGAATATGGCATGGATGTTACACATGGCGCTTCAGCAAGCATCAGTATTATGCGTAGTACATATATTAGCCTAGTCTTCATACTTGACCTCGTGGGGAGTTTTCCATTACGTGATTTTTAACCTCCATTTTAGGGTTTTTTACCACGTCACTGCAAGCTCCAGCTGCTTCGGCGGTCTTTGCCCCATACCTCCCCCTCATCGAGTGACGCTCTCAGTGAATCGTGAAGGTATGCGAGGACCACAGATAATTTTTTTTAAATCTTGATACGGCATCTTCCCGCACCATGGCTGACCTTAAGTCAACCTACTTTCACTGGAACTGGAAGTAGAATAAGAACAACAAGCGAGCAAAGCATTCTGTGAACAAAAAAAGAACCTGCTCAAAAAAAGAAGAAAAAAAAAAACCTGGTGTGGAATGTTGTCCTTCATAGTTTTGCAAATCATTGGCTTTTGCTCTGCGGTGGCCCTGGAGACGAACCATGTAAGAAGTTCGGGATCTATGTGTCTGGTTGAGCTGATTTATCTGGCGTGTTTCCACATCATCGAGCAACCGTGTGCTTCCGAGCACGAGCATCCGAACCTGTACGTCACGAACATCTCGCTTCCGTGCCGAATCCTGCAGAGCTGCCAGCGGTAACAGAATCAAGCTGGTGTCATCGTCCCTGGTTGCTTTCTGGAGAAGCGATAAGCAAAACGCTTCACTATGTCGTTGGCACCAAGCCGGCCAGGTGCCACTGTGAGTGCGTCACCGGGGCAGGCGAAGGAAGCATCACATATATTTTGTCCGCAGAAGACGATGTCTGCTGAAGTAAAGTGCAGCCCGAATGGTCTACCCAAGGAGGTTTAAAAAAAAACTTCTGGAGTGGAAGCGCCTGCCCTCTGGTGACACCGACGGCCGCCATGTTGCTCCAGGCAAAAAACGTGCCGTCGGTAGTTTGGGCCCCGCCGTTCGCGCCACTGAACAACAGTTGTCGCGTTTGTCCCTCGTTCTTTTGTTCTGTGTGGATTTTGTGCAGTTCTAAAGGAAGTTGACACGATTCCGGACGTTATGGTGAGCTCGTGTGTCGCCTTCGGCTGCACTAATCGTGCGAAGCAGAAGCCAGGAATCACTTTTCACGTGTAAGTACGCGGGAAAAAGCGTTTTCAATCGCTTGTCTCCTTCGGCGCGCTACCTCATTCGAGAAGCGCGGTTTCAGCTGAAAACTTACTTTCATTAGCATTTTTCAGCTGGCGAGTAGAAGTTGAATAACCTATTTTGTGCGTGTGGTACCGCAGGTTTCCGAAGACAAGACGCTGCGTGACGCATGGCAGCGTGCTGTTCGGAAGGATGGCTGGGAGCCTAAGAATGCGGACGTTCTCTGCTCGGAGCACTTTGAAGCCAACTGCTTTGACAGGACGGGCCAAACGACCAGACTGCGACCAGGGAGCATTCCTACCATTTTTCCTGCGTTCCCTGCGCATCTCCAGAAACCAGTGAGTACCATCACGAATGTACATTTTCGTTACGGTAAATAGGCTATAGATTTCCGAATGTGTAGGCACAGTTTCTCGTTTCCTACGTGCTGTTCAAAATCACACCACTCTCTGACAAAGCGCACGTCACGTACACTTACTTGTCCAACTTTTTTTTTCACTGTGCGTGCATAAATACGGGCACGCTAAACTTCCGCACCGAAACTATAAAAAGATCCCCGAGGTAGTAATCCCGTTTCTAGTCAGTCTAAGCAGTGGGTGGGACCATTATACCCGGCTTCTGAACTTTGGAGCATAACTGATTTTTTTTTCTTGCAGGCGAAAAGAAAGCGAGAGGCCCCTAAGTGTCGGACTGCGCTGTCACCTGTCGTCAGTGCTGAGGCAGCGGTTGAAATGCCATCTGAGCCTTCTTCGCCGGCGAAGGATTGGTACCTGTTGTCGGCGCAGTAGTGTCATATATAGCAGGATTTGTGGCACGGAAAGTCTATGGTGGCACATCTTGCGATGAATGCTGCTCTGCACTGCTCTCTAGTGAGCTGCCACCACTAACAGCTGTGAAAACAAACGGTGGTCTGGTGGCGCCATCGAAAGATGTCTTGAAGATCTGCCACACTGTGGAGAAAGGGCTTCGTGCCCTACAGGTTCAATGTAAGGACCTAAAATCGTTGCATGCAAACAGTGATCGCCTCATGGTAGAGGTGTTAACGGAGGTGTTTGAACAAGCATTATTTTCTGAGTTAGAGCCTCATCTGTTGGACTGCGATCCACTCGACAATCACATCTACGTTTTGGCGAAAAAGATTGCCAACCTGTATATAACAATCAGGCTTCACCACATTTCCAAAGAAATCAACCGCAAGAACTCGCGCAGTGGGGTACGAACCCAGCTGACAAGGACTATTATATTTAAAAATCTGTAAGGTACAGATGAGAACCAGCGTTGAACTAAGCGGAGCAGCTGGTATATTCTATATTTTTTGCAATTTTAGTGTGTTGTTATAGAGTTGCCTGATATAACCTGCGTTTTGGGAATCAGGCCGTTTTCGTGTGAATTGTTTCTGTTTTATTGTATGTGCTTTTGGAAATTGTATAAAGCCTTGAATGAATAAAAACTCACATACCCCTGTGTTGCTTCCACCGTGAGCCTCATTTCGAGAATTGCAAGCGAATCCGCACTTACAGCAGCTAACAGTTGTAATGCATATTCGCTAATACGTAATCGCGTACGGCTCACGTGTAATATCGTAACTGACGGCTTTGTACAGATCTTGTTTATCTAACACGAAGAAAAAAATGCGAGTGAAATTAATTACACTAAGTGCCCCGTTTCATTCGAAAAAGCCGCCACGGAAGCGCGCTGGATACGTTGTCTGCGCTCTCTCTTGCCTGGAGCAAGATGGCCGCCAACCGGTTTCCCCGGCTTCACCCGCTTGCGTAGGCGTGAATAGGGGACCTCCACTCCAGAAGTTTTTTTTAAACCTCTTTGGGTCTACCCCATGTACCAACTGTTGTCAAACATCTAGCGCGAAGGCGAGAGCCGATACGAGGCAGACGGAACCAACAAGCGGCTGTCGGTGAGCATGGTGACAATCCGGACGGTGGTCCGTCTCTTTTTTCTTTAATAAAGGTACGTAAGGAGAGGTTGGTGCCAATGCGTGTCGCCGGCTACTCCTTTGCACAATAGTCGACATCGCATATTTTGTAGCAAACACAAGGCTATACATGTGTACATAGCACAACGCTTACGAATGAGTCCACGCTTTTCAACCCTGAGTGTCCACACCACACAGAAATGTGTCCACACTACATGGTAATGTGTCCCCACCACACAGAGTTTGTATAAACACAGGCAACCACAACAATGTAAGTGTTCACTCAAAACATGAAATTTCAGTAAAATGTCTAAGGTGATCTTGTCGCTTAAGTACTGAACTGTTTTCGTAAAGGTTTTACCAAAAATATTGTAGTGAAACACGAAAATAGTTTTCGAAACATACCGGTTAAGAGTGGCGATACTACATTTTTTTCGTTTAGTAGTCTTGAGCTATTTCTGATTCCTTCAAAAATTAAACGACTACACGCGCTGCAGTGGTTTGTAGCTTTCCTTTTGGCCATGGCCGGACCCAAAACTTTTGCAATTGCTGGAGGTCGTTGATTCAAAGAATTGGGCATTTGTAAAAGGTTCTTTCGTTGTACGTCATAATGTTTACAATGTAGAAGAATGTGCTCTTCATCTTTTTAAGCTTTTCCACATGAGCAGATAGGACTGCTAGCATTCCTTATTCTATACAGGAAGGCCTTCGTGTAAGCTGTAACAAGTCGAAGCCTATGAATGACTGTTTCTACCGATCGGCTAACCTTTAACGGAATATTAAATTCTATACCTGGATCAATGTTTTATAACAGAGTTTTGCGCACCATTTTCGAACCAGGATTATATTGACAGTTGACGACTCAGCTTATTTATTAGACATTGTGCATCGCTCATCGACAGAGGTAGCAGTTTCGTTGGAAGTACATACATCACCCCGTAAGACTCTGGAGATAGTGGACACGTATTCATTTGTGTCTGAAAAGACGACTAACTTCAAACAGGAGATGTATTATGTGATCGCCAGGTGTCTTTCATCGCACAGCCGTTCTCCTCGATTGTACAGGCGGGGCACCGCTCTTCCACGCCCGTTGTCATGAATACGTGGTGCTACTGTGTTTGTGCACCACCGCTCATTAAATATGATTGAGCTGCCGTGGTTTGTGTCTGCATAGGCATATTTTGTGGACTTGTGCATCAGCAGTGCTAACACTGGTGAGGCCGACAGGCCGGTGTTCATTGATAGGTTGATATGTGGGGTTTAACGCCCCGAAACCACGATATGATTATGAGAGACGCCGTAGTGTAGGGCTCCGGAAATTTCGACCACCTGGGGTTCTTTAACGTGCACCCAAATCTGAGCACACGGGCCTACAACATTTCCGCCTCCATCGGAAATGCAGCCGCCGCAGCCGAGATTTGATCCCGCGACCTGCGGGTCAGCAGCCGAGTACCTTAGCCACTAGACCACCGCGGCGGGACGATAGGCCGGTGTGCCAGCTAATTAATGGATAACAAAAAAGGTGAGATCGGCAGGGTTTATTATGAAAGGTCGGTGTGACCCGCGGAGACCTGCAGTCCACCTTATGTTTACGCTGCCAATTTGAGCCATTATTGTTCGTCAATGCCGAAAACAGCTCTCCTACCAGCACTACACGGCAGGTCACAAAGTCGTGTTTATATATACCGGACGGCTGAAGTGTCAGTGGGGTGACGGGTGCGGTCTGTTCATGTTGTGTTTTATTCTGCGTTTGATGTGCATGCGTCTTTGTTTGTATTTCACCACCATTGGCTGCCCTGCGTCAAGATTCCATATATAAATAGGCAATTAGTCCATTATTTATACTTAGTTTACTTTCACGCAACGATCGTTTGCGGTGTCTCCTATAGTGTCTCGTTCGTATTTCACATCCTTGTGAATGCATTTTCCTCGCTATAGAGTGCATACCACTCAGTCAATCGAACAGCTGAAGTGCCAGGTGCGGCGTCAAGAGAAAAAAAAAAACAATGCTGATAGGCACACAGGCAGGTTAACTAAGCATTAACTTGGTTGGCTACCGTATACTTGGAGGGGACAAGAATAATTAAAAGGATAGAAAAGAAAGAAAGGCAAAAAAAAACTGTCCATGTGAACAGAAACCATTTCTCCGAAACTCCCCGTATATGGTGCTGTCCCCCATATGTGCGAATAAGTAAGTGTCGCCTCGGATCTAGCCCTGAGGAATACTTTCCGATCTTACTAATGAAATCGACGTCTGGGGATTCTGTAATGTCTCGTCGTTAAAAAAAAAGAAAGATGGTGTACCCATACAGATAGATGCACGCGCTTATCGTTGAGCATTATGACAAGGGAAAGCTGTTAGTTGATCTCTAATGACGTGCAATACATAAACTGACTATGACCGCTTAGTTGCCAGAATGGAAGCGAATATAAGCACGCTTATTGCTTCATATTCTGATCTGACGGTCAAAAGATGTCGAGTATTCATTTACGCGAGCATGCTGATCTCTTTGTTCTGGACGGTTGTAAGCAGGTTCATTAGGAATGAGGTAAAAAAAAGAGCAAAGTAGCCATGAAGAAAAAAACATGCAATGCGAATTCCAACTTTCTTTTCTCAGGTAACTAAGCAAATGAAAGTTCGAAGCAGACACCACAGTGATTGAGCGCTGTTCGCGTTTTCACGTGCGCGTCCGGCATGGTAGGTGCCATCGCTCTATATAAGACGCGCTCGAGTGACTGTATAGGCTACACCTTTGATAGCAACGCTAACACTAACGTGAGTCGCCGTCTCCAAGTATGCACTTTCAGCCGAGTAGAACTACGGCTCCGACCGGGAAAACAAACCCTTTAAATGACCCCGGCTCACTGGACAGGAAATGATCGTCATGTCAACAGCGTCAATGAGACAGTGTTACGTTTCGTTTTAGTCTGTTCATTATACCCCTAAGTCCTCTCGAGTCTCCGGCGTCTTCGAAGGCCGATCGCAACAGCAGCTACAGCATGTACAGGTTTTTGAGCATCGATATCACAGAAGAACCACCAGGCTGTTTTGCCCACAAAGTGCATTTCATGATATCAATACCAACTAGGTCTATAAAAAAT
The DNA here is from genome assembly GCF_013339725.1 of Rhipicephalus microplus. Classification (NCBI taxonomy): domain Eukaryota; kingdom Metazoa; phylum Arthropoda; class Arachnida; order Ixodida; family Ixodidae; genus Rhipicephalus; species Rhipicephalus microplus. Next base: position 156,512,568 of record NC_051166.1, read on the forward strand.
CATTTCAGTGCTGATATATATATATATATATATATATATATATATATATATATATATATATATATATATATATATATATATATATATATATATATATATATATAGGGAGAGAGAGAGCATTTAATAAACTTGGCACTTATCTTCACGTAAGAATATCACCAAAATTCTCACGACAGACAGCACATACGCGCTTGCGAACCAGTGCAATACAAATTTTGTATTCGGCACACCAGCCCTGTATCACAATAAATTTACTCGTGCCGAGTCAACTAGATAGCATGGAGTAAGAACACGACCGGCCTTCAATCCCGCGTGGTTGTTTGCGCTTATTCCCTAATTGTGAACAGTGGGCAATGAAATTCAGGATATATAATACATCCGACCCTGTGAGTGCTTTTGTTCCGCAAGGGAGAATGTATTGGACGACATAAAAGAAAGAGGGCCTTCCCGCTGTGACTGTGGAGAGATTGTGTTTCCGGAAGGTCTACGAATGATTCGCGAAAGCGGCCACTTTACTTTTGCGTTTTTTGTGAGAGACCTGTTTAAGCGATAAATGGTGAGACATAGTGCGTCGACAGTCGTCAGGCGGAGCTTTTACCCGCCAGGTATCCCATGTTAACGCCGCCTGTGGCACTGGGTACCATCATAAGACGCTATCAAGCCAAATAACGTGTGACTGATGGTACACAAATTTGGAATTTGTCTGGATTTTTTTTATTTTTTAGATATGCGTCTGGTTATATCTACAATGTTGAGTTGTTCATTATGATTGGTTCTGTAGGCTGACGTTGCCGCACTTTCTGGATATATTTTTTTTTCTTTTACGATAAGTGTAAATAAATTAAAAGAAAAAGAGCATATTCCAGTTTAGCCTAATGTGAAATCTGCGTCTACAGTGGAACTGCGGTTCTTCCTTGCTCCCCCAGTGACTTTTTGTAATTTTTTCGTAATTTTTGTGCAAGTGTCTGCGATTACTTAATTTGTAAAGTAGACCTTGACGAAATAAAAAAAAAAACATGTGGCAAGCCCTGCCATACCCGCCTATGATACAATGACTTCAGGCCATATTCACGCCCAAGCCACAATTCTCGGTTTCACTGTGCGGCTACCACATCGTTCGTAACCGAGCCAGTCGCGACATCTACACGAGTATCTGGTAACAGGAGTGTGGCATGCGACGCGGACATCTATTTGTCACCAAACTTAGCTCTCAAACAGATCCACTGTTTTAAACTTTAAACATCTATTTGTGTTTAGTTAGGCTGGCTAAGAAATCAACCCGCTTCAGTTCACACACATCCCAACAAGCGAGAAAAGTAACCGAATGGCCAAGAAGCCTACTTTATGAGAGGCTCCACCAAATCTGTAAACTAGATCAACGTAACCATAAGTTAGAAATTTAAAGTGACTACTTCCACAAGATAAGGAAGCGGAACGTTTGTTTTAACAGCGAATAGTTTATACTACGATTAGCTTTGCTTTGCAATATTTCTGACTACGAATCTTTGCTGGTTCTAGCGCACTAGGAAATGGATAGATGCTTGAAAGGTATACGTGGCAGAACCAAAAACCTTCATAAACACCACAACCTTTACCAGTATCCGCTATGTCATTTGCCCAATGTCACCCAGTATTCACGGCGACGAACAAGAGACCTCTTTCAACATGCGTGAAGAAAAAAAAAAAGAGGGGCTTCTGCGGCAACACGTATCCTCTTGACAGCGCACCACTGTTCTCTACATTATAACCTGAGCAGTGACGTCATGAAGATCAAGAAGGCATTCGTTTGGCTTGTGAATCATTTTCAGCAGGATACCCGGCAGACGCAAGATGAAGCAACGCTGCCGCTGCGTGTCTACACGATAGAGAGCGTTCCAAGAGAGGTATATTAAGTTTCCGGGCCTTGGTAGTACGTTCATTTCTTCGCACACAGGCACCCAATGCGGAAAAGATAAATTGCCAGAGTGACACAACGATAACAACAAGGCCAAGCCAAGGAAATTCTGAAGCAAGGCCTTTGAAAAGCACTTTCTATTCTTCGCCTACGTTCGGGGTTAGTTAATGATGTAGCGCACAACGAATGAATGCAATAACTCAAGAAAAATGATGACTTTACCAGATGCAGGATCGCCTGCTTAATCCTTTATGCAATAAAAAAAGACAGTGACCTAAACAATCATCGTAAGTATATGTTCTTACGAGATAGATTAAGCTTTAGAAGCTGCATAAGTTTACATTCGTCACTGCCTAGAGAAAAAGATTTTATTCATTTAGGTATTTTTCGCGTGATGGCGATGCCTTATTGCGTCAACACAGAGCACAACTTGCGCAATATGCCCTTAGCAAGATTTCATATCTGCGCGGGCCTGATCGGCTCATCATCTGCGAAAGGTCACGAAGCATGCAGGAAGGCAACCACGAAAATACCAAGACACAATTCAAGCGTGCGTCATGTATAGCTAGAAACGTAACGCGAAAGTGATTGAGCCTTTCTCATTTGTCATGAACCCAGAGATGTACCCTTTAGTTCCACACTTCGGCACAGTACAAAAATAAAACCAACGAACGTGGTGCACTGCGAATGAGTAATGAGCCCCAATACAGGCGCCAAACAAGAAAAAAAATAATGAGTGGGCGGCACACATTTTGAAGGAAAGGTTTTGTCCTTGTCCCAAAAGCTCCCAGTAGGAAACTTCATTAGTGCGAGTCATTGTCGAAAGTCTTGACAGCGGTCACAAGAGCCAGCAAAAAACACACACAAAAAAAGGCTTTAACGCGTAAGAGTTGGCTGCCGCCTGGACACCGGAGGTAATCTATCAAAGCCGCACATTAACCTCGACTGCTCAATGGTCACGATTGCTCTGCCGTTAGAAGCACGGAAGTCCACGAAGCAACTCGGTATATCGTGATGTGTCAAACAGGCAAACTTGCGAGCAGCGTGGAATAAGTTATTCTCTGCAGAGGAATGACATGAATAGCACATCAGCGGCAATGCTGGCCCCAATCAGTTCAGTCGGCTTGTGCAACTTGCGCAAAGCTCGAACCATCCGGAGACCTTTAATGCCTTGCCCGTCACTCAGCACTAAGCTACTCGCATATAGTGTGCTTTTATTGCGACAGCAATTGTATATAGGCACACCAGAAGCGGAAATTCACCGTCGGCGTCACCACACTGGTCCTTATGATGACGAAGAGCAATTAGGCTCTGAAGCATGCCCCGAAAGCAGTGCGTTGTGTAATCGAGGGAAAGCTTGCAGGATAGTCCATCGAGAGGTATTTGATAGGGCCCCTTTGGAGTGCACAAAACGGTGACACGCGGCAGTATGTAACGAGGGAAAAAAGAAGCGGAGGGCTGGGTAACTAGTCTGAAATTCTTGTTATGGCCGGCCCAATCGGTGAATGTACCAGGACCTATCAAGGAAGTGCATAAAAAGAAACAATAAAAAAATCTTTGGCCATCTCTCGGAAGGGAACTCTGATGGGATACGAAGCAGAAAGGTTGCGCACGGCCGGCGTTGCGGGTTGAACGGCGCTAACGCTGATGCTGCGGTGAACGCTGGAGAATTTGTTTGAAGCAATGGTTGGCGTACGCCTTGTAGGTAACACGTAAAGACATGTGTTAACGCGTACGTTAAGCGCGCATCCGGCTTAATGCGCGTGAACTAACGAGTCGATGGCATAGCGAGCGGCGGTCGCGGCAAGAGTTGCGGGCGAACAGGCTAGGCTGAGGCTGCGGACGCCGCGGCGAGCGTGCGGCAAGCGAGAGAGAGGGTGACGTTAGCGCGCACTGGGAGGGGAGCGTGACGTCAACGCGCAGCAGCGGCCTGGCCCACTTGGTGCCGCGCCAACACCTGCGGCGCACAGCGAGTTCGTACGGACGGACACCATTACACAGGCTATATAGTCAAAGAGCTGCTTCGCATCTAAAAACAAATATCCTCGTATGACAGTCGACTGCGGCAGCGCAGCTCTTCTGCTGACTGTTCCAACGCTGAACTCTGAAACCGAGAAAAAAAATTCAACAGGTTTGATGTACAACAACACTGGTGCAAGCGCACTTCAGGACAGCAATTTTTTCGCGACTCCATTAGGCACGAGCGGTCCGGCGTAGTCACGCTTTATTTGCGCATTATTCTCACGAGATTAAAACGTGCCGAAACGAAAACGAAGAATCTAATAACTGCACAACTACTCATCTCCACCCGGACATGGAGCGGTTCCATTAAGGATTCGCTTCCGCAAATTGTTCGCAACCTCTGAATAGGCGTCGCAGGCCGCGACCCTAGGAGTAAGGGATAGGCGCAACTATCCAGCCCAGTTCTAGATTACATTTCATTCCCGTTACGCTCTCGGTATGGATGGCTTTGTTTCGACGGGCAAGTGCTATGCGCTAGAAAACCTGGACAATGAGTTAGGGCGGCACGTAAATCGAAATATCCAGTCCCCGAAGATCGAAAAAGTCTGGAACGAAAAAAAAAATTGCCCTATTGAGTTTCGCGACAACTGTGATAATCAGAGTACACGGTTTAATTATGTAATCAAGCAAGACACGCGACCTTTAGACACAACGTTGAAATCTTCAATTACAGCTTTCATTTGCCATACCGGAAAGAAACAATTGAGCAGGTTACACGAAACGCTGTATTGTTTTTACTTCACGGCAGTACGTTTCAATGTTCTTCGTAAGACATGGTGTTAAAGAACCCCAGGTGGTTTAAATTTTCGGAGCCCTCCACAACGGCGTCTCTCATAATCATATGGTGGTTTTGGGACGTTAAACCCTACAAATCAATAAGACATGGTGTCAGCATAAGTAGGCATCATTGTGGCCACGGTACACGCGTGCTAGTTGTGCGAGCAATGCAATGTACGGCTCGATACCAAATAAGCTCATGTAGGTTTAATAATTGTTAACTGAGACGCTTATGTCTCATTAAGTAACATATGTCTCAATTAGACCTTACCATTTGTTTTTGCATAATTATCTGACATCAAGAACCTTGCCTGGGCACAGTTTGATGTGACACGCATCAACACTTCACAATTATAACAATTGTTAGTATAATTCATGTATAATTACCCTTAACAAGACTCGACTTGGTCAGGAGTAATTTTTCTCTTTATGAGACTGGATTCTCTGAGATCATAGAAAATTCGACTTCAATTATCTTATTTACGTGGCTTTATTTATACATAGCTAAATAACGCCTAGTTGTTCTCCAATTATTTAGGTCATAAGTCATGACATGATCAGTTATGTTAAATTAATTTACACCAATTCTGGTGGCGCGTAAATAGCTTAGTCATGCATATTTAGAGTAATTACGGCACGGAACACTGCAGAACAAGAGCATGCTGGGTTGAATCTCACGCAAATTAATCACACATATTTTCAATTTACATTAAATAAAACAAATTACAACTAAATTGGCTGAATTCATATTAGCTAAGTAAAGAAATTAGTCTGCTCCTAGGCTTCGCCTGTCCAGGCTCAGAGAGAATCCGACTTGCACTAATTAGCCACGCTTAGCTTCGCCATACACTCTAAGAAGTACTCGAGTATCTGGGGAGTATTTCTGCCACGCAACAATAACCGTCATCTACTTCGCGTAATTTGCTCGCGTTATTGACACGGTTTAGGTACTTCGCGGTCACGAATGACGCGCGCGTTATATGTGTGATATAGCATTCTTAGTAGGAAAGTCGTGAGCACCAGGTTTTCTCGAAAGGAAACGCGAGCAAGTCAGATGACGATTAGTGTTGCGTGGCAGAACTACTCCAGAACACCCCATTTTTTTTCTTAGAGTGTTAGGCTAATTGTGCCCGCTTAATGTAAAAGAAATTAGGATAAACTATGACTAATTAGCTCTGGTTGTACTTATCTCGACTCTAGTAAGCATGAAAACAGCAAGCTCAACTCGGCTTCGTCATAATCAGGTAGTTACGTTTGGCTTTAACAGGTGCTAATATACTCAACTAAGTTGATTAGTTTCGGCTACCTTTACTTTGACTGAGCTACGCTAATCTACGTTTACTTAGCTTTACGCGACAAATGGAAGCTGGGCTGAGAAAACTTGACTTTGTATGCTTGGCTTCATTAGGTTATGCAATGCTTAGGCTAATTAACCGGCTCAAGAAACGGCGCAGGCTCGGTCGGCACTGGAACCGGCCCCGCCACAGTCGCTACGAAAAAAAGAAAACGGCCTGAATCGATGGAGAAAGAAAGCGACACCCAGTTTTCGTTTTTCTTACGAGCGCTGTAAAGGCCCAACCGCATGCACGCAATTTTCGAGCGAGAGCGACAAACAAGCTCTATCGCGACGGCTGCAACCAGATGTCGGCGACAAAGAGTTATGGTTGCTAGATTGAAAACTATCGCGTTGCACGCCCGCAGATTTGATTGATTGATACGTGAGGTTTAACGCCCCAAAACTACCACATGATTATGAGAGGCGCAGTAGTGGAGGGCTCTGGAAATTTAGACTACCTGGGATTCTTAACGTGCACCCAAACCTGAGCACACGGGCCTACAGCATTTTCACCTCCATCGAAAGTGCAGCCGCCGCATTCGATCCCGTGACTTGCGGGTCAGCAGGCGATTAGCTTAGACAATGGCACGGCGGGGTCATGCCCATAAATTGCGAAAAGAAGTTTAATAATAAGTGGATAAAAACATGCCAAATTTATGACTGTCTTGTGTGGCTTAAGGGAGCTATAAAAGCGCTTCACGACCTTCTTTTTTCGCGCTTGTTTGTTTAAGCTCAACAGCGTGCCCATGAGCATACGCTACGGCGCAGTTCGCATGACAATTTCATATTGCAGCAAGCCACCATAATTGTCACAAGCTATAGTAGAAAATGCGTCCGCTGTCTCAGTCTTCGCGTGAAATGCCAAGGTAAAGGAGGTGGTCAATACCTTGCATTCCTTGAATTACGCGCGGATAACAAGCACTGAGAGCGATTGAAAACCGAAGCGAAGAACAGGGGTCGAGCCTAGTTGCCGGAAGTCATCACGCTGCCTTCCGGGCGACAAGCAATTTTTTTCTAGTTCTAGACAGATGGGCCTCCACGAAAGAAATCCTGTCGCTTGAAAATACCGTGCATGGGGTTGGGCTTTAACCACGTCAGAGAGAGTGACATGGGCGGGTACTTGAGATAACGACGGGACGGTATGCACGCAGCAGCAGCAGGTGCCACATTGGTAGATGGCACATCAATGCATTCTGCTACACGATCACATGGCCTGCAATCTTTTGCTTACGCCTGTGCCTGTTTTACCTTGCCCATCTAGCAGCAAAATGTTAGCTAAACGAACATCTAAAATTATGGCAGCTTCGCACCAGCGGTGGCGAGCCTGACGGAAAAGCGGAGCTGGGTGCACTTTCTTGTTCCTCTATTTTGAATCCGAAGCATTTTTTTTGTCTACTGCAGGCACTCTGAGTATGCATGCATGTATGTATGTATGTATGTATGTATGTATGTATGTATGTATGTATGTATGTATGTATGTATGTATGTATGTATGTATGTATGTATGTATGTATGTATGTATGTATGTATGTATGTATGTATGTATGTATGTATGTATGTATGTATGTACGTACGTACGTACGTACGTACGTATGTACGTACGTACGTACGTACGTACGTACGTACGTACTGTATGTATGTATGTATGTATGTATGTATGTATGTATGTATGTATGTATGTATGCATGTATGTATGTATGTATGTATGTATGTATGTATGTATGTATGTATGTATGTATGTATGTATCTATCTATCTATGCCAACGTCTGAGCCCTCTTGCGATTACCCGCTTAAGTTGGGGCAAACAAAAATTAGTACACTGGTCATGACATGAACGATGTCATTCCTGTCGTATACGTCGTCAAACCCGTCCCGTCAGACGTGTGGCACATACCCGCGGACGCATATGTGCTACAGGTGTGCGGGTATGTGCCACAGGTGATTGCAATTTATATCTACCCAGGAACGATGAGTACATGTGTAAATTTAGCGTTAAGAAAAAAGTACAGCATATCCACGATATGAATGATGATGAGTGGGCGAAGCTCCGGAGGTTTCATCGGTACCCGTGAATCTTCGGAGAATGCTGCCCAGTCGATCATAATGTAAAGACTGCGAGCACGCGCTGCAGATGTTTCCCAAGCGCCCTCCACTCTACCACGACTTTGTCCTCGTTGCTCATACTCGAAGCACACAAACTGCCGGTGAAAGTGAAAGCGCGCCAAGAGCGAACGCATTTTAACGCAAAAGCGAAAGCGGTCTCCTATCACAGGAGAACACGCAGTGAGCGCTGCAGCGCCACTTCGTATTCGTCACCTACGCCACGCGAGCGCCATCTAGTGACCTCTCATCACACTTCCTTCCTCCATGCATCACACTATGCACTCCCATGGATGGATGGATATGGCTGTACCCTTTAGATCGGGCGGTGGCTAGCGCCACCAAGCCGTAGTACTTAATGAACCAAAAAGCTAGATTTATTTTTTTTTCCTTTAAATAGTGAGGTTGAGGATCGCACTTTTAAGAGAAGGGTTCCATTTTCACTCGTGTCTTGACTTTAGCCACCAATCAGATAACCTACTTCTAGTTAATTCTACCCGCTTAAAGTCTATTTTGCCCTCCCTGTCCCTAAACTGCAGTGCTTTGAAACGTTCTGCACCATCATCTTGAACTATAGGGGGAAGCCCTTTGCAGAACATTATCAAGTGTTCGGCAGTTTCTTCTTCCTCTCCACGCGCACTGCATGTCGTGTCTACCCCTTCGTATTTGGCCCGATATGTCTTGGTTCGCAATACTCCCGTCCTGGCCTTAAACAGTAGAGAACTACCCCGGGTATTATAATGGATCCCTTCCTCGGTAATTACCTGCTTAAAAGTTGGTGGTTTCCTGCTTAAAAGTTCCTGCTTAAAAGATAGTGCCACAGCGCCATCTAGTGGCCACTCCGAGAACTATAGGTGGCTACGAGAACGTCAGTCTTGCCTACGCCTTAAGGACCTTCACCCCTAAAAGTTGACATCGGCAGCATTGACCCAACGAACACAAAGAAAAATGCAAGGGTCCCAGCGGGAATTGAATCACTACATTCTGTGTGGCATTCAAGTATTCTACCACAGAGCCACGCCGGGTTTCAGTAAAACCTTTCAAATTGAACCTAATGTTCTGGGAATCACAATTGTGATTGTACCTAGGGCTATAGCTATTCAATATTATAACATTACACGTGTACTATAATACAGCCACTACGTACGGTTAATGTCAACTATATTTAGGCGCCATCCGCTCAAGTTAATTTATGCAGGGCTACCATCCTCGTAAGCACATACGCTTCATATCAGCTTACGACTTATGGTGTTGCTAATATTGATGTTGCTATCAGCAACGTTACGCCAACTGTAAACTACTGGTTATATAAAACATATGGGGCTGCTTAACGTACGTCTGTGCGTGCATGTGTATATATCTTTAGCGCCACTTCGTAAGGCATCGCTAAAAAAAAGCAGTACAACAGAGTATCCTACCATGCTCATGCTTCGCATAACATCGATTCTCGAGCTACGTGGGACATGCCGATTGTTGAAAATTTCTTACTTCACTTTTTTTTCTCCGTGTTTCCTGAATCTCTGTCCTTTTGTATCTCTTACCTGGTATTTATTCCTCTTTGTTTATTTTCTTTTTCTTTCTTTCTTTCTTTCTTCCCCTTTTACAACATTCTTATGGTTGTTTCTCTTTCTTCGTTTTCTTTCTCGCTGTCGCTCCTATTCTATCTTTCTCTTTCTTTCTGGCTTTTTATTTTATATCCATTTTGAGGATCTCTTTTTTTCTCTTTTTCGACGTCTTCCTCTGTCTTGCTACGTTTTTTCTAGCTCTTTCACTCACTCTGCTCCTTTCTCTGTCTCTCTTTATTTTTCTTCATTTCTCGCGTTCCTCCGCTTTCGGTCTTGCCCTGCGTTTCTTTGCATCTTTCATTTATGTCTGTTTCATTATTTTTCTTTTTTTCTGTGTACTTGTATGTCTTTCTATCTTTAAATATTTCTACGAATTTGTTCCCTTTGTTTACCTTCATTGTTAGATTTCTCTCTTTCTTTACGTCACTTTCTTTCGGTGCAATAAAACTTCTAGTTAGGCGAGTTGCCGTTATATCCCATGTGAAAATTTTAAGCGCACAACCAGAAAGGTAAATATTACTGAGGAGAGAACAAAAGGAGAACACAGTGCAGAAGGCAAGCGCTTGCCCTGTGAACCGTGTTCTTCTCTTCTCAGTGTTTGCTTCCTTTCTTTCCCCTTTCCCTACATTTTATATATATATATATATATATATATATATATATATATATATATATATATATATATATATATATATATATATATATATATATATATATATATATATATATAGTTTTTCTTTGTTTCTGTATCACGAACTTTACTTAGCCGAGCCGAGTTCTCGTTTGCATGGAACGCGCCTTCTGAGCTCGGTATTGTGAGGATTGCTCAATTCCTGTGACGAACACCAACCTGTGGTTACCTGCAGACACCGAGGCTTTTACGGCTAGCTTAAAGTGCACAGCTGGCTATTTAAAATCAAGTGCTATAACGCGGTTCTATGAGTCAAAACCACTCTCTCATTATCAGCCAAGCAGCAGCAGGGGAGTCCGGTTTAATTTTTATCATGAGGGGTTCCTTGACTTGCGTTTAAGTACAGATGCTTTCCTGAGTTTAACCCCCAAAAACAAAATACCGTCGCTGCAACCGGGAAAACGCACACGAACCAGCACATCATCACATCCGCTGAATCACAACGGCGCGTTGAAAAGCCATCATGGTGCCCGAATTGTACAGAAAAGAGGAGTTATGTGCGTATAAGGGGGAAATAAAACTGTAGCATGTGCGATTACGGCAGTCTTGTCTCCGGGTTGCCTGATGAAAAGTAACATCGACAAGACAAAAAAAACATGAGAACACAAATAAGCAACCACGAACCTATGACCCAGGTTTCGACCCTTCAATTTGCGATGATGCATTCGTAAATTATGCAGAATTTCCGGATTGCTGAAGCAACTGCTAACCATTCAAATTACATAAATATGCTCGTCTTTGCTTTATTTCGGACAGTGTAACTTAGCGGTGTGTACGTCACATCATACAACACGAAAGACAAGAAAAAGCAGGTGTATTTAATTTCAGCTAAGCATGCCTTATTCTTCCATCGTTCTATCGATGAACACGACCAAAGCTTCGTTAAAACAACGCATTGTTTTTTTACGCAAAATACATTCAGGGACAAAAAACGCGCAAGTAGGTTGTGAGACAGTGCATTAAAAATGAAGGTTTTGTCATTGTTTGCTCTGTACCTTTTCATAAGCTTGTTTCAAAAGCAGAGCACAGAGAAGGCTTTCGTCCTAGCACGGACGGCTTTCCAACGGTGAAGAGTATTATGAGCCGCTTGAGCAGTTATTAACAACTTGAACAATGAGCATAAACAAAACAAACGTTTAATTATATCAATGAAAACACCATCCAGCCCAGAGTGAAAGAAGCGTACCCATTATCAGAAGGCATCTCCGACAACGTTGAGTGCAAGAACTTACTAGAGAACAACCAATTCTCCTTCCCACACTCCTCTTTGAATGGAGACTTTGAAGAGCGATCTGACGCTCCAGCTAAATGAAAACTCCGCCTCATGCTTCCTTCTTTCCCGCTTCTTCCTCTTCTGGCCTTTCCATTCATTTTGCATTCCTCCAGCATAGCACAGCTAGCTAGATGCTTTCGTGGTTAACCTGTCTGCCTTATTTCTTTCGGTTTCCTTCCCATCCTTCTGGGCGAGCAAGTGGCACAGCCGGCGGTGTTGACACGTCACGTATTCAAAATAGCGTTGTGACAAGTAATGACAAAAAATATGTACCAACCAATACTGCCGGGATGAACATGCGAATTGACAGGAAGTCGAAAGAAATGATAGACGCAACATCCACAATTGACGCAACAAATCTGGTGAATATCGTCGCCATTGTTGAACAAAATGTGTCTACACGTAAGTATATGATTGGTTGATATGTGGGGTTTAACGTCCCGAAACCACCATATGATTATGAGGGACGCCATAGTGGAGGGCTCCGGAAATTTCGACGACCTGGTGTTCTTTAACGTGCACCCAAATCTGAGCACACGGGCCTACAACACTTCCGCCTCCATCGGAAATGCAGCCGCCGCAGCCGGGATTTGATCCCGCGACCTGCGGGTCAGAAGCCGAGTACCTTAGCCACTAGACCACCGCGGTGGGGCGTAAGTATATGGAAAGAAGTGCACTTAACCAAGTAAGACTCAAGATTAGACAGATGAGCACGCGCAAGCGAACAGCAATATGGCAGGAACATCTAAGTCGGCGTGCTACTACAGCAGTATAGTGCAGTCCTCATCTTCGGCGAGGACGAATCACATGACGAACTCACGATGATCAATATATGTGTGTTCAGCCCTTTCTATAGATTCCTGCATGCAAACTAGAAAGTCAGATCATGCTGTATAGCTGTTGTTGTTGACATCTGAATATTTCTACTTGCGTGCAGAGTAGAGGTGCAATAGTGCAGGCGAGCGTTCATTACCTTTTATCACCTGAGGCATTCAAGGGCCTATGAAACAGCAAGAAAATTTTTTTGCCAAAATAAGTCTCCAGCTGTTTAATCCCTACAGGTGATGCTGCTGAGTACACCGACAAAACATTTCCTGGCAAGAAAGTTCTCTATACTTGCCTGCACGGCCGATATCCGCTCATTTCTCCCGTCGTATAGCACCGAACTTTAAAAATGCAGCAGCAGCAGTAGTCACTTTGCTTCTGATACTCTCCATAACTATGCTAGCTTGATAGTGTAAAACGAAGGCAGAAGAAACTCACGCGGTTTCACTAACGCGCTTCGACGCGTTTGTCTTATATTCTTCGGCGAACGAGAGCGCGGAACGCGGGGTGCACAGAAGACGCAAAAATGTGATCGAGCCTTGCGGCAGCTGTATGCTGTGCAACCTCCAATCGCTTCATACAGATGCGGCGTCGTTGACTGTCATTTCCGAAAAGCGTAGTGCACGAAGCTCACAAACAGCTCCCGGCCGTAACATTACGCCGACTGAATGGCGGCACGCGAGATTCGACGCCCTCGAGGCAGAAGCCAATGCGAAAGGAAGTCCTCTATACAGGTACCACAGCCGCTGGATGTAAAAAGTGCGCTTTTTCATCCAGAGGCCGTAAAGGTACGTACGGCGTAGGCGAGGCTTAATGTTAGCAGAGAAAACGCACGTTCGCCAAAGCCAGCGAAAAATCACGATGCAGAGTTCTGTCGCGACTATAGATGGTTTCAAGATTGCAAGCGTTGTGCCTCGAAAGAACTTCCGGTCACCTCATTTACCAGCTCGTAACGTCAAAACTCAAAGGACGTTTTCACGTTTTTTTTTCAAGGGTAAGGATAGTCTCTTCTTAGTTTTTTTTTTCTCAAATAAACAGAACGTGCGTAATATTGAAGGCAATTTCGTGTAGTTTTTATGTAGCTAAAAAGAACATTTATTTGAATATATTTTGCCAAATGAGGGAAGAGAAGTGTATAGAAAATAAGCGGGCTATTTTCTAACGCTCTTATTGTCTACCGATGCTATTCAGGCACATCGGTGGACGAAACCAGATGTAATTAAGGGTCTGTGTTGGTAAACAGTGAAAGGGTGTATACAACCCTGGTACTACGTCGAATATTTGGAAGCATGGGCTATGACCTGAAGTAACCGAGGCAATTTCCGAAAATGAAAAAAAAAAAAACGACGCGTGAAACTTTCGAACTATCTTGCACTATACAGCCCCTGCGTGTTCTCATTTTAACTTATAAGGTTTGATGCTCAGCTATACTTCTGTCAGCTTTAGCCATTATTTAAAAAAAAGCAAAAAAGTCGTTAACTTACATCATAGACAAGGGCTTCACATTTTGTTGCCCTAGAAATTATATAGACACTCTCGGCTAGATTTTGCCACCGGCATCGGCGTCGCCGTAACTCACCGTATATGTACTCGTATCTATATATTTGAAAACGCAAGAAATAAAAATATGTCAGAAAAAGACTCCGGCGCGTGGAATAGAACGTGAGACCTGTGAATCGTGAGTGCGGGGCGTTAACCACTGAGCCACGAAGGATCACCTGCATCAGCGTTGAACCGCCAAGCTAGTTATATCTCCCACTACCACTGGTGACGGGCATCTCGGGGGGAACAATTGTGTTTTCAGCCTTACCAGCAAGAAGGTGCCATGAGCGTGCGTCGCCACAACGTCACGACGCAGCGGCGCGCACTCTTATGTCCCACGCGTACTCTGCCCCGCGAATGGAGAACAAGCTGGACGCTAACACGCACGCTTAGGCCGCAGTGGTGACAATCGTAAGTCTTGGCTGGCCTTGGGCTTTCACCAGAACGATTCTGTCGTGGTTACCGGTCGTACAAAAGTCACTTAAATCGTTGCACAGTCTCCGTTTGCGGAAAGGGCGCGCTTTTAGACACAGCAAAGTAACACATGAGACGCTTATTCGTGTTCATCTATACCTGTGAGTACGTTTCGTCCGTCATTTGTGCGTAAGAAACGCGGGGCACCTTTCAATCAGTTTGCTATTCTGCGCGTGGCCTTCCAGTGTATTGCTATCGCCTTCATTGCTTCACCTTTGCTGCAAAAGCTGTGACTTTTTATATATACATATATATATATACATCATATGTATATGTAAGACGCGAAGCCCATGTCTACGATATATATATATCGAGTTCTGAAAAGAAGCATAATTCACCGTTGCCAGAAGATGTTAGAGCGATGCGGCTACTATCGGGTTATCTAACAAAAAGTCGCGAAAGAATAAAACACTGAAGGGTCGTTTAGTAAAATAAAGGAAGCGAAGTGCGAGTCAGTCTGAAGTGAGCCGAATTCACGCTAACTTCAACAAGAACTTCGGAAGCGGACTGCTAGTCAAACAACTTGTGGTGTCCAAGCATACCTCGTGTTTTAGAGGCGAAGCACTATACGTTCTAGGCTTGTCTGTTGTCCGGCACATCATATGCGAGGTATACCCGCTTACGCCTACCGTCTGTTTTTCACATATGCAAGGTACCCACTATACGCCATGACGATGGCGATGAAGCTGATGACAATGAAACATTCTCACTCTGCATGGATAAAAGCAAACGTATGGTGCGAGAAGCAGGAGATCAACAGCAACGCTTACGACAACCCCGGAGGAGAGAGCTAGGCAAACGGGGGCAAAAGACCAAAACGCCACGCGGTCTCGAATTTGAGCGCGCGGGAAGCGGCAGCTGAACGGCAACGCCAACTGACTCGTGGAGTACATGACGCTTCAATACGCGGTGCGATGTATTTCGTGTAACTGGAAACAACCTACAACTACCAGGGAAACGTGTATAGACCACGTCTTTGCCAACTTCGGGTTAGATCCGATAGAAGAACAATTGACTTTACATTTCATGCACCACAAAACAGTAATAATGAAGGCAAAACGAAATCCACAACTGAACACAACATACCATCTATGATCAATAAACATTCTTTATAACTATTGAGCTCGTCCAGTGCTCGGAGAACACCTCCAGGTCCCACTCGCAGTCGCTCTAGCGTTTCCACTAGCCTGTCCCTAACATTTTATAAAAGTGAGGCATTTAAAAAACTCCAACCGAACATTGTATTCAGAAACCTGATGTTTTGAAGCCGGACCGCCTTCTTCCTCGCGGGTGAGAAAGCCAGAAATGTGCAGTGCTTATATACGCCTGCTCGCCTTGCGTGAGAGGTTCGCCGCGGCCCGCCTCAAACCCTGGCGGTAGAAGAAGGGCAATGTCCCAGTGGAGCGGTTGAGAGAAAGAAGCCAGTCTGGCTTCGAAACGTCGGGTTTCTGAGTATACGATTTTTGGTTGCAGTTTTTTTTATAACTGCCCTATTTCTTTTCCAACGAGGCAGTCTTCTGCCAAATGTTCACCTTAAAATTGTAAATAATTGTACATCACTTTGACACTCACTCACATGTTGAATGGGCAATGTAAAAGGGTGATTTACGGTGACAACGAAAGACCCCACTGCTTCAGCCACTCATTATCCTTCACTTTGTGGAGGTGCAGAAGAATTAGGGGCGAGGCACCTTGGGGTTTAGGCTTGTCTGTTGTCTGGCACAGCACATGCAAGGTACCCCCCATGCGCCCACCGTAACTTTCTTAAACTAGGAAGCACCCCCTACGCCACTATGCCATTAATTATTCAGCTGATAAGCGAGGTACCCCCTCCCCACCCCCGACATATCTGTAAGGCAGCGAGGCGGCGTACGCTACTACGCTTTCGCAGAGATACACCTCTTAACAGTTCAAGATGTCCGCCTTTCCGAACAGAAACATGTGGCTAACAAAAGTGTTTTGTTTAGTTCCAGTCAGCAACCATTATTCTTGCTTCGTTTCCCGTCACCAATAATTTGGAGATACTGACACTTTAATTACGTAAGTCTTACCAAGCAGGAACTAATCGAGAACTAAATACTTTTATGCAAATAACGCGGTAGATCTGAAGCCCTTTTA
This sequence comes from Rhipicephalus microplus, assembly GCF_013339725.1. Classification (NCBI taxonomy): domain Eukaryota; kingdom Metazoa; phylum Arthropoda; class Arachnida; order Ixodida; family Ixodidae; genus Rhipicephalus; species Rhipicephalus microplus. The sequence goes on from NC_051166.1 coordinate 156,529,186, forward strand.
CATTACGTGTAAACGCAGAACTTGGGCAAGTGACGGGCTAATGGCAAAACAAATCACATGGCCAAGGCACACGTGGAAGGAAAAAGTAGCTGCTAACACAATTAATTTACTCAGACCTTAAGCTGACGGGCCATCAAACAGGTAATGCAGTTTTGATGTCACCAGGTTCCACAAAAGAGGCGAAGAGTACGGGCAGGGGTCCGCGTTATTAGACGGTGACGCGTGATTTTTTGCGCATGATCTGCAGTGGCTCTCTCTTACATGCCGAGGAGAATCTGGTCCCGAAGTTCAGCAAAACGCAATCGAACCTCGCGTTCGCTAAATGGGGTCACCTCAGTAAGCCATCTTGTTTAACACGCGGCACGAGAGTCGAATAAGGGACATGCTCTTTGTTTTCAAGTAAGAGTAGCACAAAATGACTTCTGATCGGTGCTAAGCGCCACGCAAATAGATTAGCTCCAACGGTGCGCTCAGTAACTGCGGCGTTGATGAGATAATGCAAGAAGCCCAACGTGTGGCGAACGCTTCCGTACATAAAAATGCACAATATGTAAAAAAGGGCATACCCGAAAAAAGGCGGAAACGGTATGTTAATGATAATCCCCTCAGACGAAAACATTTGCGTAATCTCCGCAGCCTTAATGGTGCTTCCTTCCTTTCGTAATGCCAAAGGCAAGAACAAGGAAACGCATAAACGCCGGAATGTTCACAAATATAGGCATATACTAAACAAGCACATGAGGAGTGAGACCCGGCCGTTTCCTTATTTTTCGCATGCTCGAATACTGTTTTGGTCGCGCTTTTTCTTTGCATTTATCGAGAGCTAGGAACCCGGCAGGCAAGAAATACAGGTAGGTTGAAGTTTTTCGCATTATTTTTTTGTTGGAATTATAGCTCATATTCACGACTTGAAGCGCATGTGTTAGCGCGTGTCTGAAGCCAATAATAATAAATTCAGCTGTTTGCATCAAGCACAACACTGGGCATGATCCGTCTGATGATTTAATGCCCCTTGATCAACAATCGCTTATCAATGCCTCCTTCCCGAATACATTAGCAAACCGTAGTCTTATGTTCTACGTGTTCTATCTTTATCTCTCTTTTTTTCTAATCAACAGTGTTCCACTAAAGTGTCAAAATATTAATTCCTTCGTAAAACAGAACGCTGCCAGCAGATGTCTTCTTATAAGTGAACGAGCACTACGTGCTATATAGCTCCGATGTACTTTCGTACAGAAGGTATTATTCTTCCAAGCGATTCCGCTGTGGTAATATTATACGAACTGGATCATTCAAGCATTATTACCTTTACGGAACATATTTCCTTAACAAATTCGCGCAAGCTCTCTCAAGATTCGAACATATCTTCCTGTATATATATATATATATATATATATATATATATATATATATATATATATATATATATATATATATATATATATATATATATATATATATATATATATATGTTCTAGTACCCCCCCCCCCTTGACGGGAAGGGTACCAGAATCTTCAGAATCTTGGAAGAATTGCTAACATCATGTTAATACATAAGAAAGGAGATGTCAAGAAGTTGAAGAACAACGGGCCGATCCGCTTGCTCTCCGTCGTACACAATCCATTTACAAAGATAATTGCTAAGAGAAGGCAACATTAGAGTTTAATCAACCAAGAGAACACGCAGGAATTCGAACAGGCTACTCAACAATCGACCACACTCATACTAACAATCACGTAATATAGAAATGCTCAAAATACAGCCAACCATTAAACAAAGCCTTCGTAGATTACGAGAAGGCATTTGATTCAGTAGAAATACATCATGCACTGCGGAATCAGAGAGTCGACAGAGCATATATAAACATCCTGCAAGAAATTTACAGAGGATCAACAGCCACCATAGTGCTCCATAAATAAATCGACAAAATAGCAATCAGGAAGGGCGTAAAACAATGGGATAGAATCTGCCCAAGGCTACCAACTGCGTGCTTACAGGAGGTTTTGAGTCGCCTAGAATGGGAAGAGTTATGAATAAGGGTTAATGGAGAGTACCTTTGTAACCTGCGCTTCAAGGACGACATTGCATTGCTGAAAGGTAGGTAGAAAAGCAGAAAGGTAGGTCTTAAAATTCATCTGCATGAATCGAAAGTAATGCACAATGCCTCGTTAGAGAACAGCACCTCAAGCTACGTAATAGTGCACTTGAATTTGTAAAAGACTACGTCTACTTCGGACATGTAATAACCACGAAGCCAAACCACGAGATTGAAGTAGCTAGAAGAATAAGAATGGGGCACACTCGGCAAGCACTCTAAAATATGACTAGTGGAATACCACTATTCCTCAAGAGGAAGGTATATAACAGCCGCATCTTGCCGGTACTTACCTACTGAGCAGAAACCTGCAGGCTTACAAAAATGGTTCAGCTTAAATTGAGGAAGACGGAGCGAGCGATCGAAAGGAAACTAATAGGTGTAACCATATGGGCTATAAATGGTTCGAGGTTGATGATGGCATGTACGGTGAGTTTTTTTCTCGGTAGCTGGCTACCCGGCGTCGTCCGCATAGCAGTGAGGGGACGAGTTCGAAGAGAGAGAACGAAAGTTTATTTACATGATGTAATGATATGGAACTGTACAGACAATCAACAGAGATTCCGCTGTGTACAAAGATTCAGCGATTATTTACAAAACGTATTCAGCTTTTATAGCCCGTCGTCCCCTTATATGGAGATCCGAAAAAGGCGGTGACCACTCTTGCCACAAATCAGGTGACGAAGTCCAGTGGTCCACCCACGAGAAATAGTGCAGATATCGGACCACTCAGCTGGTTAGAAACACGGGCTAAAAGGTCCAATGGTAGCACGAGCGCTCCACACAGCACAAGCACTCCGCTAACGCCTTGAAGACATAGAAGGGCGAGGAGGCAGAGTCCGGTGGAGGGGGAAAGTTTAGCTCCTCCAGGGAGATGGCTGCTGACAGGCACGTCAGCAGTGGTCCAAAGCAGCGTTCTGCTACAGTGTTGCCGAAGTTTCTCAAACTCGGCAGGCCAGGTGCTCAATCCCTGAGAACTGCGACTGCGAAGCCTTCCCACGCTTCCGGACTGTCGGTGCTTTTGTGACGATTTCGCGTCGGCGACGAAAGTCGAGCCGAGAGGTTGACTCCATGATAACTGCCACAGTGGGGCCGTCCCACGCTGTTCGAACCCGTTCAACAAAAGGGTTGTGTCGCGAAGCTTTCGTTGTGACCCGACGACTACCTGTAACACCTATAGGACAGTCTAGCTGACTGGGCGTCGAAGGAGTTGAAAGCATCCTAGCAGACCGACTTACGCCCAATGGCGTCTGCCCAGACGAACTACCGGGCCAAACGTAACAGAGCCAAGAACAGAGCTGTGTGGATCAGAGAACAAACCGGTGTTAAGGACAGTATAGTTGAAATGAAGATGAAGAAATGGACATGGACCGGGCATGCAGCGCGTGGTCAGGATCACAGCAGGTCATTAATTAAGGGTAACTGCCTGGATTCCCAGAGAAAGCAAGCGGACAAGGGTAGACAGAAAGTTAGGTGGGCAGATGAAATTAGGAAGTTTGCGAGTATAAAGTGGCACAGGACCGAGCACAGGATCGAGTTTACTGACGGACTGACGGATCATGGGAGAGGCCTTTGTCCTGCCTGCAGTGGACGTAGTCAGGATGATCATATATATATATATATATATATATATATATATATATATATATATATATATATATATATATATATATATATATATCTATATATATATATATATATATATATATATGCTCACAGCTGGTAATTTTTTCATCCACTTTTCTTTCTTCTTTCTTCTTATTTACATTCCATTGGTTCTAATAACTTCCCCTGTACATTCCTTGGCATTACTGTCTGTTACATCTCATTAATATTGTGTTAAAACACGGAAATACGAGCCCTTAGGTATACACTTCTCTCCCTTATTATATATATATATATATATATATATATATATATGACATCTAACAAACAATAATTCCAAGGAATGTATAGGGGAAGTTTTTAGAACCAATGTAAAGTAAATAAGAAGGAAGAATAACTTCCTGCTCACGGCAAGTTATTTTTGCACGCACTTTTCTTTCTTCTTATTTACTTTACATTGGTTCAAATAACTTCCCCTATACATTCCTTGACATTATTGTCTGTTAGATCTCATTATTTTTGTGTAAAAACACGGAAAAACGAGCCCTTAGGTATACACTTCTTTCCCTCCCGTATATATATATATATATATATATATATATATATATATATATATATATATATATATATATATATATATATATATATATAAGGTTTGCGTAATTATCACGACTAGCAAAATTTTTATTTTACATTTTATGCATTACATGAGGCAAACCCCAAAAACCACGCACTAGAGACCCTGCCTGCTTTTTGATTGCTTGGTTGGTGGTAAGTACGAGTACCTTCGGGCCACCTTTCCTTTCCAGAATGTATTTCATTTACTATTCTAGGGTGCTATGCAGGATGGCCCGAGTTTCTCGGGCAGACGATCTTGCTCCGAGCTACCTCTGCGGTGGCCATGAAATGAATACAGTACGAAGCGCGTGATAGCAGCGTTAATAATATGGCTACAGGAACGCGAGTGGCGTTGGAAACGCATGGATTCCTTGCCGACCGGTTGTGCCCTCGCGATCTCCGACGACAGCGCAGCTCTGGCCGACTGGGTTGGTCCTACGCCACCTCCTGCCGCCGGTCCCCTACGACGACGACAGCACAGCTCTGGCCGACTGGATTAACCCTACGCCATCTCCTGTCGCCGACAAGAGCTCTCGCAAGTGGTGCCCCGTCCTCGAACTCCTGTGACCATGTTTCATCTTTCCTATCTCTTCTGTCGTCGCTCGCTGTCCTTGCGCATCTCTCTCTCTCTCTCTCTTTCTATACCTTTAATCATATCCTTTTAATCCCTCCTTACCCCTATCCCTTGTGAGGTACTGTTGAGGTGTCGCACTCAGATTCAGACAGTTACGAGGCTCACTTTTCTCTTCTTCTCCCTTTAAGAATCACATAAGGAAACGCATTTGCGACATTTGAGGCGGTTATCAAACAAACAGCCGCGCAAACACGTCAGCGCCGCCACTCAGTCAACATTTTAACATTGCAGCAAAGTCAGCGTGATTATCGCGCGATGTTTTTGATAACTCAACACGCGTCTCCCACATCCCACAGGCGGGTTCGTGGGTAGAAGTTCTCTTTCGAAAAGGTTCTTTCATTCCACCTGCAGCATGGACATTTCCACTCTCGAAGGCAGCAAGGTTGCACATACAGTGCTCTCGTGCTGCTCGTATTGCTTCTATTTAGTATTGTAGATAAATATAAGGACAGATGGTCACCAGGAGCACTCGCATCAAGGCGGTTACGCGGCTGTCATTGGATACGTCTTGAGCGCGGTGAAATTGAATGCGAGCCATCGTAGCCGCGAGTGAATATCACTTTTACATCTGCGCGGGTGTGCTAACAGTCTGCGCGATAAAGCTGATAGATTAATCATGCCGCTCGACGTGAGTACTGCTTCTCCGCAAGAGCAAACGTGATGGGCGTACCTGATCTTCGCCTTGGGCAGCTGTCAAACTGACTGACGCGTGATTTCGGATACAAACTCGTTGGTTCTGAAAAGGCCCAAGTTCAACTCGTGACTGTGATGGTGCCGGTGTGACTGCGCGCGTTTGATGCGGTGAATGCTACGCCGGCAGCTTCTTTTCATATAAAGTAATTTGGTGAGCTTACACGACTTGCGCAAGGCTGGACCTACAGAGGAGCTTGCGATAGCTTCTTGCACAGCTTTTTAAGTTGGTCGTCTTCTCATGTGCGTTGTCTCCATCGAAGTGAAGACTGTATCAGCTTTGTATTAATTTTACTGTACTAATTGGTTGAGGCTTAACAACCATATCACGGAGCTGTCTTGTCTTAACTGATAAGGCTTCAATTGAAAGGCAATTATCTCGGGCACAATCAGCTAGGCCATGATCAGTATAGAGCTATAAAACAATTCTGAGTAGCGGGATACTAATTGTCATCCTGTTATTAAGGGGTGACTAGCATGGTTTTACTAGGCGTGCTCATGATTAACGTCGCGTTAATTAACATAACTTAGTTTGCTCATAAACTAAAGCATGGTTTAGTAAGCCCAGTTCTAGCTTTACATGGCTTCATTATCATGGTATTCTTAAAATGTAGCATAATTACCTCGGCCTGACCATGACTTGGCGTAATTATCTTGATTATACAATGCCCTGGCCTAACCTGGCCTAACTAGGAAAGTATACCATCCTGCCAAAAGGAATCACAGCATATCCGCGCAGTGAATGACAAAGAGTGAGGCGAAGTTTCGGAGGGTTTTATTGGTAAACCGTTAATCGTCCATCCGTCCATCCGTTCACACCTGCTGATTGAGTCATCGAACTAGGTGGTCATACCACGAGCAAAAAAGGACAGACCCACGGCATTAGGAGCTTCACCCCTAATATTCATAATTAGCCGACCACACGTGCTCGGGTGCTAGCTGGCGATGACAACAAAGACGACGCGCACCGGACGAGCAGCGCGCTAGAATGTATGTACATGCTGGCCGTGATAACTTACACGTGGCCTCGGGTTTAGCTGCGGTTGCGGTGTTGTAAGACGCTCGGCCGTTACTGATCTCAGAGGCTACCGTGCTGATTATTCTAAAACAGACCTAGTGCAAGCATTAAAGGCTTCAAAAATGAATTAAACATACCGTGCCTCTAAAAAAACTATCACGAAATGTTTCTGACACTTTTATTTCACGAGCGCAGTTCTGCACTCAGTGGAACGGCAAACAAATAAAAGGAGATGCATCTGGTTTGAAAACACCGCCCAACTTAATCGACCGTCGCTAACGCGATGACTGGTTCCATCGTAACCAATGAAACGGGGCGCGCTGATGGGTGGATTTGAATTTTTTCGTACTGTTGGCTCGTTCATAAGGGGATGTCGCCAAAGCTCGGGAGGATCCCCAGTTTCGCGAAACTCGGTCGAAACGCGACCCATCCTGCATAGCGCCCCTATTAATCCCTCTAAGAGGCGAGCAGACAACCACGACGGCGTACCCGCCACGGTTGTCTTGTGGCTAAGGCACTCGGCTGCTGACCCGCAGGTCGCGGGATCGAATCCCGGCTGCGGCGGCTGCATTTCCGGAAATGGAGGGCGGAATTGTTGTAGGCCGTGTGCTCAGATTTGGGTGCACGTTAAAGAAACCCAGGTGGTCGAAATTTCCGGAACCCTCCACTACGGCGTCTCTCATAATCATATGGTGGTTTGCGGCGGTTAAACTCCAAAAAAAAAATTATAAACCGTGACGGCGTGGCGTTCAATTCAGTAAAGAGGAACGAAAATACATCTTCAACAATATGCACGTATTACACACTTTGCGGAAATATGCACACGTGAAGCTGCCATGAGCAAAGAAGGTCAAATGACGCACTAGAAGAGGCATTCAGCGTATTTCAAATCAAGAATGCCTCCTTCATTCTGCATGATAAACCTCGCAGAGCACACGACAGGACGTGTTCTGCGAGTTGATAATTGTCAGGCTTACCACTTTCGACAAGGCCCAACGTGTCGGAAGAGTCCCGACGTTCTTGTCTTAATAGACACGCGCTAGAGTGCCAAGATGAGATTAGACGCCAAGCTAATTACGGTGATGAGCACGTCCCGTGGTTTCAGTGTAAGACGATTCAACGAGAGCTCGACGTGGGTCCAAAAGTTCATACTTTTAGACATGATTGAGTACTTTATGATTTGTGCACACACCACCCAGTAGCCCAAAAGTGAACGTTGTTTTGTTATTACCTGCATAATTTAGGAGGAAAAATATCGAACTCATTAGGTACGAAGGAATAAATTTTTCCTTTCCATTCTCGAAAGTTAACGACCATAAGAAGACACGAACATTACCGATACAAAGACGACCTGTTTTAAATAAATATACGTGTAATGAAGAGAGAAATAGCATTGCTTAAAGCTTGTGAACTGAAGCAAACTGTTTTTTGAAAAATGTCTCAACAGGCGACACTTTTCAGAGTTGCTGTATTTGAGATTTCTGTTCTCCTAAGGTAAACCAGCTAGTGTTTTATAAATGTGTGACCTATTACAACATAATCTTTACAATATTGTCTGTCAATACCGTAGCTGTACCTCAAATAAATATTTTACTAAATGGCATCAAACTTGCCTTTTCGGCGACAGTTAGGCCTATTGAAAAATTGATATTTAAAACACCATCTTCAATTTTCTTTAAAATCCAAGAAGAAGACACTCGGAGATCACAAAAAATAATATGAATAAACATATCTTACATTGTTTTATTTGCAGCGAGAACACTACAAGTACGAGTCTCAACTTTTCTGGGATGCACTAAGGCAATAAACACGTGCCAAATTTACCTAAAAAAGTGAGTTTGAGCTATTTAATGGTTGGAACGTTACCATATTTGCAGAGACAAGGCAGTTCTGGCAATTTCAGGAATACATTTCTGTAAAGGCGCATTTCTGGTGCGCTTTGCTGTTTAATGTCAGAAATCTAATACAGAGTGACAAACACACAGGCAATCTTTACATATATATAGACAAAGCTATGAATTAAAATGCTCCAACACCAGCATGCGACCTCAGAAGGTAAAAAATGAACACTTGATGTGGCCCCCTCCCCTTTCGCCCCTTAAGCTGAGAAATGCGTTGAACGAAAGGTATGACGTTTTTTCAGATCACTTACAGCAGTGGTTGGCGCTAACAAAACACGACCAAGATCTGTATCACTGGATGAACTCAACCAAACGTAGCAACAATATAGGCCAGCAACAGCTGGCAACAACATGCACTAAAATGATCTTAAAATAACGAATTGCTTCTAGGTCGTATGCTTTGCATAGAAACTTTTGACATTCTTCAGCCATATGGCCCTCTGCGCCACCACTTCAGATACCAGCTTAATCACGGCCGAGGTTGCCGCTCTTAGGTGGCAGAGTGAGTTTCCATGCTTTGCTAGCTTTATACTAAATTAAGTTTTGTTAAAATAGCACATTTTTACCGTTTTCCACATTTGAAACCCTATGCTATCAAACAATGCCTCCAAGAGGCATTAAATTGTTGAGCAGGCAACTGGCGGATGCTAATAAACCGTCTTCTGGTTCAGCCGAAAGCAGCAGTGTAACCTAATCTCGATACTCGTTGTGCTTCGGTTGTCACCTTCCCAGCCTATTCCCATTTTAAGTGTTCTGAACCAAAACGTTAAAAACAGATCACTGTCATAGCTACCTCATGCGAGAACGCCTGTAGCAAAGGTGCCAATAAGTTGGGAATCTCACGCCTCGAATTCAAAGGGCAAAGTTAGGTATTTTATTAGGGCGTGCTTAACGTTGATTCCCATATGGTAAAACTGCTTTTCTTCTGTAAATATGGTGAAGTTCAAACGACTCAGAAGCTCAAGACCACTTTTTTACGCTGATTTGTCATGTGCTTATTGCCTTTGTGCATCCTCGAAAAACTGGCACTCGTACCCGTAATATTCTAACTGCAAATAAAATAATGCAACATGTTTCTTTATAATCTTTTTCTATGATCTGCGAGGTTTTTGTGTTATTTTAAGAAAAACCGAAGATAGTGCTTTTAATATTAATTTTTGAATGAGAATAACTGTCGCCGAAATCGAAAGTTCAAGTCCCTTTAATAAAATATTTGTTTGAGCTAGAGCAACCGTATTGGCAGGCAATACTGTAAACGTTGTATTGTATTAGGTCAGAAAGTTATGAACCACTGGCTAGCTTACCTTAGGAGAACAAAAATCTCAAATATAGGAAATTAAAAAAATTTTCGTTTTGCCTGTTCAGACGTTTTTCAAAAGCAGTTTGCTTCAACCCATAGGCTTCAGAGAATTCTGCTTCACTTTTCGTTACGCTTACATTTATTAAAAAAAAAGATCGTTCTCGTTACCTTCATATTTGTGTTTTTGTATCGTGGTTAACTTTCAATAAGGACAAGGGACGAAATTGGTCCAACCATACAGAATAAGTTCGATAGTTTTCCCTCCTAAATTTTTCAGTAACAAAAAAAAAAAACAAGTTCACTTTCGGGCTACTGGGTGGCACGTGGAGAAAATATAAAATACTCGGTGAAATCTAAAATATCAAAATATGGAGCCGAGTCGATCTCTCGTGGAATCAGCCAGTACTGACATTACCTGTTCTGCCCAAAGAGCGTTACGAAATGCGTGGTGGTTTTTCCTTCGTCTACGTCACAGGGATCATGGGAATTAAAGTGGTCAGGCTGCATTTTTTATTATTAGGCATGCACAGAGTGCGATGTGAGTAAACGCTAAAAACTACGAGCTGTAAGAGCTTATTCGGAGCCCTCGGGCTGCGATCTCTCCCATAGCTTGCATCACCTCGGGACGACCTCATAAACCACAAGTCTGGTTAAGCATAGGCTGATTCAATTGTTGCCTTTTTAACGCACAGGAAGTTGGTGTGCACACAAGCGCCCTTGTAAGCTCATGCGTGAGCCCTTTTCATTTGACAGACTTAAAAAAGTTCGCCACTGTTTCCGAGGAATTTCGTGCACGCTCGCAACAAACACCGTGCAAATGAAAAGCTCGATTAGGCTTAATTGACAACTAGAGCACTCGGCTGCCAGCCTAGTTGACCAATCCCGCCATTGACGACAGTACCCGAACATTGCTCTCTTCTTCTTCTTCTTCTTCTTCTTCTTCTTCTTCTTCTTCTTCTTCTTCTTCTTCTTCTTCTTCTTCTTCTTCTTCTTCTTCTTCTTCTTCTTCTTCTTCTTCTTCGTCGTCGTCGTCGTCGTCGTCGTCGTCGTCGTCGTCGTCGTCGTCGTCGTCGTCGTCGTCGTCGTCGTCGTCGTCGTCGTCTTCTTCTTCTTCTTCTTCTTCTTCTTCTTCTTTCAGTGTGAGCTATTTGGCGTGACCACACGGCAGCGCGGTTAGCAAAGTAACGGGAATGCTGAAAAATAAATTGGCTTGGCTTTTGAAAAAAAACAGCGGTGAAACGAATAAAAAATACAACACCTCCAATCTCAGGAAATGCAACGAAAGATATTAACGGCCTTCATATAGAGGACACAGACAGCCGTCACGAAGAGGGAACCACGCCACTGAAACGTTGACTGTCAGTGGCAAAAAATTTTTATGATTCGAGCGTGAATGTCTCTGTTTAAACCCGGATGGGCAGCAAATCACAAAAATGGGGCGAGGGAAAAGAAGAAAAAAAAGAACGATAGGAAAAAGAAAAAAATATAAAACCAGACGAACCATAATTTCTCGAACTTTGTGCGCATGAGGAAACCATACTGTCGGAAACTATGAGTTTTAGTGATTTATCTTTTTCAACACTGCCTTGCGCTCCACGAAACGACAACGCGTTCATTTAGCCCGAACGTAGACTGTGTGTGAAGGTGACAGGGTATCGAATAAAGGTGCCAACATTCCTCGACCAAGAAAAAAAAAAGGGACTTGGAGCTTTCGCTACGACGGCAAGGCAAGCGCGCAACAAGCGAGAACAACGGAATCTACACGGTCTGCAGACGACCAGAACATTCGTCTTCGTCACTGTGACTGCTTTCGAAGCCCGCCAGAATCACTCGAGTCTCGCTTTGTTTTAGTAATATCACTGCTACCGGCACCCCCCCCCCCCGCGCACACACACACACACAAACCAGAGACTTCCCTCTACAAGAGGGCGTCCCGGACCGGAAAATTGGGCAATATCTGAACGTAAAGCGCAGAACAAAACGTTCGAAATGCAAGTTGCGCCGGTTTTTCTCAATTTCCATCCATTTCATCGTTGGGATGCTCGGCCCTGACAGCAGCCCTATATACGCAACGACGTTTACACTGAGTGTGAAATTGTTGGACAACACGTTACGATTGAAGCAAAAAGAGAAAAGAAGTAGTGAACAATTTCAGTAATTAAAACGTTAAAGATGTAGCTTACGGGTGAAAAAAAAAAAACCGTATGCTGGACGAGGGACCCTGATCTTCCACTCGGAAGTGTATCGGTATACTCAATAAGAGAAGAGAGCTCCTATTTTCAGCTCCCCACAACCTTTCATTGCCACCTTACGCTACGCTTTTAGTTAACTTTGTGGCGGCACATTGTCGCAAAGCAAACGGAACAACAAGTACGAGAAAAAAAAACTAAAATAAGGACGATTCAACAAGTCAAATGTAACAAAGAGTGGCACATGGTATGAGACCGGATGTGTAACGCGATACAACCTGACGCTGGGCTGTACACGAGTCACCAAATTGTGGGCACAAGTTCACGTACCCTAAATCAAGAATATATAAAATCTTCTGTTTTGGCATAATACACATAGGATGATGATAACTAATTGTCTTTTTTTGCTCAATGATCACTTTTCGTCTGAGGAAGCCAGTCACCTGTTAAGATGAATGTAGCCAACGAAGTGCATAAGACATACAATCACAACGTAAAACGCAATCAGTTCTTTGAAACATAACACCATAATTAGCAATCATCCCCTTTCCATTCTCATGACGCGGTTTCGTGCCTCTTTACGGATCGTGTTAGTCCCTATGTTACTCCGACTATCCCTGATCCCATGGAATAGGTTGTGGTTAGTAGCCTTCATTGAAGCTTATATTTTCTTGATGTGAAAATAACTGACAGTGCTACTTGCGATGGTTGAGGAAGCAAACAGAATGGCGAGTACCTTCTGTGCCGCTGCCCCCAACTAGATTTCAAGAACGCGTGCGTTGCGGAAACTTTAGTATAAATGATCGCCCACCATCTCTGGAGGCGCCGCTGGGACATCGACGCTTCTGAAAACACCCTTTCAAAATGCAGCGAAGGTCCTTCCGTAATGGTTTTTCTTAAAGGATGACACTTTGTGAGAAAACCTTTGACTGTTTCGCGTACCCCGCTGCCCCTTCTCCTTTACCCATTTTGACGTCATAGGGCGTATTGTAGATTTTCTGGCTCACGTCAAACGTAAGCGCCCCCTACTTCGTAAGTGCGTTGCGTAAAACACCACATCGTCCACCTGCTATGTCACGTCCGATTTGAAAGCAACTACAGTACCCACCCCTGCAATGCCTCGCAAAGAGACGGCAACATATATGTAAGTAATCATTCACAAACTATAATGCATGAGGGTTTTGTGCTATGAAAATAAATAAATATGTACAGATTCCACAGCCTCAAATTAATGATTGCGCTACCTATACATATGCTAAAATATTACGCAACATACAGTTTTAAAAAATAAATAAAAACCCTACAGTTGCAACTGCGGACTTGCCAAACGCGAATTGTGCTAAATTGACCACAAATGAAAACTTCAAGACTATTATTTTTAAAGCTAGCTGACGCACTAAACTCATGCCAGGACCACCACTCTAATTTAGACAAAAGAATGCTCCTCTTAAGTTTTTTGCTGTTTTTTTGCTAATCAATTTAGGCACCAACGGCGTATTCAAGAAGAGCACATAACGACAAAGTTGTGCACAGATATATGACGTGCAGACGAGCAGCTTTTCAGCACCAGCCCACACTTTGCCAACAAAATCGCGGGACTTGTTAATACTCGCTGGGAAATTGTACCGTAACCGCCAGGTTGATTTACCTGTCTGGCTTTCTTATTTTCTCGTTACTCTTTCTCCATTCCGCGTTGAATTTTGCACGTCATAACGCGGACTGTCCTCGTCTACTCGTAAGATGACACGGCAGAGGCAATAAGTGCATCGCAATTCGAGTTGCACACAGACTTGTCGAAATCGAAGATCATTTTCTCACTATACAGCTGTATGAAAATCGCACGCCACGTGACCTTCCCGTCATCACCCGAAATTTCTGGTCTGAGCTATCTGAGATATTCAAAAACCTCAAATAGATTGCCCCTGTACTCGTTAATTTACACTCCCCCTGGCACACGACAACTTGGGATCGGCGAGTCGCCGAATATTAATCGACTGAGAACAGTGTTCCACAGTGATTGACAGAAAGATTGGATATGAGCATCAAAGGCAGTATATGCAAGCTGGCTTCGCATCGACCCGGCCATGTATTTTTGAGAGATTGATGTAGGCTGGGCCCAAACGTATCAACAATTGCAAAAGAGTTACCGCTGATGCGTAATGTACCGGCCCATTACACTGATAGATGGCACACCCAAAAGCTTTGCCCACCACCTCGCCTATACACACTTGATCTAACCACATATACATAGCCTTCACGAGAAATTTCCCCCAAAACATAGCGACAATTGGGCGTGTGCGCCTACCCACCGAAACTTGAACCATGGCCTCCTATAGATTAGCCGGCACCACGGATTTGTACACGAAGTATAGTATGGCAAGCATAGTATGTTTGTACACATATATAGTATAGTATATGCACGAAAAATCCGGCAGACGCCACATTGCTGCTACGAATGGCACACTCAACAAACTGACTGTTGTGGGAGAGGGACTATCCGAACGGAACTTGGGAAACCAATTGGCAACTCTTTAACAAGCGCGTCAAGCCGTAATATCCAGCGGAGCACTGGAAGAATGGCTCCACGCACAGTAAAGGAGCCGAGTTATTTTGTAAGCTGTACCGTTTTCCCTCTGACCAGTTTTACCTGTTATGTGCTAACAGCCGTTGATTCTGCCGTTTTATCACTGTTAATCTGCTCGTTATGTAAGTTACCTACCACGTCTGTGACAGCTGTCACGAAATCAAACACTTTTACACTGCTTGCGCGCTTTATGCAGCTTTTATAGACCACAGTGGCATCGATTTCATGGGGACAAAATGCAAGAACACCCACATACGTAAATTTACATGACTGCATAAAACCTGAGGTGGTCGAAATTAATACCGAGTTCTTCAATACGGCAAGCCTCACACAGTAAGACCTTGGTGATGCGAATTTTGTGGGGTCCTTTAAAATATTCGTATCATCGGAAAATCGTACCACAAGAAAATATGGAATATTAGCCTGCAAAAAAGATAGCGTATGTTTTTTTTATTGTTTCACGGTGCCGCAACAACGTCCCGAGCTGGTCTGAAGAATTTCCAGCGAAGCTGTTGAAGGTCAACGATCATAATTGTACACACAATTGTACGGCCCGAGCACGCGTATGTAAGTATTGGACCAGATGTGTCTTCACCTAAGACAGCTGTAGCCCCTTCCCTATCTTAGCAAGTTTTTTTCGCATGCCACCACAGTATACTGCGCCGAAAGTAACATTAGTAGCACTTTACACGCGATAAATGGAGGCGTGAAAATATTAAAACCATTGTCCTTCGTTGTTACAATTTTAATGCGATAGCCGAGAACATAGCATGCATTGCCGTGGCAGCCACGAGTGAACACAGCCCAACGACAGCAGCATGAGAGGACGCGTCAAAAAAAAAAAAAAAACTCACAGCATGTCCACGGAGTGAATGATAATGAGTGGGGCGAAGCGTCCGTCAGTCCATCCGTCCGTGTGTCTGTACACTCGTGCATGCGTGCATGCGTCCGATCGCGTTCGAGAATGCAGACGGTGTGCAGTTAACACCGACGAGACGCGAGCCAAGGAAGCTGAGCGCAAGCGTCTTCAACGCGCCCTCCGCTCTGATTCGCCCATGTCTCACCAACGATCCGCCACGTACTGCAGCTATCAAGGAGACTGAGAGAGGCACTCGTTCGCGCACTATGCAGACGACGCGCAGGTAACACCGACGATCACGCACTCAGGCAAAGCGCACGCAGCAGCCAATCAGAGAGTAGTTGCACTTCGGAAAGTAGCGGCAGAGTAACGCCATCTAGAAAATGAGACGAGAAATGGTCATTCATTGTTCTTCCTCGGATCTTCTTCTCTCAATTACGCTTGACTAGTGACAAGGTTAGGCTATAACGAGCTTCGCTCCTAAAACAAAAAAAAAAACCACACCATCTTCCCAAAGGGAACGTTGATGTAATTTGAAGCATCAGCGTTGCGCATGGATGGCGTCGCAGGTTGAACGGCGCTAATGCGGGTGCTGCGGTGAATGGTGGAGGATTCGTTTGGAACGATGGCCGGGTTAGGCCTGATTGCTTCGGCGGATGTTTTCACCGGCGAAGGAGCGTCGTCTTCTGGCGTCCTCTTCATTGCAGATAAGCATGCCTAGAGAGTATTACCCCTCGATGTGCGCTCGAGCATTGCGAGCGGTAGAGAAGGTGAAGCGAGAGATAGGGGACGCTTACATAGATGTTTTCACTCGTTCGTTAGGCGCGCGTCAGGTTTATTGCTTGTAAACCGTTGAGTCGGTGGTGTAGTGAGCGGCTGTCGCGATAGCGAAGCGAGGGGCGGTAGCGGCAGGTGTTGCGGGTCGAGTCGGCAGCTTCGGGCGCTGCGACGAGCGCGCGGCAGGCGAAGGAGAGAGTGACGTCAGCGCGCACTGCGAGGGGAGCATGACGCTAACGCGCAGCTGTGACGTGACCTATTTGGCGCCGCTCCAGCACCTGCGGCGAAAGGAGCACGTCGCGGCGCGTTCGTACGGACGCACGGAGGATAGCGTACACAGAGCCGTCAAAAAGCTACTTCGCATCTAGACAGAGCCCCACGTTAACGCTATCTGTAACCTACGCAAACGCTCACGAAGATGTATTAATGCCTCCATGATTGGCGCACAATCTCGGAGGTTACTACGCGTCACTAAAGCTCTACGTGTTTGGACTAACAGGCGGTGCGGTGCGCAAACCAATACATGGATTCCCGCGCCTGTGCGTGCTAGTCGCGTGTTCCTCGAGAGTGCGGGGTGATCATATCTACGCGGTAGCGTACGTACTTACGTTTGTATTAAACATTTCGGAGTGACAATCGACTCTCACCAATTGTACTGAACTACGCTGAGGGCGAATGGGCCTTGGCCGGGACAAGTGATACATTCATATCATTCCGAAACGCGTACGAGTCGTGATCGTATCATCTAAGTTTTACTTTAATCATATTGTGGTTCTGGCACGTGAAACGCCAGCAATTAAAATTAGTACGTGTGGCATAAAGGTGCAAAGCAGCAAGCAGTGCACTATCGGGACGGATGCTTAGTGTTTTCGTTAAGGTTCAGCAAAATTCATAGTTTCAACAATGCGGCTAACCAATAAACTTAGCGTCAAACTTTTTTTTAATTGTTGTGTTTCTAATGCCCAGTGTTCCACCTCACCATGCGTTTTCAGGATGATTGGACCAAAATGCTTTTAAATAGCTAACTATGATACCTCTATTCTTATGTTCATGTCCAAATTATTATAGTTACAATGCCATGTACGCAATCAAAATTTATGCACAAAAATTTTTTTCGGCTAAATTTTTATCCTCTTGTCACCCAGTAAGATACTGTCGGTTTACGCTTGTTAATATCGCAGTTTATGACCGGCTCCGAGCTCCCAGTCATTTCTACCACGCAGTGTTGGTGGTATTTTGGGCCTTATTTATGATGAAATAAAAAACTACAGGCAGTGTTTTCAAATTATATCCTCGTGTGAACCTAAATAAAAAATTTCATAACTTAGGCGAAACCGCAGACTTTTAACAAATGCTGGTGCGCTGAGAAGTTCCTCATCGCACTGCGGTGAGCGTATAACGTAAGCCTGCCTCAATTGCTGAGGCTGTATAGCAACCCAGACGGCTATACCACAGCGGACCAATTTTCACGATACAACGGTTCGTGGCACGCAATGAAATACAAACACTGCAGGAACTGGACTTCCGGAATAAGCGTGCCAGCGTGAAACAACAACGCAACCGAGGAAGAGGATTTCGTTGCGTCGAGAAGGATCCCCGCACGTCGACGGGAACCGCTGAATACAAGCGGCCCTAAGTCTTCACGTCGATAACACATCGTCGCGGGTTTTCCTTCCTCCATCGCGCACTGCCAGTCAGTTGAGCTCGAACGTGAATAAATCCACCGAAGCGAACTGGCCGAGTCCCAGGCCTGATCGTTCTAGTGCGCAGATAAATGAGCTTGGCGGCGCTTTCATTTGGCCGCTAGAGTACACTGTTCGTACTAAGGCTGCTCAGACAGGCCATTAGCCTCGTCGGTGGACTAGCCTGAAACGGAACAGCTGGCTAAGCGACCAGCCCGCAGCGGGAAGAATATATCGCGTGAGCAGGAACTCGATAATATGCGTGCCCAGCAACGTCGACCAGCTTCGAGTAAAACGGATAATGTTTCGACGCTTCTCCTACGCGATCGTAACACGTGAGAGAAGGATTACAGTAAACTGCCGTTAGGGATGATCGAAAAGAGTAGCCCTGCACTCCTTAAGGCACTGATTTTGTGTAGCGAAGTGATAAAAATCGGGCACAGGATACAGCACGTTTACCAAGCAGATAACCGAAATGTCTGTACTTGCTCGTAATCAAATTTTAGTGCAGCGGTCTACCACAGTAACCATCATGGAAGCCTTTCAAGAAATCAATTGCCGGATACAAGGAAATGAAAAAGTAGGATTGCCCGGACACAAAAAAGCATGTATTTCATTATTGAATTCACAATGCGCAACAATCGATTCCCGGCCCTCACCGTTCAGGCAATGCAATAGAATGCTTTGGAACACGGCACTTCTGTTCGTAAAAAAAAAAAAAAAACAATCGTTACTTAAGCGTCTATTGATAATCGAGTACTGTGAATATAGACAAAAAACCAGAAAACTTTAATTCTAGGACAATAATTGCAACAATTACGATCGTATTACGAAGCATGCCATATACTATATATACGTATACACATATACTATATGTGTGTATACACAACTCCAATAATATTTACCAACCTGCAGGTTCCATTCACCTACATTGACGCCTGCCATGTTTGTTTGATTGGTATGCGGGGTTTAGCATCCCCAAATCTTCATATGATTAAGAGAAACGCCGTAGTGGAGGCCTCGGGAAATTTCGACCACCTGGGGTTCTTTAACGTGCACCCAAATCTGCAGGAGCACTCAGGCTTACAGCATTTTTGGCTCCATCGAAAATGCAGCCGCCGCAGCCGGGTTTCGATCCCGCGACCTACGGGTCAGCAGCCGAGTACGTTAGTCCAGAGACCCCCGCGGAGGCGCGATGACTGCCAAGTGAATACACCACAGACGCCAAGGAACTTATACAGGCGTATTCCCAAAAACATTGTCTATGATTAGGCAGTCCTGCTTGATAACACTATTTCATTCATGATCGAAAGAACCAACAGAGCTGCATCTGCAGTTTCAGTGAATATCAGCGTACAATAGAGCACCTTCTATGCCATATCGCTCATTTTTCATCCATAAACGCTGGGATATGCTACTGCCTGACTGCTTCTCATGAAATTGACTCCCATAATGCATGGATTCTGCGGAGTGTTCTACTGGCTTTTACACAAATTTTCATGTGCGTTGTTGTGATTGATTCTCTTCATTTTGCTTGGTTATGTTCTCTCTGCGCCGAATGAAGCGATAGACTGGTTACGGCACTCGCGGCTGCTGATCCGAAAGTCGTGCGTTCGATTCCAGTCATAGCGGTCACATTTCGATGGAGGCGAAATCCTAGAGGTGCGTGTATACTGCTCTAGATGGCGGTGCACGTAAAAAAAACAAGGCGGCCGAATGTTGCGGAGCAATCCACTACGCCATGCCTTACAATTACTCCGTGATTCTGGTACGCAAAACTCAGACATCAACTTGTTCTCGTTGTGTGTATGTTTTGTTTTGTTTATATCTCTGTGCACTAGGTGTGCTGTTTGTTCACACAATGTGCTTATCAATGGGCATTCGAACAATATGAACTAGTTGTTAAAAGAGGTGGTTCTACTAGCCTGCCTTTTCATATGTGTGCTACTAAACCACAAGAAAAATGGAAAGGCTTCTCGATAGCCAGTGGATTGACTGGCTTTCAGGGAAGCTTCTCGGTGTTTTCACAGACAAGAGTCTTCCAACCCCAGCGAGATTCACTTCAGCGCATTTTCAGGATACGTCTGGAAAAAAAAGAGGCGAAATAAATGTCTAAAAGCAGCAAGATATCAAATATCAGCTCTTCTTGCCTTCGATTTGTATACGATCGGGAGTCGGTGGTTTCCCCGCTGCGGTGGTCTAGTGACTTATGTACTCGGCTGCTGACCTGCAGGTCACGGGACCGAGTCCCGGACGCAGCGGTTCCATTTTTGATGAAGGCGAAAATTCTGTAAACCCATGTGCTGAGATTTGGGTGAATGTTAAAGAACCCCAGGTGATTAAAATTTCCGGAGCCCTTCACTACGGCGTCTATCATGATCATGGTGGTTTTGGGACGTTATACCCTATAGTTATCAATCAAGTCGATGGTGTAGTGAACAAAATCACGTTCGTTTGGATCTGCTACTTTACCACGGTTTGTGGAGAGACAGCTGCGAAAGTAGTTACATTCGCGACATCGAAATCATATACATGCCCCAAGCACCAAGGGAGTATTTTTCAGTAGGCAAGCGCATTATCTGCAAGTATTTCTTTAAAAAAAGCGGCGTGTCAGCTCTTCTATTAGTCTTCTTTTCTGCATGCAAGGCCTAACAATATAACAGAAAATTGTGCGCCGGTGACCTTCACGCGAAAAGCAATCTCTATTCACCCAATATGCACTCAAGGCTGGCCTATTTCTTACAAGCGCAGTCATCGTTCTTTTTTTGGTGTCATTTAGGACCAAGATGTGTCCTGAAGCCCTCATATATAATTTTGAAAGTGAAGCTGGTATCTATTGTCCAGATGCTGAAATTGATCGCTGGAAACGATGGATCCATCATGAATTCCACGTCAAAGATATTCGAAGAGCTTTTCATCGGATTACTACGCATACTATAAAGCTCTCCTATGCTTTCTAAAACTAGCATGTAAATACCCGAGCACTCCAGAGCGTGCAAGCGCAAACACTGTGTGTTTGTCTCGGCATACCACGCAGTACCCCGATAGCCGGAACGGTCACATATTGACTCAGGTCATCCGGTCACGACCTAGGTCACCACCAACGTGCTGGGGGCGCATATTCGACATATTTCACGGATAGTGTCGAGCCATTTGCCGAACCTACGAGAACAACGGCCACAGACGTCGTTTTTAGCACGAAATGCCTTGCAAGTGTTTAGCGGACGCTCCTTAGAAGAATGACGAAAAATAACATAGCGAATGCCGGCCTATTAACCAAAAAATTTTATTAATAATGTCCTAGTGGGTATCAAGCAAGCGTGCTTGCAGTAGTTACCCACTGAGCGTTTAATTTATTTACAAATACTGCAGGCCCTGTTCAGGCCCAAGCAGGAGTGGGTAACAAATGTCAGTGACAAAACAGAATATAAAAATATAAGAAAATGCAATACTAGATACAAAAATAAGGAAATTCTCAACATCAGGGAAAATATAAATAATACATAGCAATAATGGCATTCATATCAAAATACGAAAAATCTCAGTACTAATGAGGAACGTAATATATTGCATATTAAAAATCAAGTGTTAGGTAATTGACGAGATGGGCGAACGATTGAGTCGTGTCCGCATTAACGACTTCCTGAGGTAACTTGTTCCATAATGAAAGAGCATGAGGAAATAATGAGTACTGATGAACGTTCAGATGACTGAATGGTTGTCTAACTGTTTCATTATGAAGAATACGGTCAAAGCGCACGGACGGGTTGGTTATGTAGCGATTGGGTGGAATTTTGAAGTGACGATGGTACAATTGGTAGATGAATTTTAATCGAGAGACTATTCTACGATGAGCGAGTGTTTTCAGATTTGCCTTCTCGCGAAGGGCAGAGACGCTTGCAAAACGAGAGTAGCTAGAATAAACGAACCTCAGAGCCAGGTCTTGGATCCTATCTATTTTTTTAATTAAGTATTTTTGATACGTCGCCCAGACCAGGCCTGCATATTCTAACTTAGGCTCAGAAAGGCCACTCATCTAGCTTTCGCTGCGATTGTGCTGTGCCTTCCACGCAGGCCTGGCGTTTTAATGAATCACCTACCGAATGACCACACTCTCTGCGGCTGTCAATATCACTCGGTAGTCTAGACGGAAGCATTCGCTGGACTTCAAACTAGGTTGTCGAACGCCACTGTTGAAGCACTTAGTAACACAGGCCCATCAGTAGACACAAGAATGGAAGCAGCATAATCTATAGAGAGTTTACGCTAGCCTCTACGAAGAACACTCCGTCAGCCTACGTTGTGACAGTGCTGCGCATTTTGCTCAGGCCTTGCGTTTTTTTGTGCGTTGTAACTGCATCATGTAGGCATCATGTATGTCAATTACGCGTATTTAGGATAATACTGAAGTATCATAACAGTTGCGCCTCCCCCACGCACACACACAAAAAAAACTACTTGTTCAAAGCGCAGCAGACGGTTCTCAAGTGCATACGGCACTCTATGCGGTCTCTTTGTTTTAGTTTATACCACGATTGTAAAACCTGAACTTTAACACCTTTTCATTGGCATCGGCAGGGGAAGCAAAAGGAGCGATTGCCCCCCTTAAGCCACGCCTGCCCTTGCCCCCCCCCCCCTCGGTACAACAGCACATGCTACCTTAGAAGCACGTATAATGGGTCCTTTGCGCATTCGCAACATATGATTAATTGAGTAGTGGGCATTTCACAACTGTATATTTGCAGTACTTTTTCTTGGAGGAGGGAGAGAGAAACATTTACTGTGGCAGAAGAGACTCTCCCCTATAGCTGTGATGCAACGCGGGTTTGCACTCCGGAAGAGAAGATCCTGCCGACGACTGTGCAATCTTTCAACTTTGGAACACCGACGACAATGGCAAAGGGAGCGCAGATAAACTAGTCTTCGCCACACCGTTGAATAGGGAGATTCCTAATATATGAACCGCTACATGCGCTCTATGCCGGAGATTGCGACGAATTCACCAAGCGTCCGGCGACTGCTCAGAATGTGCGTACTCGGCAAGAGTACAGCGCAACGAGAAGCTGCGGTACTGCGGTTTCGTTTACACCACAGGGAAGCGGCAGGAGAGCGAAAGGAACACAGCGGACAGAAATGTTTTTGCACGCGCATTCAAGATGCTAACGTTTGTTCTCCCGCCACCGCTTTTTGCCAGCTCTGCCGATACTGTTCGGCAATAAGTTGTGCAGTGAATGTACGCCCCTTTACTTTTTTTTTCTTCGCTTTCTATGCCGTACCAAATTGTAGCCGCAAGTGCGCAGCACAGAGGAGAAATAATTACGGCCTTTTGCACCGGTAGTTGCGGCGGGGTTGGATGCGCGGGGTCCTGTAATAGCGAGAGATGTTGCGACACGCCAACACACTGCTGCTGGAGTACGTTCAGCAAATTCCCGCCACCGAAGTTTTCGTACGAATCTGGCCCTTGGTGAAAACTTTTTCTGATTTTAGAGGTATTGAGTTTACTCATGTAGCGCACTGTAATTTGTTATTTTGCGAATGAGAATTCCCGACAAATTTTTCGCAACCACACTTAGTTTGCGAACGGGTGTTTACTTTCTAGAATACAACCAAAGTGTAGCTAATGGCAAAGCGGAAAAAAGTTTCACTTTCGCCGTAGCGAAAAATAAATCGGTCCAAGGCTTTACATAAAGCTTGCAGCACAGTTTTCCGGTCGCTTAGGTGATGAAGCTCGCGGATTTCTAGTGAGCTTTGGTTTGGTCGCTTCCACTTGCTTTGAGATTTTTCGCCAACGCAACTTGATGGCTGGTCAGCGGAGTCCGCGCTCGACTCTAACTATCAGGATACCAGAACGTGTCCTGCTGACCCGCAGGTCGCGGGTTCGATTCCCGGCTGCGGCGGCTGCATTTCCGATGGAGGCGGAAATGTTGTAGGCCCGTGTGCTCAGATTTGGGTGCACGTTAAAGAACCCCAGGTGGTCGAAATTTCCGGAGCCCTCCACTACGGCGTCTCTCATAATCATATGGTGGTTTTGGGACGTTAAACCCCACAAATCAATCAATCAGAACGTGTCATGATGTTCTGAAATAATTGAAATTGGAGCGTTTCTGTTCCACTGTATTGTACAAGAAAACTGAGGTGGCAGTGCCTTAACACAGAAGAAGCCTCTAAGGTTTTTTACTTTTTTTTGCGTTCCGGGTCATAAGAAACAATAGGCAGGCCGAGAGAATGCCAGAAAACAAGCGAGTGACGCCACGTTTATGCATAAAGTGTTTTTAGGGGCGCTCGAGGCAGGGCCTCTACTTCCACATGACTGTCTAGAAGCATAATGAGGAGGAGCATTTCGAGTCGCGGACTATTTGCGAAACGTGAATCAATCCCTTAAAGTGGAGTCTAGAGTCAAGGAGCGTTTTTCAATGCTGGAATTAGTCTACATATGAGCACCAGCTTAACTATAAAAAGCGACGAAATCCCAGTCGTGCTCCTTGAAGGCTACTGTCGGGAACTGTAGGAATGAATACGACTTTCAGCGAGTATTCTTTTGCTGTTTTTATCACATTGGCGGGCGTAACTATATAGGCCTACGAAAACTGTGTTCTCATGCATTTTGCTAATCGACCTGTCCCGACTTCTTCACTTAACGAACTGCTAAGAAGTAGCCTTGCCCTTGGCTGACCCCTCATCTCTTCATCACGGCCTCTTCATCTCTCTAGGGGAAACAGAGGTTAGAGTGCACGTGTTTGAAACCATGTGCTGCGGCTCTTTGCGCAAATCATAACTTTTTCAAAAGTACTGCCAAATTTACACCACCGTCGCCCCCTCAAGTGACTGCTGCGTACATGCGTACGCACATACACACAAGCACGCTAGCTGCCCCACACAACGTCGTTGTGCAGCATTACCGCCCGGCAGAAAGGTTTGCAAAAAGACGTCTCACCTGTTGCAATGTTCCTTGCGTATACCTGAGCATTGTGTATTCTCCAGGTCCGTCATAAAACAGTTGCTACGAAGAAACTGCAGCCTAGATTTCTCACCTTCCCGGCCGATGAAATTGACGCGCATATTTGATGGCTCAGTTATATCCAGACGTGCAGTAGACTGCCGAGAAAAACGCTGCCCGTGTAAACTTCTTATCTCGTTCAACACCGTTATTCATAACGCGTGCCTGTCACAACGCACGGAGAATTCTGTTTTCACCTCCCACCTCCCGGGAGTCACTGTCTGGGTCAGTACACATCATGCTCTCGCACAACTTGCCCACAACGCGCCGCCATCAGTTTCTCTTCAGCAAACGTTTATGGCAGGAAACTCGCTTCGGTGGAGAAGTTGCCATTAACGAGACGTGGCATGCATCCGTTTGCAGCTGGGCAAGGTTATACCTCAACGGGCAATTTTATAGCCCGAATGGTGCTGAGGGATGAACATCGTTGTAAGATTATCGAAGAATGGTGTGGCAAATCTAACTTGCTCGATAATAACCTTTATAAGTTCTAACAAATAATAGTTTTTGGTATGCACGT
Source organism: Rhipicephalus microplus (assembly GCF_013339725.1). NCBI lineage: Eukaryota > Metazoa > Arthropoda > Arachnida > Ixodida > Ixodidae > Rhipicephalus > Rhipicephalus microplus. The sequence goes on from NC_051166.1 coordinate 156,554,656, forward strand.
ATTAGTGTCACCAATGGTAAAATACATTGTTTTTGGTAAAAAAAAGTATAGACGTTGTTAGTGAGAGATTTTTTCAGAAATGCACAGCTCTCAACTTTCTGCTCCATTTACTATTGAAAATTAACCACGTAACTTATATCATTCGACCACCTGCCATAATTCTTTCCCTTTGGAAGACTCCACAGGTGACGTCTTGGCACACGCTATAGCGCCAATTATGCTACTGTTATCGAAATGTAGCACGATGCCGCAGGTGTTGCTTCTTGGAGCAGTTTGGCACAACTGTCAAAACAATAATCTCACTGAAGTTTTTTTTCCCTTTCACTGAAGTTAAAACACTCGACTTGATTCGTAACACAATCTCAACCCATATACAGGCGCACATGTTGCAGATATCCACAGAATTTCAAAGCAAGACCTGGAATTTTGTCACAGAAATTTCTAAAAACGTGCCCATCCAAAAAATGAGCACGAAGTTCAGGAATCCATGATTCCACACAAAAATTAAATACCACAGCTTTGTGTTGTGCATACATTGGATCACTTACCACTGTAATGTTTTCTAGTAGTATCTATACATGTACCGTTATATGAGCAGTATAATGTCCCAAGTGATTTAGTGGTATAGCGCAAGCTTGGTGCATAGTATATGTATATACATTGTGCGCTTTAAAAGCACTATTGAACGCCATTAACATAACTGTCCTACAGTTTTTCATCGCTGAGTTATACATAAAAACTAAAAAAATGTTTCTGTTTCCTTATAAAATCTGCTAAGCTTCAAAAAATATGTTTAAATAAGACTAGATGCATAAATAAGAAGAAACGCTTAATACAGTCACTTGATTTCAAGTCATAATTTTAAATATATGCAATCTATCTTATCTGATTCGTCGCTTTGGTAACCAATAAAAAATACTGGTCTGTGTATTTAGACAAAAAAACTTTTAGCCGGCAGCTTCCGGTTCAGTCAATAGCAACAAAAGGAGCTACAAACTTTGAAACTATAACGGTGTGTGCTATCACAAACAGCGAGCGAAGAAAGAGGCCCCGTGTTGAAAAGAATACAGGAAGTTGCGTTAGCGACTTGTTCTAACGTGTGACATCCACAAAAAAGAAAGACGACAGAAAAAAGCAGCTATTTTTACACTTTTTCTCATCCTCTTTATGTCACGTCTAAGATTGTACCTTTCAGCGCAATGCGATGGCATTGCAACCGCTTAGAAACCCCTATTTTAAGTGAAAGAAACGACACGTCTTTGCTGCTGGAAATCCATCCTCGACGAAGCCGCTTTTCGAGTTGACAGGCGAAGTTTTACTGTTTACTGTACGGTTGCGATATCCGCCTCCCAATTCATCGCCTTCTGTATACATCGGCAGAGCTTCATTTTTCAACCGCTTCTTGATGCCCTCTTCCAGGAAACATTTGAAGGGCAGCGTATTTCTTTCAAAGTTCTGTGTTCAAATCAAATACTCATTTTTCTTTTCTTTGTTGTTCATTCTTTGTTCGAAACAACGGCACGTGTCACTATTAGCGCGTTTGAGCACTGAATGATTAACGCTGATAAAACTTCTGCGTGGCGCTCATATCACACCCGACCATGCAATAAACCGAAGTAATTCGCAAAAACAATACGAAAGCGTCTGTTGCTTTTTATTAGTTACCTTGTTTTGGTAGGTAGCAAGGAGGGTTGCAGGAGGAGTGAGGGATTAGACGAGCTATATACCCTACGATTTTTAGATACCACTTTCAACAATGTAGCCCAGTTCTACGGTCGGCGATCCCAATTACTTTTATTATAAAAGATACCCAACGATTCGACACGGCACTCTGGTGTTCTACTTAGATACGCAGAACTATCGATGGTACTATCAATTAGAGGTGTGCACTGGCTCATGCTACCGCCCGAGAGCCTGAGCCCATCCCGAAGGCCGGACTCGCCGGGTAGGCCAACATCTTTTCATCTTGGGCTCGGGGTGGGCTAGGGTTGCTTAGACTTTTTATCAGCCGTGCCGCACCGGTGAGAAGCCCGTATCAAGCTCAAAATGTCGACGATGTGCCTGAATATGAAATGCTGTGCATTCCTTGCGTACTGCAAACACTTGGAGCGTATATCTACGTATCTATATCTACCCAGCCACCAACCTCTGGTGCTCTCGTGATCACCTCCTTAACTTGGGGTGGACCAAAATTAGTACGGAAGGGTAAGAGGGTTCTACAATTATGACTCTCTGGTCTTCGCACGAATAATGTGAAAATCCCGTCACGTACGACGTAAATCCTTTCGTCGAGACACGTGTGACACGCACCCGTATATGACGGGCCGTGGTTTGCGGATATGTGCCACAGGTGTTGACAATTTATATCTACCGAGGAAGGGTGATAAGAGACCTTGGTAATTTAAATTACAGAACATTAGGAAAAACCGACAGCAGCAGAGTTGACCGGACGAATGCAGAACATATGTGTTATGATCACAGCAGGAATCGAACCCAGTCATTCTGTGCGCAAGTCATCTACCGTACAAAGAGCTTAGGTCTCGTAACGGCTTTGGACAAAGACCCAATGCAGGCGCAACGTTGGTGGAATGTCAACGGTGATTCCAGTGCTCGCTATCTAATTTTAAACGCCCCGCCGCGGTGGTCTAGTGGCAAAGGTACTCGGCTGCTGACCCGCAGGTCGCGGGATCGAATCCCGGCTGCGGCGGCTGCATTGACGATGAAGGCGGAAATGTTGTAGGCCCGTGTGCTCAGATTTGGGCGCACGTTAAAGAACCCCAGGTGGTCGAAATTTCCGGAGCCCTCCACAACGGCGTCTCTCATAATCATATGGTGGTTTTGAGACGTTAAACCCCACAAATCAAATCTAATTTTAAACACGTTGCATATGTACTGCTGTGAGACAGCTGTTATAACGTCAATTCTGGTTAAGCGCCAACCACTGGTCTATGTTACGGTATCTAGCAGCCTACCATCCTCGCAAGCAGAAACGGTACGCATGAGCTTACCGCTTGCGGTATTGGTAATACCTACGCTGCTGTTGACACAGTTACGCAACAGTAAACGAGCCGTTATATGAAACATCTGATACTGTTTTAACATAATTCAGGGCGTACAAACTTTGTACATATCGTCAGCGTCCTTTCGTAGCGTTGCATTCAATAGAGAAATTACCCCAGAGTCACTTTTCCTTCGCAGGCTTCACATCACATCGATTGCCGTACGTCGAATCCACCCAGAACGTGGCGACGAGCATGCATGATGAGCTACGGGATCATCAATGGAATCTTACTCCTGTCCTGCATCCGAGGTACAAAACTTCCGAAAAAAACTTTTAAAATACCAAGCTTGCTATGTAAAACAGAAAGATAGTGGACATTCCAGATAGGAGTGCTAGCAGTGAACGCAACTTCAAAGCAGTGGAATATGTGATTCAGAAATGAGACACTTCATCGAAGCTCGAATATTGCGGCAGCTTGTTATTTTGACACGTCTGAAATCCACACATAATGACTGTCACGTGTCATTTCTTTAGGTTTCTTTTTGCAATGTTCAATAAAATGCCACAATCTCAAAAAGCGATATCTTGTTTCCACAGCAAAAATACATAACGTCCGGCCGGGCACAGACTTTCGTTTTTGTACTTCGGGCTGGAAGGGCTCGGGCGGGCCTTCGATGCTCTGGGCGGGCCCGGGCTGGGCTCGAAAATGCGGCTCGTGAACCGGTCTACTATCGATACTATACCGATATTTGAGTGACTTAGAACAAGCTATCGATAGCGCTATCAACAGTACGTTTGATAGTAATGTCAATATTATAAAATAAATTGGACCAGTTGCGCTAAAAGGAACCATGAGTAGATGTGAAGCAGCGGGCGCTAACACTTACACTGGCGGCGACGTTGACGCTGGCGCTCATCAAGCGAAAGCTAAGCAAAGACGCCCTTGACTGAGTTCTGAATGCGCGACCCAATGCCTAAATATACGAGGTGACTAGTTAACGGTTGTGCAGAGCGAGCAGTCTGTTCTTTACTAGCAGACGGCCTTGCGAGGCGAGAGAGGGGGAGAGGAGGGACAATTTCGCGGGGGTCACACGCGGCGAGCGGCGACAGGCTCGGGAGAGTGTGACGTCAACGCACGCGCACTGCGAAGGAGGACGTGACCTACTTGGCACCACCCAAACACCAAACACCTGAGACAAGGGGAGCGCAGTGCGGACGGAGGAACAGCATTACACAGGCGAGTGAAAGAGCTGCTTCGCGTCTAATAAAGCACACGAACTCACTGCAGCATAATCTTGATTTTTCGAGTGTGCGGTAGTAGCGCCACACACGCTCCTTTTTTTATGTTATGTTCCCGGTCAAGTACGCGTGTAGATACTGCCTTGCGTAAAACGCCCCACAATGTCTGGGAACATTCCATATTATTTTAGGATCATTTCTTAGGCTTGAGCGTGCAAACGCGAAAACCTGAGTTTATTCTTCAACAAACCCAGCCTCCACTGATAAGATTCGAATGGTCGGTATCGCATGTATACACGCTGACGCTCCTTGGCGAGGATCAAATCGGCAGCCGACACTCTCTTCGCCGATATCAGTCTAGAGCTTGTACTTCATCTAGAGCGATGTTTGATCTTCCGGGCACAGGTTCACCCAAATAAAAAGTTTAGTCTTGAAAATGTCCACTGCTACCTTCAACGTCACAGCCCCGTGACATCTGCTGGAGGCAATAGTTCCTTCGTGTTCTGGACGCAAACTGCTACCTTCAACGTCACAGCCCCGTGACATCTGCTGGAGGCACTAGTTCCTTCGTGTTCTGGACGCAAACTGAAGTCCGGCCGGGAGTCAAGCCCACAACGTGAAGACACTGAAGCTCAATAGTAGCAAGGGCTAGCGACTGGCTGCAAGATTTTCAACTGGTATTCGGACTCCTACCTGACAATACAAGAATCGCGGCGACGAAGGCAACAAACACGACGACGGCAGTAGTGTCCCTTCCCGTACCACTATGATGGAGCAGAAGCAGGCAGAAGGGCGAAAAAGTTAACATGTCTGCGTTACTTAGGCAGAATGATTAGCTTGCACATGATTATTTCGCTCAATAGTTCAGCTTTAGCAGAAAAGAAGCCGTTACATATAGCGCAACTGCGTGGCTTCAAACTTAAATTGTATTTGATGATTTCAAAATAAAAATGCGAAAAGCAAAGTCTTCAATTTTCAAGTTCAACCGGTTACTCATGAATGTCAATTTATTTATGGCCATTATCGGGCATTTTCATTGTGGCAATATTTTTTTAGTTCGCCAGTCGATTACTCATAAATTAATCGAACTCAGTATATCTAACGGTACACTATCACGAACGATTTGTCAATATCGTCACTCAGCAACACATTTATTCACGGCGCCATTATTCACAGCACAATTGATTAAAGTAACGATTGGCGCCGATGATATGGAGTGTTTAACAATAAGAGTACTATCGATAGTTTATTTCCGCTATCACCTCGCCGCGTTGATATACTGTGTTATGGCGCTCGGCTGCTGACCCGAAGGTCGCGGGATCGAATCCCGGCTGCGGCGGCTTTATTTTCAATGGAAGAGAAAACGTTTGAGGCACGTGTGCTCAGAAATTAGGTGTGCGTTAAAAAGTCCCAGGTGGTCGAAATTTCCGGAGCTCTGTACTACGAACTATCTCATAATCATATCGTGGTTTTCAGACGTTGAACCGCAGAAATGATTATTTCAGCAATCGATAATTCAAAAGAAGCTATCGATAATCTATTTACGAATAGTTCAGCGTCACTTGTACTGCGCGGTAACAACAGCGCTCGAATTCGCCTCTGAAAGGAACCCTATAAAGGCGTCACGAGTAATACCAGGCCCCGGCAAGTCATTGCTGGCTTTGGTTTCAAGGAACATGCAGGCTCGTAGCGGTTGCCGGGCATCCTAATATCCGGTTGAACGGAACGAGGTTGTTGCGAATGTTCGCGTTTATTGGCTTTCAAGTGTTCTTACAAAGAAAAGGTTACATACCCCTGTAAAGAACTTCTCTTTTGTTTATACGTATTTTCTTATTCCTTATTTCGTGAATTTTAAATCAGGCGAAGTGCGGGAAGTGATTGTCTTGCGTTCGTAGTGCTCGCCTCCGCTCCTTCTCGCTTCTCACTCAGCGATATAGAAGTTGGATCACGCTCAGTTACCTCGCCCGGTTGGCGTGCCAACTACGGGAAGCATAAAGACAGTAAGTTGGGGCGAGCAGAGAACGGAAGTCGCAGTGAGCTAGGCCGAACAAGTCAACCATGCATTCATCGAAGATGGCTGAATCGGGCAACACGTGTTTTCCGCAGCTCTGCGGTGTGCTAACCCGGAGATTTCTAGCTCCGCGAAGGTTTTTCTGCGCTTCCTAAAGTCATCTTGCGTGAGCACAAGAATTTGTACCCACTATTTTAGCAGGTATTCATTTTGCATGAATAAATCCGAGTAAACCCAGTTCTCTGCAAACCTGGCTGGACTTGCAGAAGTGCAGTGTTGCTTTACTAATTGGTGAAGACGGCAGCAAAGCTGCTGTCGGGGAAATGCATTTATTGAAAGGCTTGCATTCGAGTTGGCACGGCTACATTGTTTTAGCTTCTTTTACTTTTTGGCCTGTGGTTCATATGATGCCAAGTAAATATAGGCTGCTTCCTGCTCATGAAATTCTTGTAACCGCGGTTCCATAACTGTGCTTCTATTACTGTCACTCAAATGCGCGTGATAGACTAAATACTCGCAAAAATTATCACATAGAATGTCGATGGAGCCAACCCTTTCATAAGTGAACTTTTCTTCGTCGACACAACGCTGTTTCCCAGACGAAGACAAGTCAACTTACCGAAACACTGTTTCCAGCAGCGTTCTTTCTCGAAAAACTTCTGATCGCTTCAACACTCCTCCGTGCCTCTGAACTTCAGTCTCATTTGTTACTCACGTTCAGTAACAAAACTATGAGCGCAGTCATAACAAACGTGATTGAATTAAATACGATGTGTCCTACTCGCGATTGTTGAAAATATTCGCATTGGTTCAGATATTCTCGGTTCAACGTTTGCTCTTTATGTCCACATGTCAGTTGTAAGTTAAAGCTGCTTTTATAGATTGACACATTCAGACAACGTGTACATATCTGTTTTGTGTGTGTGTGTGTGTTTGTTTGCAAAACATCCAATAAAAAGTGCATTTAATTTTGTCGATCGAGTATAGCCCTACTGAGCAATCAGTCAGCCTAAATTCTGCCTCTTCAGAAAACACGAACAAAGTTTGAAAAATAATTAGCAAAATTTTACGGATGTCCGCATTGCCCAAGCGGCCAGTGGACCTGAACGAAGGCACGAACGCATTCCGCTTACATGCAAAGTGGGAAAGGAGGGCTTTCGCTTCAACCCTCCTCCTCTCGAATTTTCGTCCTTTCCCTCTACTTAATGACCTTACCAGTGGCGTCATGAAAAAAATTCTGTTAGCAATTTATTTTAGTAGCATGCCCGGCAGCCGCCAGTTGTAAAAGCGGCGCTGCCGCTGCGTATCAGCATGCGAGAGCGCATATATGGGAGGTGTAGGGAGTTTCCGCCCCCTGGTAATACTGCGAGTAACAGTGGTGTAATACTGCGTGGCGAAAGCACCGAATCGCACCTCGCACTGGAACACGTGAATTCTGCAACGAGTGGGTGGTTTGAAGGTGCACCCCATTAATAAGCGCTCAGGCATAATTGATTATTGTAATCAGCCAAAACATAAAGTGTTCAGGTGCGCACTGATTTGCGTAATCGTAGTAGGCAGTTGCCCGATTTAGAGAATGATAAATTATGACGTAGGGGATATTTAAACGCTGTTTGCAGTATGTAGTAATCTAAGAGAGTTTAAAACAGTGACTGTAACTCGCAGGGACGTTCCTTTCTTCGCGGTACGATTGATGTGTGGCCCATACGCGATCGCGCTCCACTTTTAAAGAAAGCGTGCACCAAGTTTCTCGCTCACTATTTTATGATGCTTGTGCTGAAATAAAAAGCATTGACTTTGATTCAATGTAGCAAGTTTTATACAGCGCTATTTCCAATACTTGTCCACCGAAGCTATATAAGCGCAAGCTACGGAAATTGCTCTATGTAATTGTTATACCTATTCATAGCCAGGAAATTAAATGTTGATTTATTTTAGTTTCCTGAAACAAACACGGCTCTTGATGCGACAGCGAGATTAAAGAAGGACTATCAGTGTTTTATTTTTATACTTCTATAAAGCTATATATACTATATTCGGGTCATTGTGATATAAGTGTACACAATATATGTCAATCCGATCAGAATGCGGAACACGGTGAAAGTCTGTGAAATGTCTCTGAAGAAAATTATCGCTGAATGATGATGTGGTTGATTTTGTGGGGTTTAACGTCCCAAGATCACTATTTGATTATGAGAGACGCCGTAGTGGAGGGCTCCGGAAATTTCGACCACCTGGGGTTCTTTAACGTGCACCCAAATCTGAGCACACGTGCCTACAACATTTCCGCCTCCACCGGAAATGCAGCCGCCACAGCCGGGATTTGATCCCGCAACCTGCGGGTCAGCAGCCGAGTACCTTAGACACTAGACCACCGTGGCGGGGCAATGATGATGTGGTGCCGCACCGTAAGACGATCTGTACAATAAAAAATATGAAACAGTGGCACTTACACCGAATAAAAAATAAATGTGCAGGAATTGTTCTGCCAAGTGTGAGGCAAGGTTAAATGAAGTTTTTTGGCGCGCGAGAACTTCGATCGGATACATCCCAAAGGACGGTCTGCCACTGTTGCTGGAAGATCACGGCCTCAGTGCGCCTGTTTGCAGGCCTCCCGGAGTGCAGCTTGAAATGAGAGCTCGCAGCTTTTAAGGGTCTTTTCCCAGTTCTGTTCTTTGCTTCATAAAGAGGGGCACTGCCAGAGCATGTGGGTGTGCAATTATGCGCCCCACAACGGGTGCATTTTGGATTTATGCGCTCAGGAAGTGACTAAGCATGCTACGAAACGGTAACAAACTTGCCTGCAGTATCCGGAGAGCCGACTCCTGCGGCAGCTCGGAATGCGCGAGGGGGTACCTTCACCTTGAGAGTTGATAGTGAGACGTAACTTCGTGAGAAGCCCTGATTGGCACCTTTCAGGAATCTATTTTAGTGGATACCTGAAATTCCACTGAACTCGCTTCAGCACACACCCGGACCACCATGGCACGTGATTTCTCGCGCACGATTATGAACAAGTACGTTGACGTTGGAATCTGTGCGATGAACCCCTGTGCCGAAATAGGCCGGGAACCTAGTAACTTTGCGAAAGCTCTCTATAACCCCCCCCCCCCTCCAAATGATAAGAGCGGGAGCTTCATGGACACCAACGCCGAGGTGAATACGCGCCCGGCAGTCCTGGAGTCAGTGAATATCTCAATACGCGAACAGTTCTTCATCTATAGAGCTTTGGCTACCTGCTTTGCTACGGAGGCATGCATCTTCCTAACGAAAGCTCAGTTGAGTACGCCACCGTGGTTATCAACAACCACGGCCTCAAAGCCATCAAAGCTCCCGTTAATAAACGCACGTTCGCACTGGCATTGAACATTCAAGCGCGCTGCTCGGCCGGTGCGCGTCGTCTTTAGACAGATTTAGTTGCGCGTCCACAGCACCCCTATACGGACGCCAACTGCCAGCGATTTGCAATGGGAGGCTGCGTCCGTACGGCAATTTTTTGTTGTCTATCTTGTGTGTTATATTTTAAATTTATCTTCTGTTAACATCACCCGCTAGCAGCCGAGCATGTGCAGGCAGGCGGCTCTTTAGCTATTAGGGACGAAGCTCCTAATGCCATGGGTCTGTCCTTTTTTGCTCGTGGAACGTGACCACCTAGTTCGATGACTCACTCAGCAGGTGTGGACGGGCGGACAAACGACACATGAACGGAACGGAACGGAACGGAACAGAACAGAACAGAACAGACAAGCTCAGTGTATTGGTCATTCAGCCTCAGCTAATAAGTACAATCAGAATTGAAACAGAGATGACGTTGTCTTCACTTTGAAGCCAACCACGCACATGAGTAGATGACCAACAATAAGAGCTGCAAGAAGCTAGGTTCTCTCTAACTCTTTTATGACTGCGGGCTTGCACAAGTAGTGTAAGCTCAACAAATTATTTTATATGCACAGTACCCCATAGTGCTCACCCAATCAAACGCTTGACAGTCATACCGGCACTATCACACTCACGAGTTGAACTCAGGTCTTCTCAAAATCAACGAGTTTATATCCGATTTCACGTGTCAATCAGTTTGGTTGACAGACGCCCGCGGCGAACATCACGTACACCCACCGCGTTAGCTCTTTCCGAGGAGCACTACTCACGTCGAGTGGCCCGATTGATCTATGAGCTTTATCGCGCAGACTATGTACACACCTACGCAGAAGTAAAAGTGATATCACCCTGCGGCTACGATGCCTCGCAGTTAATTTCCCCACACTCACGACGTATCCAATCACAGGCGCATTGGGGTCATGATGCGAGCGCCCCTGGTGACCAGCTGTCCTTATATTTATCTGCAATACTTCATAGAAACGAAACCAGCATCACGAGAATGCTGCGTGTCCACCCTTGCTGCCCTCGAGAGGGGAAATTGCCATGCTGCAGGTAGAACGAAAGAACCTGTCCGAATGAGCACATACGCCCACGAACATGCCAGTGGCAGGCGCGCGTCGAGTTGGCAGAAAGATAGCGTGACAATTACGCTCACGTCGCCGCACTGATAAAATGTTGACTTAGTGGCGGCGCTGACATGTCCGCACGCGGTGTTTCTTTGATAACCACCGCAAATGTCACACATGCGTTTCCAACACCACGCGTGTTTCTGTAGCGATTTTTATCAAACCCTTCTATCACGCACTCCGCACTGTCTTCATGCCATGGCCGCTGTAGAGCGAGCTAGGAGCAAACTCGTCTGCCCGAGAAGCTCGGACCATCCTGCATAGCACCCCTTTACACATTTGGTACATGTACGTAAACGTGCAGAAAGTTTGCATGCTAGTCCATTTGATTTCACACTCCTGCGGAATAACGTACTTGTATATGAGTAAGGGCTTATACATACGCTTATACATATTATACACTGACTCAACAAGAAAACTGTCAGACTGTCCTTCTCACTAGTCCCGTTAATTACGGAGGCAATCACCGGGCTTCAAGGGCTGACGTATCGGCCCCACAAACTGCACCACGAAAGCATGGACAAATTAGAAGTGGTTTGTTTTAGTGCACCATTGAATGCCGGCTGTAGTCCAAAGAACAAGGCAGAGCCTAGAGTTGATAACGAAAACAAAATAGATTCTGAGATAAGGCGGAACTAACAACACAGAATCATGCACACTGGGCAATGATCTAATACAATATAATACGTCACCAATCACAAGATACTCAAACAACGGGCTACACAACACAACGAGATACACTTAAAACAACTGGCACAAACAATAACCCGCACTACAATGCGATCTCATGCACTAACTAACCAAGACACTTATAGACAAAATGTTCGCAAACGCATTCAGCCCCCAAGTTCTTGGAACAAAGCTTGAATGTTCTCTTCAAAAAAACACTCATTCGGAGTTTGGCGCCAGTTGTCGCCCCGCTGCGTTCGAGGTTTCTCTTCCAGGAAACCCTCACGTCGTCAAATGTCCGTACTTAAATACCAAATCTTCTTCGCCGGGAACACGTTGGCCACTCACGCGCTGCGCCTGCGAAACACGACTACGCCCACGGGCGGTAAACCCACACTTTTCTCCTGCTTGTAAGTCAAGCCTTCACCCGCAGGTGGAAATTCTCTTCATCTCCTGATGCGCCTTCCTCCGCTGCTGGCTTATATGCACTCGCCGTGCGTTCTAGATGTTTCGTCAGCGCGCCGCACAACCAAAACAGGGGAATGGTCGGTACCTTTCACGAACTTTCCGCGACACGTGATGAAACCAGGGAGTGACTCACCCTTTCCTTCTCAATTTTTCTGGTGTTCGCTGGGTGTTAGATCCGAGTAGTTGGGTCGGCATGGCTACGGCACTTTTGAGGGGGAGAGGTGGCGTGCGCGGGCGCCTTTTGATGCTGGTGTCTTCTTTACGCCGGCTTCTGTCGTGTCTGCTCGGTGCCTCGATTTGACGTAGCGGTTATAATTCGGACGCGCGCACGCTTTGTTGAACGCTCATTTGTGACAGTCCCTCGGTTACGTAACACGATCATCGCCATGAAAAAATGCATGTATGAAAGGAAAAAATCTACGCACCTCTCCCCGAGGCGAATGATGGCGAATAAGCGAATTTAGATACTAAGGTCCATATTGCCGACGTTTAAATATCCAAATAGTATAAAGGAGAGACAGATGGACATATGGACGCACGCGCAGACGGACGCACGGACAGGCACATGGTCAGCGCAGGCGGTTTTTTCTCAGCTGCGTAGCACTTGTGATACGACTGTGGACGCCGGTACATCGATGGATACCGGACACGGGTAGCCCCTAAAATCTTCGCCTCTAAAATATACTGTTCCCACTGTCCGTATGGTGGTGACCCAGCGACAGTATAGGAGACGCTGCCCAGCCTCAATGGAGGACAGCCGCGCCACCTGAGCGAGTTTCTGTGCCGCATTCACTTTCGAGGGGGTGTTGTGCATGCCCAGGTTCATGCGTCTGCCCATGACGATGCTCATGGGAAGTCCTGGTACCCTATTGATATCTTTCCGCAATACAATGTCGAGTTTGTCCTCCTCGCGTTTACATCAGTTTAGCAATGACGCGACGTAATTAATGTGGCTCATGATGAATGCATCATGAGCCACAGGAAGAGCTGAGGGAAGCCAAAGGGCTTCCCTCAGCTCTTCCTTGCGGTTTGAGACCCTTGAAAACAGCCTAAGCTTCTTCTCCGTCTTGGAGGTCATCCAGACTCAAATCTGCCAGCTTCTGCCGTTAAAGTAGGAAGCCTAGTACCCCAATACTACAGAATGCAGGAATCGACTGCCCATTCCTTGTGGTCAGCGTAATCTGCGCAACTTGCCAAAGTCCATGCACAATACGGCAATAAACAAGGAGAACAAGGGGAAAAAGAAGGCAAATTTACTACTAATACGCTAATCATACCGCGCAAGCATCTGAAAGCTCTTGAAATATTGAGGCGAAGCAACAGAGCTATACTATTATCTCGTGGGTTTCCTCTCACTGGTAGACCGTCTTGCGTGAGCTAATGGTGTTGCTGTCACTCTACTTTGGCCTAATAAAAAATATTTATTGACCGCTTTCATTTTTCATTTTTCCTAGACTAATAGGTTCAGGAAAGCTCGTGATTGCTCAGCAGCCGTAATTGACTATTATTCATCATACTCACCAAACGTGACGTCCATCATAGAGCCAGTTAATATTTCACGTATCATTAAGGGGGTGCGAACGGCGGTCCTGTCCAGCTCTTCGTGCCCAGAAAAGTACGTCACGCCAGGTACCTAGCAATAATGAAAACAAAAACTGCCCCGCAAAGTGATCATTTATTATATCCCGCACTTGCAACAAATTATGTTGCAATGCGGTTAATGCGCTCAGCCTTGCATCACGAACGTAAGAATATATATGTGGAGAAATTGGGGATAAATGACGCCGAGAAGGGCTACAATGTTGGCGACGAGAAAAAGCAGCCGTAACGAATAGCCCCCAATTAGTGCCACCAAAGAAGAGAGTTTCAGCTCTTCGTGTTTAATATAGCGCACGTGAGCCCCGAGACACGAAAATGGTGACGTGCACTTAAGCCTTGTATATAATGAGGAAGCCCACAATGTCAAACATGCAATCTGAGTCATTTGCATACTGTGCTCCGCAAGAGTGCAACATCGTTCGAGGTGGTGGCTGCTCGTGGGTGTATTGAGCGTTCCCGCTTGGAAGTGCCGCGGGCGAGAACTCGAAGCATACGCCGAGATAAAGAACGGCGCTTGGCTTGTAAGGCTGCATGCAAGTGATTCAGAACAGCTGCGACAACAGACGCAACGTTCCATGACCTTCACCATTCAGCCAAGTGGATGTATCTCCTAAGCGCTTCGCAATAAATAGCGCCTACAGCACCGCTTTCCGTTGCGCAATGAAGAGAAACTGTTTTCGTGAAAAAGCAGCGGCCCAAGCTACTTCGCTTGAGCTCACGTATACAACAAAAATAAATAAATGAACAAATAACTAAAGTCCACTGAAAGACGGGAAGATTAGAGGGGTATTACTATACGGGCAGCTTCATGGACTTGGAGGCGCCACTAAATCTTTGCGTAATCGAATGTGAAAGTAATATTGAAGCTGGCCAAATGAACTTATGCCGCTTGAAAAAAGAAAGCCGGAGTGAACGCTTCATAACACGGCATAAGTTTTTTGAAGAGTCATCCACACTCCAAGAAAAAAAAGTTCTTTGACACTTCATGATGGCTCCCGAATCGCCCCGATAAGCTAAGGACTATCGCTAAAGAGACGCGGTCACTTTCTCTTGGAGAGGCGTGCGTCCCACGACTCTCCGCAGAAAGTACAATGATCTCCGAATAGAGTTTCAGTCTCTCTTAAACAGAGTCATATATGGGGCATGCGAAGATCTCCCCCCCCCCCCAAAAAAAAAAAATGAATCGAAAATGGCAGATCCCATGTATACATTGGGAATCGATGATATGCGAAGCACGAATGAGGAAGGTTGAGGTTGATATGTCACATTGAAGTCAGCAGAACGTTACGAGGCGGACGTAAATTATGCCGTACATGACTTCCATGTCATGATTACTATGTCTGCGCCTGGAATTTGCGTTCATCGTCTATTCCCGTCACGTTACACCGAATTCGGTATATGTGAAGCTCGCAAAACGGCCGCGAGCACGCTATGTGCGTAAAATGTAGCCATGTCTTAAATGGCACGCGTGTCATGGTCATCATGTTTGGGCGTGTCATTTACTTTCGTCGTCTATTCCCGTCACGCAACATCGAATTTGGTATATGTGCAGTTAGTGAAACGGACGCGAGTGCGCCATGAGCGTATTATGTAGTCACGTTCTCACATGACACGCCTGTCATGATTATAATATTTGCATCAGTCATAAACCTTCGTCATCCATTCACGTCACGTAATACCCGATTTTGTAGATGTGAAGCTAGCGAAACGGCCGCAAGCGCATCATGAGCGTGGCATGCAGTCATGACTTCCAAGACATGCATGTCATTATTTCCACGTGAAGGCCTGTCACTTATGTTCGCCATGCACTCATGTGATACCATACCAGTTTTGCAATATCTCATGTGAACGAAACCGCGCCAAGAGCAGCAAGACCATGATATGTAAATCATGACATTCATAACATCCTTGTCATAATTTCCATGTTGTGACTACTCACTCATGCTCGTCAACCGATCATATTATGTCATGTCGATTTCGAAATAGATCCCATTATTCGAACGAAAAAGAGTGCTAAAAGTCGTAGGCCGATAGATAGATAGATAGATAGATAGATAGATAGATAGATAGATAGATAGATAGATAGATAGATAGATAGATAGATAGATAGATAGATAGATAGATAGATAGATAGATAGATAGATAGATAGATAGATAGATAGATAGATAGATAGATAGATAGATAGATAGATAGATAGATAGATAGATAGATAGATAGATAGATAGATAGATAGATAGATAGATAGATAGATAGATAGATAGATAGATAGATAGATAGATAGATAGATAGATAGATAGATAGATAGATAGATAGATAGATAGATAGATAGATAGATAGATAGATAGATAGATAGATAGATAGATAGATGATAGATAGATAGATAGATAGATACGGTCAAACTCGTTGAAGTTCGCTGAAGAATGCTTCGAATTTAAAGACTATTTTTCGCTCTATTTGCTTTTAAAATGAAAGGCTTTACGCGCGCAATGATCCGAAGACGAATACACAACAGACAAAACATTTCTACCATGTTGGACTTTACTGCCATGATAAGGTTGTACATACTAAAGTTAGGGCGCACATTCAAAATCTTCCCAACACTAACGTGTTATTTTTTACCTCACTGTAGTAAGATAATTTCACGCAATGATCGCACCAAGGTTTATTACGACTCAGCGGTTGAAAGTAACTTACCCTGTCTTATCCAATGTACATCTTATATTACGACTTTACTAAACGCGATCTATGTATATATTTACATTAGTATGATGATGATTAGTTTGTTTAGGTATAGAGCAAACGCAGGGGAAATTTCGCGCCATTCGGCTAGTCCCTCGTATAAGGACCGCCAAGCCGTTTTTGGCGAGTCATTGGCAGGCACTCTGGACGGTCAGGGTTTGGTCGTTGTGTTCGGGACTGCGCTAGAACGCTGTCCACCTGCCCTCGCTGAAGGCGGAGCCAATGCCTTCACATTATCACAACACATGGTTGAATCTTGCGAAAGGTGGATTCGCATGAGAGAACGGAGGAGGAATTTTCGCAGCCGACGGCGCATCACGTGACGTGCGCGTCATCGATACCTTGCGTCCTCGCTTCATCCGCTTTCCTCCACTCGTGGCACGGATGGAAATACGTCGCCGCTATTTCGATCCGTGCGTTTGATGGTCGTCTGCCCTCGATCGAGAGGATTCAGCGTCAAACCTGTGAACAATGGTCGGATTCTCAAAGTCTCAGAGAGTACCTGCTGAGCCACTCAGCGGTCGCCTGCAGTCATTTAGCAATGCATTGCCGAGACTGCGGCTGCTCCCCGCACTTTGAGGGTACAATTGTCCTAGCCAGGCATGGCGAACAAATTGTTAGAGAAATTTTAGAAGCAGCCGAAATCCAGAGGCTGGGGGACAAATGTGTAAGCAGGCCTTCCATTTCCCTCTCAAGTAAGGAAATAAGCTATAGAGGCCATGCGTTTCTAATCTGTTTTTTACACTGTTCTTATAATGCTTTTTTTAGTTTTTAACGTTTGAGATCTTGTTTGTCTTTCGTGTGTGGTTGCTTGGGCTTCTCTGGATTCAACGTCTTCGGCCCGATTGGTTTTGGCATGAAGTACATAACTTCTTTTTCTTTTTTTCTCTCCTTTCATATTGAGGTCGTATCTTTTGGCGTGGGAAGTTTAGACGGCGCGAATGCTTTCGGTTGTTTGTCGTTTTGGCAAGCGGTTGTCACGTGATTTTCATGGCCTCTTTTCTTCATGATATCTTCTGTTGTTTCGATGCGTGCCTACAAAAAGGCCCTGCGTTTGAAATAGGAAATCAGTTGTGAGTACAGCACTCTGTGTGTGTTTTTTCTCTTAAAAGTTCCGTCTTTTTTTGCGCTAATAGATCTGTTTATTGATGGCGAGTAATGTGCAAAACCACAATGTACTTATAAGGAACGATGTTGTTAGGTGACTAGTATATACTTGCGACCACTTAAGATTCCCTTAAGAGTGCACGTAAATCTATTCACAAGAGTGTTTCTGTAGATTTCGGCCCCGTAAAGATACGGCCACCGCATCTGACAATCGAGCCCACGGCATAAAGTTTAGCATAAAAACAAAAAAAAAGCAAATACCACGATTTAGTAAACCACATGAGATGCATTATGAGGCATGTTAGCCATTCATAACTAAATTCGACTGCATATGCAATGTGCTAGCGGCTGTATAGAATTCATGGTTCTCTCTTGTAACTGCAGCCTTTACTGACAAATCTTTGCTTTGTGTAGAATACATTCGTTCCAACAACCATTGATTACGAGTTCAAAGCTCATCATTAAACAGGGCATGGTGAATATTCACACATCCTTATAAAAGAAAAAGAAATGAACAGGTGCCCCAAATGTAAAACGGACCACGCGAGCAGAGGCCAAGCTGCGCGAAAGTGAATGCCAGAGCGCGTCATCAAGGAAGTGGTTATTTTTTTTTTTACTGAAATGTGCCAAAAGGTAACGCCGTCATTTCCGTTTAAAAACAACGACTTTTCTGATGGAACGCGCTAGCACTCAGTTTTTCGTAGCTCGACCACAGCTCGCGTGCTCGGTCTTACTTATGGAGCACCTGTACACGAGGAGCAATTCGTCCATAACGGAAACAAATACAATGTAAATATACAGCCCAAATCAAACTGAGCAGATAAGCATATATCTGAACAAAAAAAAGAAGACAAAAACGAAAAAAGCTACGCCCTGTCAGCTAATTGCTCCCACGGCTGATAGGCTAGACAGAACAGGCGTCGAGCAATTATATAGGATTTATGCTATTTAGTAAAGAGTCAATCATTTAAAACAAAGTATACTTGTGCAAGCTCTGTTGAAAATATATATTATATAAATACAAAGGCAAACAGCGCAGGGGAATGGTCATATTTTAGCGTAGCCAATTAACCAATGAGACTGAAGAAGACGGCCGAAGACAGATCAAACATTGTTTCTTTTTTTCGATATATATAGGATTAGCATCAAAACGTACACAACGCAACACGGCGAACGTAGACGACCGCTCTAAACCATTCCGGCATGGCAGCGAAAACGCGCAAATCGGTATTTGCAAAGATGCTGTTCGAGTCTTCGTGCATATTATTAGTTGGACTAGTTGTTTTAATATGTGTGCATTATTGATTGTTATTTGCGCCATCGCGACATCATGACAGTTGTTGATGTGCTTGTTAGTTTTCAGTGATCATATGTTTGTAATAAACGAAATGCTACATGACTATGGCATCCACGTAATTTCTCCTTTGAAAGGCATCAGTTACAAGGATAAAAGAGGATTAAGGTTAAAGCTCCGCCCTCCCTGCCACCCATCGGTGCATGGAGATAAAGCATATAACAGCGAGAGTACATGCTCCACACACCACAATCACTGTCCTCCAGTCTCGGGTACCATTAATTCAGCGGTGCCGGAGGAGAGTGCTAAGCGTGTAGAGCGCATAATAAACGTGTGAGCAAGACTTGATATCACGCCCGCTAAATTCGACAGGCGTTGCTTTAGTTTCACCAGCTGATTGGCTGCACACGAGGAACGACTTTTTAACGATGCGGTTTGCCTTTATGTGCAGCGAATACTCTCAACAGCACTCACTTGAGTAATTTATTTGCGATAAACACCTCTTTGCTATATATCATAGTTTCTGAGCGTGGAGGAATGTCGATACAAGAGTGATAGCGTAAAAAAAGAAGCTACCCTCGCACAATTAAAGGAACACTAAAGAGGAACAATGACTTGGTTTACCTTGGCAAACTGCACTCTGAGAATTCTCTGCCGTGTGTATCAATATCATGAGGTCAATACTAGCGGAAAAAATCAAGCCTGATGTTTCATTTTCAAATTTCGCGCCGAAATTTCAATCTGTATTTTCGGTATTTTCGGTATTTTCGTGGAACTGGCTCGACGAAAGTTTCTGAAACTACATGCTAAGTTTATGGCGCCCACTGATTACATTATACTTCATTTTTATTGATTGGAAGGTATACGTAAGACCCAGTAAACGCCTGCAAAATGCCTTACGGCATGGCGTTTGGTGCGGAAACCTCAAGATGGCGTGTCCACCCATATATTTCCTTTCCGCGCGTTTTCTTTCTTAGTAAGAGTCATGTCGTGGTAAGAGAGCTGTTGTCGGGTTCTTCATATCGTACTGTACAAATACGTGAAAAATTGTTCTGCTTTTTGGTGTACCTTCAAGCTGAGCACTATTTTTAGTGTACTTTTTTCTCGCGGCCATATAAAAAACATCAGCACGTGATTCCCAAAAACCAGGCAAATATCGTTTACATTCAAAAATAAATCTAGCTCAAAAATTTAAAAAAGCCTCATAAAACACCTAAATAATTGCATTTCAAGATCCGCGCTGAAAGAGAATGTGAAAGAGAATGTGCAGACACTTCCGGATGAGCAGGCTAGAAACGCACAAGGCGTAACACCTGGACAACTCTATATTTCGAAATAAAAGAAACCAAAAAGATTGGCAGATCCCCCCCAAGTGAGAATCGAGGATATGCGAAGCATTAATGAGGAAGAATGATATGTCACTTTAAGATCAGCACAACGGTACGAGGCGGACATAAATTACGCCGTACATGACTTCCATGTCATGATTATCATATTTGGACATGTAGTTTACCTTAGTCGTCTATTCACGTCACGCAATACCAAAATTTGTATAAGTGAAGCTAGTGAAACGGCCACGAGCACGCTATGAGCGTAGCATGTAGTGATGTTTTACATGACATGCGTGCCATGGCTATCAAGTATGGACGTGTCATTTACTGCGGCGATAGAAAAACATGATGTCAATGGCATAAGACACTTTACAAATCTTGCCAGTATACGCATCCAAAAAGATCAAACACTGAAGTTGAACCTGAATGCACCCAACACAGCAAATCAATCAACTAAATCCAGAGATATTCGACACACTGCGAACACAGCGGTCGAAAATTTTCGTCAAGCAACTCCTTGCCCCATATACGCGGATGACTACTCTTCAGGCATACTTATCGGAATTCGGCGCATCGGGAATTCTGCAAAAAGCAAAACTTTGTCGAAACTGGCAGCGCGTATTTCCACATGTAGAGACTCGCTAATGAAGCAAAAGAAAACGTTTTTATGTATTTTTTGTTCAGTGAGACGACTGAATTTCAACAGCGTTACGATGAATAAAGAAGCAGAGCATCCACACTATCCTGCTTGAGCATCGTACGCGCGTCCGACGTCGTGATCAATACCCCTTATGAGATATGCCCTGTCATTGACTCCTCCAAGCTGTGCGGAACATCACCAGACGTCTAAAACATCTCTGGGTGAAAACCATTGCGTGATTTTCTCGATGACACAGTCTGATGCACGGGAATCGTGTTTTACCCACCGGGAGGCAGTGCTACGACAAAGAAAATAACGTGAGTTAGTGAGATGAGGACGAGCACAAACAACCTGGTGCTGCACTACCGGCCCCACTGCACCTAATACTGACTCAATAAATGGCCCATGTTTTAATGTTAAGATGTGCGCATGTTCTTTAATTATTGGGTTCAGTTTCATCCAGTACAACGTTATTTCCGGAGTGAGTTTTTTTATATATTTGTGTTTCAATAGCGATGTGCACACAATCTACTACGAGGAATGCTTTTCGTCGTGTTGAGTTTTTATACGCACAGGCGCACAAAGTCGGTTTCGTACCACCTTGCCTGACCCTATAGAAGCCCCACGTGTCACTTCTTGAGCACCACGTTAAGAAATGCCCTTAATAATTTGTGTAAAAAACTGCCCAACACTTCCTTATACTGTGCATCCACGTACAAATGCAAGCGCATACGAGGGCTCCAGCGTGCAGTCAAGGAGCACGACAAGGGCCGTTCCCTGACAGCTAGGTTGATTGATCACGATCATCAAACATGAGGAGGCTGGCGCTTGTTTTACAACCTGAAGACCATCGCTTGGAAGCCTGAATAATGAAGGGAAAATTAAAGAAATACCGGTGTTTTCATCCAGGGAGTGAAAATAGCAGCTACAGAACTTAAGCAACTCAACCACACTGTCAATAATGTTAACCTCTCTCTTCTTTGTTTTATTCTCTCTTTTGATCCTGTTGACCGCATAAACTTCTGTAATAGCTGCATATGTTCCCACAATTTTCACAGTGGCTGTCTTTACACGAGAACGAACGATTAGGAGTTTTTTCTTCTGACTACGAGTAGGAATGGTGCCGTTATCTGCCAAGCCCGCAATCACCATAAAACCATCAGTAATCAATTTCATTAAAACTTTATTGATTCATTTGTGTCAGCCTTGTAAGAATTGAGTCGTGAGCCCGCTCGTGAAGCACGTCACCTTTGGTGCCACCTATAGCGTCGAAAAGTCCAGCCACCGCTAAAACTTTGCCGAGTGACTTCCGACGATACCATACGCCATGTTCTGGGGGGTCTACGAACAAACGAGCGGCACCGATGCTTTTCGAGTTTGCCCAGCGGGCGTTTTCCGTAACGTTGAAAGTTGGGCGAGTAAGTGAGAGCTCTTGTTTACTTATCAAGAAGCGCACGGAGGGGGACAAGGCACAAAAGGAACGAAAACGACACCGCTGCACTCGCGACAAGTTTATTTAAAAGAAAAACACGATTAACGTACAACATGATAGCGTACTACGTGTGACAATGGTTTTCAAGTTACAACAACTGTCGGTGATTTTCCGAAAAAGAAAATTTTGCAATGGATAAGAGAAATAGATGCTTGGCTGATACAATCATCTTTTCTTTTAGTGACATGGAAGGCCTCGATAACTCCCTTTGTCAGGTTATCCCTGTGATTGGAAAGTATTTTAGCTTCGGGGAATAACTGGGCAAATGCAGCGGTGTCCTTTCTGTTCCTTTTCTGCCTTGTCTCAGCTCGTTGATTCACAAGTAAACCCACCCTTTTTCATCCACTCATGAGTATGACAGAGGTTCGGAAGATTTAAGGAACTCTACGCTGCAGCGTATAAAGGCGTCTGAATTCATTTGACTTTCCCAAGATAATGAAGAACTCTCTTAAGGTCAACTACTGCATCAAGTGATAAAAACAGCGCGGGATGAAGTGGGATATGATATCAGTAGAGCTCCCTGAAATGGGTCAGTCGTGCTTGGTGAAGCAAAGGACATTGAATGAGGACGTGCAAAACGGTTAGACTAAAACTCTACGCTGCAGCGTATACAGGCGTCTGCATTCAGCTCTAAATGACATGCATATCTACAGATCCCGCCAAAAGATGCGGCATACCGGTCAGGCTTCCAGGTATGACTGTTTATGCAAGGCGAGTTAGAAGTGCCGGATTTTTTTAATCCAGTTCATGCCATGCTAAAACGACGGCAGAGCCTATTCTTATGCTGATAAAAGTAGTGTTCAAGAAAACTTTGCCTTGCGCCCCCTCCGCGGGGCAAAGTACGAGTTCGACGTAACGCATCAGTGAGCGTCACCGCGTCGTCATAATCTAGCGACGCGCGCACATTGCGCCATCTCGCTGCTATTGCTGAAAACAGGATAGTTTGCCCGTGATCAGCATCACCAGAGGTAAGTGGTACATTAGATAGCATACCGTTTTAACGTTGAAGGAGGTTCCTTCATTGCTCAAAGGCAGAGATCGGACGTTCGGTTCTACGCACCAGAGTCTTTCCTGAATTTCTTTTTCTATTTTGCGTTTTCATATGGATACGTATGCACATACGGTGAATGCCGGCGGTCACCAACGCAGGCGGCATAATCCAGCCGAAAGTGTCCATATAACTGCTATTGCAATAAAGAATTTATTATAACGTCACAGCCACCACTTTTCGTTTAGCGCATTTGTTCCAGCAGCCTATACTTGTTGGCCGCTGCTCGCGAGTCTGTGTCCACGGCGCACGCGTCCAAAGTAGTTGAAAATCTTGTGTTTGGTAACACTGCTCTCCCGTTTCCTGTTAGAAAGGCCTTCTCAATGCGGACCATGCATAAGTGCGTCAGTGTTCTGAGTGCTGACCTGTCGAGAGCTGCACACGCTAGGTGGTGATACTTGTACCCGGCGGCTTGTTGTAGGAGGTCTCTCAAACTGAATCTGAAACTGGTCGCTATTGAGGGGCTTGTAATTAATTATTCCACGCTCGCTGCAGCAAGCGATGTGCCGTGTTAAGGATGACAGGCCCCAAGAAACACATTGCAGATAAAAAAACGCAAGGCCAAAGTTTTTGTGTGAGTACCCCTTTACGCTACCCGTGATTCTATCTCCGAGATTTTTATCTGCCTAGATCGGTTAACTTGCTAATTTTATTTATTTTATACACAAACACCAGCAGTTGTTTCTGATTTGATAGAGACACACATGCCGTGTTGTCGAAATTATTTTCGTGTCCCATTTTTAATACCATCCGTCACCAGCACACAAAGCATCATTGAGCAAGAACTGGTCAGCAACACTTTTTACACGAGTAAATAACACACATTCTTACAGTTTTACAGCAACAGCAGTGAACAGCTTTTGCAACATCGTAGATCTTTAACGGCTCCCAGGACAGATACTTGTCGTATTTCGAACGTCAATTGCTAATTACACTTTGTCATGTACATATGCTTTGACCTATTTGATAATCTCTAGAGCAACACTAAGCTCGGGAACCTTTTTGATGACTTTCGGATGACAAACGGTGTTGAATACCATTCACAATTTCATCGCTATCAATCATATATATTTGTTCTCAAGAGTTAAAAAATAAATAATAATATCTTGGGTATAGCATCCCAAAACACGACAGGGTTAAGAGAGACACCGTAGTGGAACGACCACTTGGTGTTCTTTAACCCGCACCTAAATCCAAGTACAGGGGCCTCGCACATTTTCGCCCCCATCCAAAATGCAGCCGCCACAGCCGGGATTGCGTCCCGCGACCTTCGGGTTAGCAGTCGTGTGCCATAACACCACAAGACTACAGCGGCGCGGCAAGAGTTAAGTACTGTTGCAAATATGTGTATTGCATCGAAAATCTCGGTGGCCGTTCAGAGGCGTTTGCTAAAGTTATGTGGATTCTCGTGTAAGAGTGTATTACATTACATATAATGCAATAATTGATTAGAAGCAATATGTTTCAATATTTTACAAACGGTGCACGCGATAGAGACCTGGTGGTAATTAATCACGTTCAGTTTGTCTACAGAATTTGATACTGGCACAACTATGGACATTACCGAGTCACCTGACACTACTCCTTACAAGACCCATACAAGACCCATTCGCAGTATTGTCTCAGAAACTCATTTAGCCACATATGAGAACCTGCTAACTTTTTAACGTGTAATTTCATCGACAAAAACGATATACCCTCTGCCGTACACAACAGAACCACGAGAACTGATTGCGTTTCAGGAAAAAGATGAGCTATTGTAGTCAAAATTCTTAAGCAACCATTGCGGAATATTACCCATGGCTATATTTACAGTAAAACCGCTTGTAACTGATTTGCAGCCTGACAAATATGTTCAAAATTTCTGGAGTGAGCTTTCATACACTATGTCAATGTTGAAGGTAAAAAAGTATTAATTTAGATGCGTTTATTACCGCTAGAACACACGCACAAAGACTGCAAAAAACCTCAAGATTACGGGGGATATTTCACCTGGCACACCATAGTCACCATTTGAAGTAACCAATGGCCACAGAATTCCTCAGGATTTCCCGCCTGGCATGCGGCACTCACCGTTTCAAATGAGTGATATTATCCAGTAGTTTTATTTCTGAAAACGCTTCCATTTTATTTGCCCAAAAAGTTATAAGAATTATTTCGCGACTGCAGTGAAATTGTTCCATAACGTATCTACACGGCATACCCATCTAAATTTCTAAATAAAACATTATGTTCATGAGTCAGCGAATTGCCCACTCTTCCTCTTTCTACACTTACCACGCGGAGGAAACGACACGAGGTGTCTGTATCCATCTCGCCATAAAGCCTCATATAAATAAATTAGAGAAAACTGTGGCGCTAATATATATGGTAGCTGCAATGCATCACGCTTCAGCCAGCGTGGGAATGATGAGTAGTACACGGATTTGTGTAAGCTTCGTTTTTTCGGCTCCGTTCGGCACCCTGTGGCCTGGAGCTACTATGTCGCAACACTAAGGATGTGTTCAAATTCTAAGACAGCATCGTAGACAGTCTACGCAGACAGCTTAGAAGACAGCGTAGAGCCCATTCAGCTCTTCCCCCAACCCTAACCCAAGCCGAGAGGAGCGGAAGGCAACCCTGCTGGGTTGCTCAGACCTTCAAGCCCAAAGGGCCCTGGTCCAAAAGGCTAGGTTTGCGAGTGTCATCAATTGGGTCCCGGGATAAGGACTCCACCAACTATGAAGACTCTAAAGGGCTGCACCTCTCCTCTTTTTAAATAAATGTTTTCACTCTCTCTCGAGCTCATGTTGTCTGAAAAATGGAACACGCCTGGATGGCTTTTACGCGGCGAGGCGCCACCTCGCGTCAAGAAGAGAAAGCTAAGATAAACAGACTTAACCGTTACTGATTTAGCTTATTTCGCACTAAATTGTAAAAAAAATAAACAGTATTCACATTGAGCGGCTAGAGAAGCGTCTGCTTGAGTGCAGACGCCAATTCAGGCATTATGCGAACTTTCCGAGCAGTTCAGTGAGCCGCCATCTTGTTTGCACTGCAAAGTAGCTCACATTGTATTTGTCTACGATTAGGTCATCACGAAGCTATTTTGCCAGCTACGTGAAAATTGGAATTGGACTTATAAGATGGCCACCGTCCACTAAGCTGTCTATCAAGCCGTCTACGGTGAGTATTGGAACGCACCATAAGTTCAGCAAAAGTTCAGCGAATGTTCAGCAATTCCCATTCACAGCCTGAACCTTTTATATGCTCACGAATTCAAAACAGCTCACAAACTTCACATTGATGCGCTATTTTATTCAATAAAACACACAAAAATAAACTAAGCCACAAGTGCGTTCGAAGCCGCAGAAATGAAGATTAAGCAAATTCGTGTATACTACCCCTGATTCTCATGCTGGCTGAACGATCGCCGCGCCGCAGTTCTCTTTGGTAAATATTAGGAAACTGTATGCTTATCCCTATATTTTCTTTTTTTAATGACGTGTTTTCGCTCTAATCGCCCAATTCGGTACACCAGCTTATTTCAACCCCCCCCCCCCCCGTTGTTTGTTTCTTATGCCCCATTCCTAATTTTCGCCCTCTCTTCCTTCACCATTGTGGTCGGCAGAAAGTAGTGCACGATGCACACGAACACACGTGCATAATGTAGGCAGTTTCTGCCTTCAAGAATACAATACCCTTTGTCGGCTCCAGTAACGCCCCTCTTCACCAATTTTTCATCTCTCCAGGGCTCCATCATCTTCTGGTACGTAGTATGAATAATTGACGGCGTTATTTTGCCAAAGATTAAGTGGGGAATTTCGAGCAAGTAGAGCTCTTCAACGTGCACCTAAATCAAAGTACATGGTTATTGCATCTCGAGCCCATCCAGCCGCAGCGAGAAAACAAACCCGCGTTCCAAGAAAGAAGGAGTAATATAAAGTAGCATATTAAAATTTATGTGGGAAAAGCATGATAAGATTATGAAGCACGCCGCATTGGAACTCTCGGGAAATGTAACCCATCTGGTATTTTTCAACACGCACTGATATCACACACCGTAGACGGGCCTTTGAAGCATTTCGCCTCCATCACAAGGTGAACCCCGTGACCGGCATGGAACCCATGACCTCCAATCAGTAGCCGAGCACCGTAAACACACCACAGCATCGGGTAAACAAAAGGAAAAGACAAATAAGATTATTGCACTGAATGTTGATATGTCAACACGCGTAAACGTTTGCAGCCGTGTACTTGCGTCTCTGATCGTACTAATGGACAAACGCGAACAAGATAACAGACATACAACGTTATGCATGCCTTGAAAAGTCCGGGTTTCAGGAGCCTCCACTTACTTTTCCTTAAGGTCACCTGACAATGATACATACTTAGAATTACGTTCCAATGAAATAACCAAGAGCAGACTCACTATGTGCTAAGATTTGGGTGCACGTTAAAGAACCCCAGGTGGTCGAAATTTCCGGAGCCCTCCACTACGGCGTCTCTCATATTTATATGGTGGTTTTGGGACGTTAAACTACACATATCAATCAAGAGCAGATTCGCTATACCTGCACGTGGTATCTGGAACATTATTGCATATAGGTAAGTGGATTTAATTTATTGCGTGTACACGAATATTGTACGTTCTTTAACTTTGCAGGCAGCAAATATATAGCACACATGCATATGCTAACAAGTAAAACTTTTTCTCTATCTTTAATAAATCGCCAAAGTCGCGGTACAAGTTTACAAGCGTGATGAAGACAACAACATCGCAATCGAAGACAAAATTATTGAAGGGAACTCTGAACCACACCCTAATGAGACAACACTTATAGCTTTCTAGCGCACGAGCTCAAATCGCCGCACTCTTTCACAACGGTTTCTTCTCTCTCTCTCTAATTGATTCATTTTGACGCAACAAGATCTAGCAGTCGAAATTCTCTGTTCTAAACGTTGATTTGAATTTAGCATTTTCAAGAAAAACTCGCTGAATAAGCTGCTCACGCGCACACCAAAAGGTCAATGGGTTTGCATTAAGCACCACAAGGGCTTGGTACCACTTTTGAAGAACAGAAAATTTTTGAGAAACCTGTGGAAAAGGCCAAATCTATAGCCGTACATTACGTTAAATTAAGTAAATAAGAAAATTCTAAGGTGTTCTTATGACTGCCACGAAAGATTATTCAACAGGATTTTTAAGGTCACAACCTACTGCCATGACAGGAAACATGCATTATGCAAAAAAACGGGCCGTTTTCGGCGCGTTTCCGCACCGCCACGCAAACATTGCCGACCTTATTATTGGCAGCGAAAACCACTTCTATATCATGACGTGAACCCACCCTCTTAAACCTATGCGACAGTTGGCGAAAAGTAATTGGTGAAACGACGAATTTCTCTTTTTTTAATGGGGAGTTTTTGAATAGGGGCCCCAAAAGTTTAGGACCCCAAAGAAATAGCGTCAAAGCCACTGCGCATGCGCAAGACTCCAAACCATGTTCGGGTTTTGGGTTGGGGACGCTATTTTTTTCAACTTAAGAGGGAGGCCCAAAGCCTGCCCCAAAAGTATTGGGTCAAGCAAACGTGAAGGCACCCACTGAAGTGACGCATCTCCGCCAAGACTTGCGTGACATAGAATAGAGAGAGTGTCCAAAGCACCGCAGACCCTATTCGAAAACTTGTCGCTGATGCTTGACCCAAAGCGTTCGCCAAGGGCTTTGAGGCCCAAAACTTTTGGAGCCCCTATTCGAAAACTCCCTAATGATGCATCCTATATTAAGCCCAAGAACGTGTTTGTACAATGTGTAATTTGCACACAACATACACTTAGCACGCGGAAGTGTTTGTATTGGTCAGACGGGGTGGTGTGTAAACTCGAGACTGAGGGAGCACCGAAATTCTCTCCGGGGTATTGTGCCCTTGACACACCTGGCTAGCACTGCCGGTGCTGCGGGTGTACTGCAGGTTTTTAGAGAACGAGGTTTTTTTTTTTTTCGCCAGCGCGGCCAGGTGACAAGAGAAATATTCGAAGCTCACGTATAACAAAAGGCGGGGCAAAAACTGCGTAAGTAAACCATCAATTGCTCTCCATGATAATAAAATATATTTAGATCTTTACCGTTAAAGTTGTTAAGATAAGATGACTCGCATCTGCACGCAAGTGTTTTCAGTTTTCTCGCCTTGTGAGAGCAGGCGTGAAAAAAAATGTATATGTTCGATGTCGCTTCATTAAATTTCTCAGTTGAAAGTGAGCGCTCATCGTCTTGTGTCCTTCCTTTACTCTGTCTTCGTTTTTCGCGCTGTTTACCTGAACCAGCTATAAATCCTTACCGACTTGCCCTGTTTTCAATACTGCTAAAAGGAGAGCACGGGCGAAAAAAAAATGACAGAGTCACACGGCCAAAAGCAGTCAACCAAAAAAAAAGGGAGGGGGGGAACAAAGGAAAACAAGTCCGACAACGAATTTCCATTAGCCTGTCCGGATGTCTGATACGTGAAACGCGACGCATGAATTATTTGTCATTCATCCTGAATAACGTGGTAAAGGAACGCAAAAACAAAAAAAGATAGAAAATAAAACACTCCAAGAGCAAAAAAAAAATCACACGAAGAAAGAATTCATCGTCGGCTGCTATACAGACCACCCGCAAGACGAAACTGTGCTTACTAATAACGGCAGTTGCAGTCACTCGCGGATCAGCCACAAAGCGGATCAGCGCATGTTGTTTTAAAATAAGCAGTGGTACTGCCACAAGCGAATAAAGTTGCGCCCAGCTGCCGCGGCGTTCCTCAAAATGAATGCCATGATAGGAGTCCAGCAAACGAGCCGCAGCGAATTTCGTAACGTCGCCATGCTCCACTTCTATACGTGAACACCCTTCAGCCATGACGATACGAAACTGAAGCATTCTCACAAGCGAAATAGAAACTGGCTGTGCAAGGGATAATAGAATGATTTATTCGAAATGTTACAAGGCCTACGTAGTTTACAGAAAATGAATGAATCAATGAATGGGAGAGAGAGAATAAATTGAGAAGAAAGCAGGTAGGTTAACCACAGTTGTAGCATTCGGTTTGTTAGTCGGCATGAGGGGAAAGAGAAAGGGAAAAAGATGAGAAAGAAAGCAAAGAAAAAGTATACGTGCAAACAATAACAAAAGCGCGGGTGCTATATAGCCTATTCTATAGGCCACTACGACGCGAGAAGTTCAATCAATCCTTGACTGATTTTCTGTGCGAAGACAGGTCGTGGCAGCTTTCGAGCCCTGACTGTTCTGACAAGGGTCAGTCGTGAAGGCGGGCTAAAGCAGCAGCTAGTGGCAGTTTGCGCCATCTGTAGCGAGGGCAGTGACAAAATAAAAGTGCGCTATGGTTTCATCACGGCCACAGCGATCGAATGCAACACTGTCTTCCATGCCAATTCGGAAGGTAAAAAAATTTGGTGAACATGACACCAAGCCACATTCAGGAAAACAACATTCAGTCAAGTCGAGAGAGTATGAATGAATGAATGAATGGAGGAATGGATGAATGAATATTTTGTCAGTACGTATTCTGAAAGCAAAAATGGCACAGTTTAAACGACGCGGAATAAAAAGACGAGACGCGAGCCAGGTGAATGAACACAAACGAGTGGGTTTAGACTTGCTCGACATGCCTATACTAGTGTGATGTGGAAGGAAATCCGGGCAACAACGTGAAAAATAATTTTTTTTAAAAGCGGACATGTAAATACCCCTATGAAGCATAATAGGAGCAGAAAAGTAAACATACCGAACACACACACACACACACACACACACACACACACACACACACACACACACACACACACACACACACACACACACACACACACACACACACACAAATTACGAGTAAGCGAAAATACAGAAACGCACACAACATAACTATAGATTAAGAAAACAACAGTAAGTAATTTTTATCCGTTTCTCCAAACTGTATTGACCCCACATTCTGCAGAAACTATAGACCTGTGCGCCGGTACCGAAATTGCCAGCGGTGGCACGCCGGTGCTTCCACCTTAGGCGGCGGCGCGTCAGCAGCCCAAGGAATCGTACGGGGGGGAGGTAGTATCCAAGTTTAGGAGTTGGTGGGGATGACAACTTGTTCCTTGAATTTCGAAAAAAAAAAGATTTTTTCCCCAAAAATTAGAGCATTTCAAGTCACAGCAGCGTGTATTAATGTTGTTTATTTGCGAATACTGTTCTTTCAATTTTTGAGACATTGCAGGTGTAATTACAAATACTCAGCACCTTCAAAAATACAATTTAACAAAATACAGCTTCGTGCGATTCCATTTTCCAATTGCTCAGAACCGAGTCTGCGTAGGTGCTCACCAAGCTCATTCCAAAATGCACGTTCCGAAGAAAAGCCAACCACAGTCAAAAGAAAACAAACATCATTCTGAATTGATCTAACACGCACAGTATTTAAAGAATCGAATCACCGGGTACAGTGTGCAGAAGATGCAACGAAGCATATGGGTGCAGAACAGTGGAACCAATGAGAACTATCGTATTTAGGCAGGAGCATGACATCATTGCCAGTGCGACGATTATAAAATAAACGCTGGTCATAGCAATAAAATATAAACCTTCTTGCTTTTTTAAATGCGAATGGATTTGTTAGTCTGCTCAGGCCTCCATCAGGATCCGTCCACCACCCTTTCCCGTAGTAATAGCTGCAGGCGCGCGCGCCCCTAGCAACCAGACCCCCCACCATGTTACGCTTCAGCGCTGGCAGCTTTCAGCAACAGCTGCGGACGAGCGCGCTTATCCTCGCCCCTAGCAACCGGAGCCCCACACCCCTTGAACGTGACTTGCCACTGCCTCAGTGCAGTGCGTTCGAAACGCGTTTGTAGCGTTTGTCCTGCCAGCGTTTGTGTAAAGTTTGTGTTGATAAAACGCTGACATTACGGCCGTTAGGTGCAATGACAGGTGCAGTGCTTCGCCACTCCTTCTTTTGCCGATCGCTCTCTCTCGCCCCTGCGCCTGTGCCACACTTTCTCGTCCGCTCGCGCCTCACTCTCGACCGTTGGCTGGCTGGGCGCCTCTCAAGAACATCCGGGATTGTGTGCTCGAGACGCCGCTGTGAAACGCCAACGCCGAGCCGAGAACCCTGTTTGTTTTGTTCACTGCATAGTATTTTTTAACCTCCACGCTAGCTACTAGAGCTGGAAACGCATACGGCGTTTCTCGCGACAGAAAAACGCCATCTGCAACGAACGGCGCTATTGGCTGCACGGTGAAAGAAAAAAAAACTTATTTTTTGACACTCCTTTCTCACGTGCGAAACGCCATTACGGACGTTACGCAATGCATTCTCCTTTTCTCATGATTCCCTCCGGAAAGGTGGGAGATTTTTTTAACAGATTCTCACATAGCTATGTTATGTCTGTGGTCAGGTCACCAAAGAACCAACCCTTATTTGAGTTTGGCCAAAATCTTATGCGCTCTCAGTTCTGCATCCTTTTGTCTAGTTGCTTAACGTGTGTCGGAGATACTAACGTTTTTAAAGATTTTGTACTGTTCCGAAATACGGCGCCATTTTAAATTTGTTGGGAGAGTTACACCAATGTATCTGAACTCCGTGACACGTACTAGACTTACACCGTCATTAGTATATGTGAAATTAAGAGGCCATTTCCTATTTGAAAAAGGTCGTGAGTAACAGTATTTTTGCAGTTACTAGGCGATAGCCTTGTTTCATTTCTGTTACAAAACGACGAAAAAACAGTAATCAGTGCATGTAGATCATGAGTATTAGAGATTATTTTACAGAAAACGCAGTCGTCAGCATACAATTGAAGTTTAATTTGGTTCTTACTGATAATTATACGGCTACGTCATTTATACATATAGTAAGCAAAAACGGCACAAAAACCAAGCCTCAAGGCACCCCTGAGATGTCTTCGCGTGGTTAAACGTAACAATAATTGAGCGCGATCGCAAGTATTTTGCTATTCAATAAACCAGCTTGTTGTCGCAAAAATTGTGAAGAAGCTAGAAGTCTAACATAGGAAAACATGTTAAAAATCCTTAGAATAGTCAATAAATTTAGCAAAAAACTGTTTTCGGTCGTTAAGGGAAGCAACAATGCCATGCGTAAATTCAAGCAACTGTGAAACATAAAAAAATAGCTTGTGTGCGTTTAGGTATTCTACATAGTATTTGTTGATTGTATGCTCGAAAAGTGTGGAGCTGGTATAGACAGCAATGATATTGGCCTGTAATGTGCTATTTGCTTGCTTCTGGACATTAGGGCACAGCGTTTGCTCATTTCCGATGTTAGAGAACTGTTGCAGAGATATTCGTTTTTTTTAATTACAATAAGATAATTAGCACACCATACTGAGTGCCACTTAAGGGATATATTTGGCACACCGTATGGGCCAGAGTGTATCGTAACTTCAAAATTACTATTAGAATATACACTTCAGAAAACCTCAATTCAAGACTACGAATAGTGGGTAGTTTGTTGCACGTGGGAAATGAACGTGTGATGCCGTTATCTGTAGGAAAAAAAAACAGATCTGAAGTATTATTGAAGACATTCCATATAGCTTCCGGTTTTGAGGAGGATTCACCGTCAAGAATAAACAATGAGAGCATCGATGATGCAGGACTAATCAACCTCTAGAACCTGGATGTATTTTTTTTTATAAGTGTAGCGAAGGCATTGCTGAAGTAGTAGTTCTTAGCGTCTTGATTTTAGCTTCTATTTACTTTTTAATGCATTAAATCAAAAAGCAATATCATAAAACTTGGAATGACGATTCTTACGTTAGCGCTTCATGCGACGAGTGAGATAGATTATATCTTTATGGCACCATGGATATCTTTGGCTCTATTTATTATATATTTGAGACACATACTTTTATAGGCATTATCACAAAACTTAAGAAGAAGCGAATCTACAGTGCAAAATCCGCCACAACATTCAATTTCCTCAAAGTATGAGGCTAAAATTAAGTGTCCAGCACGGAAGTGTCATCAACTTTAATAAAGTTCAAAACAGTTTTGATATCAGGTATATGAGAACACGCTAAGTTTGAGGCGACGTAAACAGTATTCTGGTCACAAAAACATTCGACGACTTCACATCTTACACCGTGCCATAGAAGCTCACCGCCGCATAATGAACTCAGGCTGCAGCTAACTCTTTTTCATCTGATATCACCAAACTGTAAAACGCTAGTGTACGGCAATGCGGATGCTTCCGAGGAAAAAAAAGCAGGGTTCGTACAGAAATACCACATAGCATGTAGAAGGGTAAACGAGCCGTTCGTTGATGCCTGCTGAAATAGCGAACACGCCAGTGCGTGCTATCCCTCGGGACCGCGCCCTCAAAATGGAAGCTCACAGATGCGGATAGAGCCACGCAGCCTCCTACCCAAGTATCACTTCATACTTCTTCGTCAAGCAAAACACAGACAGGGCTTTTTTTTTCAACTTAGGAGGAATCGACGCTAAGAAACGCATGCGGCGAGATGTTATCGCATTCGCCCTCCGTGCGACCGAAATGGGCTGATTGTTTCAAAAATGCTTCAGCAGTGTTCCTCACTATAGCACTCGTGAGATTTTATCTGCGGAAACAGCATACAGTCTGCGTACAAAAGTAATTTGTTTGAACTTTCAAAAGGAACATGACAAGGATGATGGAAGCCTGTACAGAAAGTCTAAATAATTCTTAAGCCTTGCAACCAAAAAATATAAAAGACGGTCGAAGCGGGCTGCCCTTTGTTATGGAGAGCTGCGTTGTTTTCGGTGTAAAAAAATCGTCCTTTCAGAGAATGAAATAATTGGGAGCCCTTTCCTTCGGTTACCTTGCTCGATTACACTGCATTACACTGTATTCACTTCAATTGTTACAGGCTTTTGGACATTGATGTCTTCTTAAAGCACGTGTGCGATATGAGCGCTAAGCGTTGAGCCTATCAGGAATTCAAGCTTGTGACTTGAATTCTGTTATTTCCACTTGCACAATCGTCAACTCACAAAATGCAGCAAAATCACAAGTTCATCACTCGTGATAACCATGTGAGATACAAGGACAAAAGCAATGACAAAGCAGGGCAGAAAACAATTTATAGCAGGTATTTCTTGTATACGGACCATTCGAGAGGACGTGCCCTAATCATGCCACGTGAATAACCGTTATGGCGGCAAGAAGAACGCCAGAAGAACGAGAAACGACAAAAGACAAAAACACTCTCAGTTGTTCATCATAAGAAACTGTTTTAAGGTCCTTATATTGAAGAACACGTAAACACGGACACAACAGAGCAGTCAAGACACTGCAAACGCCACTTTGAAAAATTTGAAAGCTGCAGAAAACAACGTGAAGCGATGTATTTGAAGCCCAGACTCCCCGCTCGGGTAAAAGTGAGAAAAACGGCGGCGCGCCGCAAATTTTTGGGCGGCGGCGGCGACGGCGGCGGCAGTGTGGTCTTTTTCGGAACTTCGGCAGCGGCGCGAACTACGTGGGCAAAAATGGGCGGCGGCAAGGCGCGGCGACGTACACCTCTATCGATTCCTCGAAGAGCGGTTCCTGTCATTGTAAGCTTCGTATAAATAACTGCCTGAAAACGATTGGACTGATCTATGTTCGTATGGATAAAGTTTCCAGGCGCAGACAGAAGCAGTAAAGAATACCATTAATCAAACTACCTTTTTTATTATCCCAACACCTTACGAAGCCACGCGATGACACCACTAATAAGCAGAAATGGGAACAAGTGGCGGAAGCGTTGAGGGAAAAAAGAGTAAACGTGCCGAGCTCTCGCTTGAGAAGAAAAGGCGAAAATGCATTTAAGAAACAAAGACCGGGGGGGGGGGGGGATTACGTTCAGTTAATCCAAACAAGGTCCCTTGAAAGGCTTTTCCTGGAAGACATTTCATGGAAATTCTACTCCACGGAACCCGTAGCGTTACAGCCATTGTTACGTGATATCGCTAGAAAAACAATCGTTCATTGAGCCATTTTGGCTCAGTTATAATTTTTTGTGCGAGTATATTGTGTACGTTTCAGGTTTGAAATTAAAATCTGTTTCCATCATTAGAGTCCGCGAGATGCTGCATTAAACGTCAGTTATTGTGCGAGTAGGTAACTCATGACGTTTTTATGATACGCACTCGTATATAGGATGGAGCCACCGTGGCCAACGCATTGTCCATCAAAACGGGCGCATTCCGCTTCATCGAAAGAATTAAAAAAATCAAGTGATAAGTGGGGTCTAACGCACCAAAACCACCATATGATTGTGAGAGACGCCGTAGTGGAAGGCTTCAGAAATTTCGAACACCTGGGGTTCTTTACCGTGCACTCAAATCTTAGCACACGAGCCCACAACATTCTCGTCTCCATCGAAAATACAGCCACCGCTGCTTGGCTTCAATCCCGCGACCTGCTGGTCAGCAGCCGTATTCGTTAGCCACTAGACCACCACGGCGGGGCTTCGAAAAAAATGCTTCCACTGAAACAGCCCTTCATAACTCAACCATATGAATGCATAATTGCTGCTGGTGAGTATAACTTGAGAGTACTTCGGCACAGTTGTGTATCCGACCCCACCACTCAAGCCACGAACCTAAATATTACAGCATCGCCAAGGATGCAACCAGGCTTCAGCTTCAATATATATATATATATATATATATATATATATATATATATATATATATATATATATATATATATATATATATCAGGGAACCAGATTCCAGCAATGAAATTGCTTTCTTTAGAACGCCTGCTAGCCCCACAAATCACCTGGGTTTTATATTTTTTCACTGGAATTGAAATTTTTATTATGATTAATTTCATTAGATTACTTCCTAATTTTTCGGCCACGAAAAACGCTCACTTTTTGCTCACAACTACGCCGATGCCGACTCTGCCACCGGAATTCATGCGAAACGGGCCGTTTAACGCTCCGTATACAGCGTTCGCACAGTTAAAAGCGGTGAACTGACCCAAAAGCCTTGCTATAATAACCGGGAAAGTACATATTGCTAGGATGTTTTGTATTCTCTACAGCTTCACACCATCAATCTCTTACTTGCAATATATTCTCTCCTATAGCCCCACATACTAGTTCTGTCGCCATTTATCTCCCTGGAAGAACCTATAAGCTTCCCTGAATGCGTTAAGTCGTATTTTACTAACATTACATTATTGAGAGAATCTAGGACCTTGACGCAAGTCGGTCTGTCCGCGAAACCAGCTCATAGGAGTGTCGCCCATAGTCTTTCTTAATTTGAAAATAAATGATTTATAGTAAAAAAAATTACAGTCTTTCGTTATTCTTTCGAGTTATTTCTACAGGGACACTTTGTTCTTCCAATAAGTATAACATAATCGTTGCTTACATTTAAAAATTGCGGGAATAAAAAAGAAACTGCGCGATCAAGTTCTAGTTGGAATCGCAGCGAGCCTGCATGCCACATGTAGAGCGTGTAAACATTCCTGCAAGCGAAAACAATTCAGCCACCTTCTTAGCGGCTACCAAAAGCATTCCAGGGTTTCTTTTAAAGTTTCGTACAAGCGTTCATATGGAAAAAGACAGATTTGTAGGTATCAATACGCATTCCATCAAGATGATGCTTTATTTCTAAGAAATTTCATCGCGCTATATACACTACCTGTGTATGACGAGAGATGAATAATTTTTGATATAAACAGATTATTTCTTATCCTCCCGGAAGTATCCTGCAAAACCCAATTATTCGAAAGACAACCATCTCAAAGGTGTTCCGCAAGGCACACGCGACTCTTTATTTCTCTTTTTTTCTTGCCCCAAATAGATTACACATAGCTGCGAAGCTCAGCATCAGTTGGCGTCTCTTATAGTTGTGAACCGAGCAACGGTTGTTTATCTCGTGGAGATTCGAAACACGGAATAGATTTGATGCATTTAAAAAACACTTTTTCTTTGTCACACACATCTTATGAATTATTATTATTATTATTATTATTATTATTATTATTATTATTATTATTATTATTATTATTATTATTATTATTATTATTATTATTATTATTATTATTATTATTATTATGCAGCCAGAACAATTATTAGTGTGGCTAATTTTATACAATATACCCAGTGGCTTGCTAACCACATGGTCATCGGATTATAAGAACGGACGTTTAGGGGAAAAGAACCCCCTGTCGTGACATGTGCATGGTCTAAATAACAACTCATTCGTCAAATGGAGAATGTTTTTAAACTGGCTCTTGAAATTTTCAGCGTATATCAGCCCGTTTTCGGACGAACGCACGACATGAAATCCTGCCCTTCGAGTAGATAGACACAGTTCACGCTTAAGAAACGAGATTGTGGGGAACGCATTTTTACGGCAATCGGCCAAACACTGCCCAACGGACAGATGATCTTAATCTCGTCTAGTAAGTACAAAGGCCAGGCCGACCGTTCTTACGACCGCCATGATGTTTATATTAAGCCGTGTCTCCTGCGGGTTCAAAATTAAGCGCGAAGACATTTCTCCGGCGCTTCAGGGAACTTTCGTGTTCTTAGTTCACGCCGAAGTTTGTACCATACTTTCGTAGCTCTTGCTCTTTAAGCCCGCGACATTGCACTATGACGAAAAAGCTATTCACCAGATGCCTCTGACGCACACGTACATGCTAAAGCACAGAGAGAAACAACAACAACAAAAACTACAATTGTAAGAACTTGTAATGTCACACGATTCACAGAAGACACTCCAACATTAACATCAACACGCAAAAAAGCCGAACAAGCACATCCTGAAAAAATGTTTTTTTTTCCCATGCACTAGAGTTCCAACCAGCCTCACTGTTTATTCACAATTCTACCGCGAGCGCGAAAACGAACAAGGGGCCGATTGGGGGGGGGGGGGGGGGGTGCAATAACTGAGTCACAGCCTCGACAAACAACGGTGTGTTTTCCCCAAAGCCGTCGAAATTGAAAAGTCTCGATGCAAAGCGGAATGCGTAAGCGGCTTCCCACAGCCCTCTACGTGACATCCTCGACCGGTAGATTCCGTATATAAGGCGACAATGCTCCTTGAAGTATACGGATACATCCGAACGGCCGAATTCGGTCGTTGAATTCGGTGGGCGATCAGCCGTACACATGGGAATGCGCGAGCCACGGAGGCGATGGCGCGAATACGTTTGCCCGAGTAAACACAGGCTGGAATAAAAATATCCCACATATTGAGCAAAGCGCTGCAGCAGAGGACGAAATCGGCTCTTGCGCGTCATAGCGATGCTACAACGTGGAGCTTGACGGCACGTGATAAAAAAATCAGGAAAGCTCATGGACGCATAGGATTGGCTTGTGAAGGTCACGAAAACATAAAACGTTAGTTACTGAGGAAAGATGATGAAAAAAAAAACTGCTTTCGCACGAAGGAGAATCAACTGGTCACCCGCACGACGAAAAGCATCGCTGATTCAGTCCAGTGCAACGAACGCTGAGGCTGTGCTGCAACAGATCACACCGCGCTCGATCACCTGGGACATTTTATTGCGTTCGCAATTATACATAAATCCTATCGAAATAGAGTCAGCCCAAGCACTTTTATTCCATCGCTGGGATGCTGCACTTTAATGTGAAGTAAGATAGGAAACATAAATCGAGCACCACACGACAAGACCCCTCCGCCTATCCCAGCAATCTCCGTGGGAGCAGTGTGTGTATCTGTGGGAAGGCTGATGGGGTTAGCTGAACGCCTGTCTCTATAGCCCTAACGTCTTAACAACGACAGGTCTCGAGCACTAGGAATGTAGTCATTTGCACACGGACTCCATGGCACTATTGCAGAGCCTGAATTTCACCCCGCACTAACGACGCAGTAAAACGCGCGAGGTTTTGTGCTGGAGCCGCCAAACCGCTGAACATCTGAACGTATATTGCCGCATCACTCTTTCGAGCCGTTCACGTTTCTAACGGGAAGAGATAAAATTTCGATAATAATCTTCATTTTATTGCGCCCTTGATTGTAACATAGAACCTTCGAGTATGCCCAGAATTCGAGAACGCTTTGTTATTGTAACCATTACGCTGCTGCTCAATAAAGAAACGATAATGGCGTCCACACGAGTCGGAGAAAAAGCACTAAAGCGTATTTCGTTCCGGCGGGGACATCAGCGCGGGAAACACTTAAAATGCAAATACGATATTTGAATGCCATCCCCGAGAAAACCTTGCTTTTTGAGTCTTCGTTGAACAAGCCTCACAGATGAAACCGTGCACAACGAAGCGAGTGTCTATCATATTATGCTTGCCGAACGAAGGAAAGAAACAGCAGAGAAAACGAAATGGGATATGAGGCAACAACCATTACACGCCGTTGAGCGACGCCACTCTTATTTGGGCAGAAACGTATGAGGACAGAGTCTGCGGCAGATGGCACCAATTTTCACACAAAACAAATAGAGGCAAACAGAACAAGTTAACGAAAAGAGACAAAGGAGCGGAGGGAGGGTACACCTCATCTCGTCTGCATAGCTGAGATGCAGCCTTTGATATGCTCCGGAGAAACAATACAGCAACTGATTGAAAACGACAGCGTAGAGTAGACAAAGTGGCATCGATTCGTAAGAAGTTCCTTGCATGTTTTTCTGTTTCATCTTTCGATCGTTTCGTCTTGTCGTAGTAAGGGCAATTCTTCAGTCAGCGCAAAATGAGCCTACTAGACCTGCAACTGAACAACATACGGCCTTAAATGCGAAAACGTCCATCCATCCATCCATCTATCCGTCCGTCCGTCCATCCATCCATCCATCCGTCCGTCCGTCCGTCCGTCCGTCCGTCCGTCCGTCCGTCCATCCATCCATCCATCCATCCATCCATCCATCCATCCATCCATCCATCCATCCATCCATCCATCCATCCATCCATCCATCCATCCATCCATCCATCCATCAGTCCATTCGTCCATTCATCTATGACGAGTTCACGTACCCGCCCCTCCAATAAAGTTCTTTCACTCACTCACTTACGAGTGGAACATACCCGCATACCATGGGCTGTGTATGCGGGTATGCGCTACCTGTGATCCAAATTTTATATGAACCCAGACTTGAAAAAAATATGTACGCGATGACGTGAAGGAGTGCCGTGTCGAAAAATAAATGCGTTGACCGCGTCAGCAGCGTTGTCGATGAGGGAGAAATTCAGATGGTAGCAAAGAATACAAGTCACAAGTGGAGCTAAAATCTAACCTACAGGTATTCTCTATGGCGATCAAGCGTTCTACCACTATCACAAGCTTCTTCGGAAACAAATTAGGACAGCTTCTCGCTTGTGGTGCTTAGTTCAGAAGAACCGCGAAGCTGAGCGCCCTTCCTCGGCATATCAGCCAAGCCTAGCCTAGAACTAGCCAGTTAAGCCAATATAAAGCCACAAGAGCAGAGGGAGGGGCAGTAAGGCCTGGGGAAGTCATGTTGAGGGTCTCTATATCTCTTTATTTCTCTCTATAGCTCACTTTATTTTCTTTTTAGCTCTCTTCCTCTATATATTTTTCCCATTCTCTTGCCTGTAACAAAGCACTTGTTCTCATTAAAACTTGGTTCTCATTAATGCTTGTTTTGCTAAAGTACCTTTAGGGAAAGAGTTACGATGCTCGCATTTAGACCATGGATATTGATGTAATCGGGGGTCCGCCCAGAGGACCGGAGCCAGCCAGAGCCTCGGGAAGATGTCGAGGAGAGGAGTGCGGAGTTGGTAACGCTAACTTTTACATTATATACAGGCAGCGTGTTATTACATGATGAGAGCAGCATCATGGAAGCTCTCGACGGAAGCAGGATGGGAGCTGCTGCGAGCTTGTGTGAGCCTGTCGGGAGCGCCTCGGCGCTCGCATTTTATATCCTGGCTTTCCCAGGATTCCCTGCCGGAAAAAAGACAATGGAGACCAGGACAGTCTAATGAATTTTGCCATCTTCATCTCCACCCCCGAAAGGGAAAGGTGAAACGCCGCCTCCTTCTCAACCCACGAGAGGGGGAAGAGGCATGCCCAGTTCAGCCCATGGCGAGGGAGAAAACACTGCACACCGCGCACGACACAGCACAGCACGAAGACGCTGAGTCTACGTGAAAATCAACTCTGTAGACCGTTGCAGCGATGGGTCTGCGGCGCCAGGCAGACCACAAATCGTGAAAACAGCGGCATCAAGGCGCCACGGAAAACGTGGGAAATGCCTCCGCAGACGGTTCTCAGACGCTGGGCCTTTTGCCCAGGACAGCTTGACGACAAAGCAAGCCGCTTCGACGGCCAACCACTCTCCCTAATCCATCACTCGGTCAGGCGTGCCCAAAGGGTTTACGAGGGGCACCGACGACCTGGGATAACTAGAAGAATGACTTCTCTTTTGTCGCCGCTCTTGGTGCATCTCTGAAACCGCTGACACGGAAGAAATCAGGGTAGGCGCGTCTCATGCGTCAGAGCGGCGCCAAGTCAGGCAGGCCGATCATAACAGTATTCACAAGTCATATCCAGCCGTCCCAAGAAATTTTATTGCATTTTATTCATTTATTCTTCTCTGCACTACCTCTATCCTCCTCCTCCTTTCCTTCCTCCAGCGCTTTGATAAGCGATGCATGGTGACGTCATCAGTTCGCGAGGATTTTCCTGTGCACATCAAACGGGTTAACCTCCGGCTTAAAGAGCTTCACCATTAAATGCATCTGTAGAAACTTAATGCAGGGGGAGCACCTATAGTACATGCAGTGTTGTCTATGGGTATTTACCTAATCAAAACTACTCATAGATCTGACCCAGCAAGCTATATCGAAGCATTACTGGAATACACCGATGAGCGCTAATTTTGATTCGCAGGTCATTACATCGCAGCCTGCACTTCATTGTGATGGAACTCACGTATCTGCTCTAACGTTGGCGCTGACGTTACGTTAGATCTAGAGCTACCCGTTTCAAACTACTACACAAGACTTACATCGGAAGCCTGCTGCAATCAGCGCACCCCTCTACTTTATTTACAAAAAGACGTCGATGCACCCCATAACACTTGGCAAAAAGCTGGGCATCCAGTATAGGCTAATACTTGCTGTGTGCTACGCATAAAAGTTATTACTACGATGCATGAGATCTCCCGAATTTGTATATTACACTTGATGAATTAATTAGGATCAACTGTAAAAATTGTGCGTACATTAAGCTTAAGTGTGCTTCATTGCGTCAAAGAGAATTCTTAAATGACTGATTCATTCCTTTGTAGAATGTATATAGTACCAGACACGTAATGACTTTTTTCGACATTTAAATAAAGTTCGCGAAATCTAAAACAACACCACGCTACCACGCTTACGCGCTTCGGTACGGCAGCGCTGTCAGCTGTGCTTTGAACGAAAGAATCATTCAAACAGATCATTGAGAAATGCGTGGCCGCAGCTCCAGGCATCGGCTTCACACAGCACCAAAAATTTTGATGGTGACGCATGGCAAGCAAGTGCCGTCAACCCTCGTAAGCAGTATATAGGTCGACGTTCCCTGCGCTGCTGTTTCGACCACAGCACGGTTGAGAGCGTTGCAATACAATAGCACCTGAGCACAGTCTCGCAGTTTGGCTTTATATGTCGCAAGTTTTCTTTAAATACCCGGAAAATCTTCCCGCAGGGTGAAGGTTGCGAAATAAAAATTACGACGCCATATCCACGAAGTGAATGATATTGAAGGAGCTTGCTCCAGAGGCTTCATCTGCTCAATCGTGCTTTTTAAATACATCAACTCAACCATCATACAAAGAGTGCCCTATCAGGACAGGGGTAACGAAAGTTTTGGGACATTAAACCCCATTATTATTATTATTATTATTATTATTATTATTATTATTATTATTATTATTATTATTATTATTATACCGAAAATTTGTTGCAGCGCCTCCCCCACCCCTACTAGGTGAATGTATGAACATATTTCGCGCCCCAACCTTCTAGGTAGCTAGGGGGCGGCTGCACCGCGCCACCTGCTCACCCCCAAAATAGCGCGGACCAAGAGGAACCCGCGGTGCTGCCATCTTGCGAGCCCTCCGCTTCACCACTTTGGCTTC
The DNA here is from genome assembly GCF_013339725.1 of Rhipicephalus microplus. Classification (NCBI taxonomy): domain Eukaryota; kingdom Metazoa; phylum Arthropoda; class Arachnida; order Ixodida; family Ixodidae; genus Rhipicephalus; species Rhipicephalus microplus. Next base: position 156,598,875 of record NC_051166.1, read on the forward strand.
TTCGATGTTCATGGTGGGTAGCAGCACACAAATTGGTTTCCGGCGAAAGAGAGAGGAAACGCACTAAGGGATAGCGTTATATATAGGCGTGGTTAGCGATCTCCTATCAAAACTAGAGCGAGCGCCACCTAAGCGGCGACGCGCCATCTGGTGGGTGCCTTTCAAATCAACTAAGAGCACAGCTGCGGCTTAGCGGGGGTGGCGAGAACTAGCGTGGCTACTACGGCGAGAGTGATGGACAAGCCTCTAGCATAAGGATCAAGCTCTTTAAAAAAAGGAACTCGTGTAGCTATTGGTGGAGTGCTCAATCATGCGGCGGTAAATGTCGCTCCGCAACTGGGAAACCTGAGGCGGTGCGTAGCACGGGCAACCAGCTATTCCCGTTCAAATGGTTCTCGCTGCTCCATTTCAGAAAACCGTCGATTACGTCAATGTTTGAGGTAAACATGTAGGCTTGCACCGGCCCGAGTAAAATCTTGTTAGGGAGATTGGCAAACCAGGTGTTGGACATGCGCGCTACTTTTCTTGATGCGTTAAAGTGCAGCATGAAGAGTGGCGCGCACGTCCACTTCCTCGTTGTTACGGCAGTTGATATTTGTATCGTCTTGATAGAGTTTTGTCAACATACTTCCCCGTTCAGACGTCGCGACAAGGCGCCGGCGAAGCATCCGTGGGTGAAGCAATTGTGTGCTTGATGAGGCGGTGGTGCCCTTTCTTGCGCGGCGCTGTTGTCAACCAAATGGTTCCGAAAAACATCTAGGTATTTTGATTTACTCCCTGCCATTACATATTGATTATTTCTGTATTTACATTGTTTTAGACTTTCTTACCTTACTTTACTCGGCCCTAAGCACTGCTAACCTTTTATTAATAGTGGATTGAGCAGGTGATTTTGAGCGTGAAGAGATTTACAGATGAAAATCCGGGTCTCCGAAGTGCAATGAATTTAAAACATACATCGGTCGCTTTGAAATGCCCTCTAAAACGTTACCAGACGCACTTCACCCCAAGTTCATTTAAGTTTAAAATTTTGGCGAATTAATTTTAGGTAAGGGAATAAATGCAATCGAACAAATACTGTACTCCCGACCACTACCAAACGGAGAATAACAAAAGACCTGCCTATATTCCTCGTTCGGCAAGAGAGATATCCGAACGGGACATCTGGTCTTTTGCATGCGTGGTCAAAAACAAAATCAATCAAGCTCGAAGGAATGCCTACGGCATTCCAGCAAAAAGTTAAGAAAACGCATATTTTAGAAAATGAACTAGCATGTTGCAGTCTCTGAAATTGTTCCAGCGGCATACACAGACAAAAAGAAGTACATTCATCGCAGTGCTCATTGCAGGCACATTCTTTAAAGTGATCTGTGTTCTGGTGCCTCGGACTAAAATGCATCAGTATGGGTGCAACTGTACGCCGAGATTATGTTGTGGGTGTAAAGCAATCAAGTAAGTAATGCTGTAGAGGAAATTTGAAAAGGAAGCCTTACAGTTCGAGGCAAACTGCAATTTCCATATTCAAATGTTCGAACGCCGGAAGGCTTTTTTAAGGAAACTGCAAAAAAATATTAAGAAAGTCTGTTTCGTTTGAAACAGTTTGAGAAAGTTGACCATCGATGACTATACGGAAAGTTGAATTCTGGACGTGCGATTTTCGCAGAAATTCTTGGATACTGCCAGGTTTACAAATAACAAAATTAAATCTTTCAAGCCTAGAGACAGGAACTTTACAAATGCACAACTCTGTTCCCCAAACTACAAATGTGAAACAACGAGTAAAATGGATAGATCTGAATTTACACCTAACATAAGTTTCTCACGGTGTTTACTAGGTTTGCGAGAAAGGCTGCAGGAGGAGTAGTAGATTCGAGAGGATCTTATAAATACATTGAGTCTGTCGCTGATATTCACTATCATATGCAGTTCATAAATATGCGATACCACTTTTTATTACTGAGCTATAACGTCTTTAGCTTGATATTGCATACTGCGTGAAAATTCTAAATTTTC